>JBAIZZ010000340.1:415790-582217 GCA_037355905.1 Heliconius aoede
ACATTATGTGCCACTCCAGGATTGTGCCCAAATACTATAATTACTAAGTACTTGACCGCAGGCAACAGAGCATATTCAAATATGAGAATACTTAACAAAAATATGAATCCATTCAGGATACATGATTGTAATACCCTAGTAAGTACTTTTGATTCCCTGAAAAAATAAAAATATTTCTTATATGCAATAAAACAAAAAATATCTAAAAATTTGATAAAAAAGGACAATGACAAAAAAACACCACATGGTATTTTTTAACCACTAAACACAAATTAAGATGGAAAAATTTTTACACATCTCAAGTTGTCAAGTTGATGTAATTTATAACAACGTAAAACTTACTGTTTAACTTTCGATTGCTTTTGTTTATGTTTACTACTTTCAAAATCGACTGGCGGAGAGCGGCTGAGTGCTCGCTCATTAATTTCTTTATCTAAATATAATAAAACAGTTACACCCCGTAGGCTATCAATAAAACCTTTGATAAGAGATACACAAAAGTTCTGGAACAAAGAAAACATTTATGAAGTTATCAAATTTAAAAGTTACAAAAACAAACATACACATTTTAATAAAAAAAATATATTTACGGTAACACTTTCCATGTTGGTATGATAACTATTGTTGCATTATGGCTTGTTATGTTTTAACTAGTGTTCACATCATTAGGGAAAAGAAAATTTGTTTGACGTAATATTGAAATATTTGTCCACTTTTTGAAGTTTAAACTTCAGTCCTTTGTAATTTAAGTAATGTTGCCATATATATTGAACCACAAAATTTAATTGTAATTTCATAATATTGATGAACATGAATAAATTGAGTGAATAGAACTACGTATAGGTTTTAAGTTAGATTTTTACGTAGTCTCAATTAACACAGGTTTACATTTATCACACAGTAAAAAGCATTTTTATACTCCTCACATATTTTAGAATACATATTTAAGTATTTTCTATATTATATCTATTTTTATTATAAATTCAATCAAAATAATTTAAATCAGCTTCACGATATATAACTTATACAACAGCAGAGGACTAGAGAAACCTAGTGTTAAGACACTTCATTCTCCACTTTTCATCGAATTCTAGAGGCATTGTATTTTGAGTGGTGGAACATATCGCCACGTTTTGTCTCGATACCAGATCGCAATATTTTATTTCTTCCAGTGGTATATACTTGTATAAAACTATACAGATATTTTCATTGATATTCATTATATTAAATTACTAAAATACAATTGTGAAAATTAATGCATTAAATGTGTTGCCTGATTAATTACAGAATATCAAAAATAATCTTTTATCACTGAATACAATGTTTATACTTACAAATTATAGTATCTTTTGGCCTAAAAAAGATTAATAATTTATAATGGATAAACTACTTTCTTTAATTTTTTTTTTAAATATAAGTATTATTTTAATAGCAGTTTGAACAATTTTATTATAATGTTTAATTAACAAACGTTAATAATTAACTTTTATAAGTAAACGTAATTTATTGCGCAGATAACAAATATGAATTTGCAAAAAGCTACTTTCAACAAGTTCTAAGTTTTTGAAGTTTCGAATCAAGTGTTTACGGATATTTGCAATATATATGTGTTGTTTTGTTTTGATTTCTCATTGTGCGAAGTGTTTACTTTATTAAATAGTTAAGCTTTAAACGTGCTATGTGCTGTCTATGAAAGGAATATGGATAGCAAATTTCTTTTAAATAGCTTTGGGTAATGTGATATATTAGATATAAGTTTATGCCTATATGATTCGACGTAGCCATTTCTTGTGACCTCTTTTAGGTTTTGGTATTTTGCAATATTTATAATGACAGTAATATAGTTTTTATTTGTCTTTGTTGTTAAATGTTTGTTATAACTGTGAAAAAGAAACTAAACGGATATATTTTATTGAATGATTCAATGATCAAACTTTACATAATATTGGAAAGTTTTACTGGTCAATTTTTACTTATTTCACACATTCTTACTATTACAAGTAATATTACAAGTAATGTTTTCATAACAGTAAATCTCAAAAATTCTGTTTAATAAAATACACAATATTTTTTTTGGGTATTTAAAGAATAAGCAATCTATAATGTATTTAATTTAAAAATGATCTATTTTGTATTTAATTTAAAATATCTAATCTATTATTTTCTAAACATGTTGTTTATGTAACAAAATAAAAATGTAAGAAAAGTTATAACGTAATGCCTAATAATTAATAGTAAAAAAAATTTAAATACAGTTTATATTTTAATAAGACGAATTTGTAGTGAACCACTTGATATATTTACTAATAAGCAGTCGAAGGTTCCATTAGCTATCTTCCAATTATATCATCAGACCAACTTGACAGTACCATAATATTGTATTGTCATCTAATATCAAGTAAATTAATTACATATAATTGCAAAGTTTTACTCTGATACAACAATAAGAATTACACAAATTTAGATTCCTTAGATTTTATTACATAGCTTATTGCAAACTACTAACAAGTACTTAAATATTACCAATGAACTGACCAGAAATAAATTTATAGTTCTTTATACATTAGAAGTGGAAGCGTGAATTTGCTCTATACTTTACTATAAAATCTCTTTGTAAAACTATCTTCAGAGCATTTGTAAAAGAGGTTGAGGCCATTGTGGCCTGGTGGCTGTAGTAGTGGTTGTGGGTGTGTTCAGGGTAATGAAATATTTTCCTTTTCCTTGCTTTGGTAACACAGCAAATGGCCATGTCGAGTTCCTTCTTAGAATTGTTTTTTAACTGTTATCAATGTTAATATTTTCAGTTAGTATATTTTGGTAAATGTAATTTGTAAGTGTTAAACATTGAATATCTAATCTAATGTGAATCAATAAATCAGGTCACTTTTTAAACCTATTACCAAAATGTATTAAAAAAAATGAAATTTACTGTCTATTTATGCATGTGTTTTTTTTTATTATAGTTTGATATATATTTTTTATGTATTCCTTAGAACCTAATATAATAAAGGAATATTATTCAAGATATAGCAAAGACAGAGCTGTGGTGATAATTATAATCATTTAAAAAAAAACTTAAAATTAAGAACAAAAAACTATCCTCTTAACAAAATTACAATATGTTTTTTATATATATAAAGTATGAGTTAATTTGGTCAAAATTAACATATTGGATATTAAAATAAATAAATCAGCTTCACACTGCTCCACACACAGTAGGATGGGTAGGCAGAGGGAATCTAGTGTGTAGATACTCCATTTCCCATTTTCTGCTGATTTCTGGAGGCATTGTTGAGTGGCAGAAGTCAACGGTGCGCTTTGCCTCGACACCAGAGCGGAAAAATGGAAATATAAACGTAAACAAATATTTCACTTCCTCGAGTGGTGATCGAACCCACAACCGACGCGTTACAGTCATGCTCCTGTGCCGCTGCGCCACAACGGCCTATTAGATGGATATTGGTTATTGGACAGATATTGAATATTCATATTATTATAATTTACAATTAATATGCGTTTTGAAGTAAACGACTTTGATTCTATAAAATATAATCATGGAACCCCGATAAATGACATCCGTTGCGCCGGCGCAAAGTTCAAAATTGTATGTTAAGTAGTGTTGCCATCTTTTGCACACATGAAATCGGGACAAAGTTGGAAAGGTACTTTATTAAACTTACCAAGCAAAAAAACGTAGTTTGAATTTATTTTTTCAACTTTTGAATTATTTCATTAATTTGTTTTTTATCGATTCATTTTATTTATTTCTAATAGGTAACCATCTGTTAACCATGTCACCTAATCTTAAGTTAGACAATAATTATCAAACGGGACCGTCCGTACTAAACAACAACGGATGGCAACACTGTCTGCGTAATACAGTGTCATACTATCAGCTACTCAGTGTGTGCGCGAGAGTACAGCAGAACGCATGTACTGCGACGCTTAACTTATTTACATATTTACCTCCTTTGTTAAGGAAATGATAGTTTGATTGTTTTTCTTCCATTTATTTGTGCAAAATGAAAGTGGATAAAGAGTTAAGCCTCGTTGGCGAGGAATCTAAACCAATGCTATCTGACAGGAAGGGCAGCTTGAAGGTGACCATCACACCAGCTCAGCCGAAAACTTTAACTCATCTACCTAAACGGCCGCCAGTGGATTTGGCGTTCACAGATCTTGCCTATAGGGTACAGGAAGGGAGAAAGAGCAGTAAGTTATCATATTTATTTTAAAATACATAAATATACAGAACGGTCGATGAGTCGTGATCCTGAAGGCTGGAAGGGATGTGTAGACGGCTGCACGAATTTGATTTCAGATTTTTTTTTAATTTTTATTATATTTTTCGCCAAAGCTCAAAAAACATAACTTAAGGGTGGCCACGACTCGTGGACTGCAAGTGGCGGAATTTATTGATACGAGGTTCTATTTTTCTCTACCTAATTTTTTATATATATTTAAATATAATAAAATATACGTATCACCATTTAGTACAATGGATATGACCTTTTTCTTTCAGCTTCATGCTGTATCCAGCATGTAGCAGTATATTCAGAGGGAGCTTAGTGTTCAGACACTCCGCTCACCATTTTCCGCAGAACTCTTAGAGGCATTGCGCGTTGATTAGCTGGGCTTTTCCTCGACACCAGAGTGAACAAATGAAAATGTTAAATATAATTAATTAATTTCCTCGAGTGGGAATTGAACAGCGCCACGACTGGCCTGAATACATCAATTTGTTTTGTTTTTAATTTTCTTTGTCGTGTTGCTCTTTGTATTATTTTTATAATTTTGTTATTGTATTATGAACGCTTATGTTGTGTCGTTCAGTCATTATCAAGGATAGTAATTACGTCTAACGATGTGTTTGTTTCTCTTAAAATAATTATATTAGCAATTGTATTATTTATTTATTTATTTTTATTTTATCCAATCTACTAAAGCGCTGCGTTTAGTTCCATCTGTCAACACGTAATATATATAATGTCTCCAAATTCAAATTATGTGGTACGAAAGGAACATCCTGTTAAAATATATCAATAACTTCCCAATCGTAAATTAATAAATAACCTCATGTGCATTTCGATAAAAGACCAATTATGTACTTACTGCTTACTGATAAGAAACAAATAAATACTAGGGAGTGATAAATAATTGATGCTTCAATCACGGATCTATAAGAACTATGATATGAATATTCCGTCCCCGTGTAGAAGAGTATCAGTTTTCTATTTTCCTACCAATTGCTCAACTTGCCAGAATAAATCCGTTGTGGCGCAGTGGTACAAGGGTGTGACTAATGCGACGGTTGTGGGTTCGATTCCCAGTAGGGAACGGAGTGTCCTAACACCGAGGTTCCCTTTGCCTCAGCACAGTAGGATGTGTGCGGGATACAGCGTGAAGCTAATATTTCTGATGAATTTCATTCATGATCAAACTTGAAGATTCTGAACTAGTGTTATCATATTAATCACCAGGAAAGTATTATCCTTTTAGGGGGAAACGTCTAAAATATTATATATTTTATTGTGAATAAAAATCTCCATCTTCAATTGATCTATTGAAAGATTACATTGTACGTCGTTGAGATAGAGATATATCTTTTATAAATAAAATATTTGTTCCTTTGTTTATGAAACGTATTGTGTCCTACACAGAGGCAAGTCGAACAATCCTTAATTTTTACCATGTTATAGTTAACGTGACCAGACGTCCTGTTTTTCGTTTGTACATCCCGGTGCCCCGAAACATGTCACCGGGACATACAAATGTCCCGTTTTCAACGGAATGACACGTAAATTTGGTCGATCGAAACAAGTTTCTACGTCATTATTGCGTTATTAAAAACGTGAATTATACCGAAAGCCTTACGAAAGCCATACTACAATGTCCCGTTTTGAGCCGACCAAAAAATGGATACGTTAGTTATACTTCAACATTACTTATGTTAAAATAGGCCCGTCGTGGCCCAGGGGCACAAGCACACGATAACAGTGCACAACTGTAAATGCGACAGGTCTTAGGTTCCATTCCCATTCGAAGAAATGAAACATTTAATATTTTCTTTTCTTCGCTCTTTTTAGTCTTTAGTATATTTACGACAATTGTAATATGATATAAAAATTCAGGCTATGTGCGTGTGTGGATGTAGGGTAGTTCGATCCCAAATTACAATGATGACAATGATGACATTGACAATGATGGAAAGCGGAGTATTCTAACAGTAGGTTGTCTTTGTCTACTTTGCTATATAAGAAAGAAAGAAGCATTAAGTTAAAAATGTTTTAAAGTACTCCGTATGTTTTATAAATTTTATTAATTTTCATGGAATATGTATTTGAATGTTATGAATTTGCAAATAAATGTTGCATCATTAATCATTTTATTTCAGTTTTAGTTTAGACAATATGTATACAGACAATTTTATTGTCTTTGATTAGTAATATACATATAATTATAGGTATGTCTGTCTATATGGGACACGGGAAGCACTCAAATAAAAAAGAATCATCAAAATCGGAACATCCAGTCAAAAGTTCTGAGATAACAATAAAAAAATACAGTCGAATTGATAACCTAATCTTTGGAGATTCTTTTATGGTTAAGGATACAGTACAGTCTTTTGGAATTCGCTTCCGCGAGAAATACGTGAGGCTAAATCTGTTGATATATTTAAACTACTTCCTATAGCTATAATATTAACATGTAGTTATTCTTTATGTATGTTTAATTTTTATTATTATTTTTTGATTTTTTTGCGTCAGGCTGGATCCCGCACCTAGTAGTGTTAAGATACTCCGTTCCCCACTTTCCGCCGAATTCTGGATGCATTGCGTGTTTCGTTTAATATATCTCTATATACAATATACGCGTAAAAAATAAGTATATTATGTCTAAATAGCAATTTCGTATAATAAATAATAATAATATTAACCTTTTATGGCCTTTTTAAGAGTAAGTTTACATGTCCGTGACAATAAAACAAGTAATGATTTCGAATTAAATGCTGAAGTACAAAATGTACAAAAGGAAGCCGTTTTAATATTCAATGTCGTTCACTTTTGGTAAAATCCTTCAAGAGCTCGTTTACAACGATCCATAACCACGTGAGTTAATCATTTATAAGTAAGAAAATTGTATTATCTTCCATGGACAAATTTTCCACCTTGGCTTGAATGGAAAGTGTTGCGAGTTCGAACCCAGCTGGGGGATTTTTTTTTGATTTTAATTATGTTCATTTATCCGTTCTAGTATCTAAGACAATAAGAGAGGTGGGTTTTGCTATCCGGTATCTGCATTATTTTAAAGCCGAGAAGTAGAATCCACTCCCTATGAGGCTAGATTTAAGATTTTATTATAATTAACAAATTGTATACGAAAAACTACCTATGATAAGAATTGTATAAAATTAACACATGTAAAATAAACTCGTTTAGGCGTCGTTGAGCCTTAGGTTAACGAGTAAATATTTAAAATTTAAAAAATGAAAAAAAAAATCAAATGGTAAGGAAAAAAGGGTACTGACCGTATAACTGTAGAGGTGTAATGTTGTCAGATTTCAAGTAATATGAGGATGAGAAATTATATGCACTGTTCGTCTATTCGATTGTAATTACAATTCATTGTTTTCTTATAAGGGTGTGATGTATGTAATGCACGTTTAATGGGCCATAACGCGACTCCTTAGTATCGAGTACATGGCGCTAATGTTTTATATACATGCATTTCTTGCATTATGTTGGTATCTCTCATTTTTGTAAAACATCTCTTGTTCTCTTGATATCCCATTCTTTTCAAACATCCCTTGATCTCTGGTTCTTTTGAAACATCCCTCGTTCTCTTGATTGTTCTCTCCATAATAATTTCGCCGTGTAATGTCGGGCCCTGGCGCCCAACCCCACCTTAAAGGCTGGCAACGCACCTGTGGCTCCTCTGGTGTCACTTACCATCAGGTGACCCGAACGCTCGTTTGCCGTGTGCCGTGTGAGTATTGAGATTCGAGAAAAGGATAGGCCCTTTTCCTGAGTCAAGTCAATATCAGCACAAATATTTTTATTTCTTAAGGTATTAATATAAAAATAAAAAATATGTTAAATTTTTTAGACCTTCAATTACGATTTTTATTTTAAGGCAATGAACCTTAGCTGTTTAAAACTTTTAATCAAGGAAGTACTTAAAAAATATGTTAACATTCAGATACTTTTATTTTTACTAAGATTTTATATTACTTTTCGTCCTTTTATTGACATCGGTTGTAAGCTTACACAGACATGCGAGATGCATTTAGTTAGACCAGTTTACAGTTTACATATTATTTTTTAAGTATTTAAATTGATACGAGTGGCGTTGAGCAGGGGTACATGCGTGCGACTGTAAACGCGAGCGACAAGATGTGGGTTCGTTTACCACTTGAAGAAATGAAATATTCATAGTTTTCATTTCCTTGCTCTGGTTATGAAGCAAAGGCATCGCGGCGTTGAGCTCCGCCACCCAACAATGTTTCTAGAGTTCGAAAAGTGAAGAACGAAAGTGTCTCAATGGCAACAGAGTGACTTAACAAAAGGTTCTAAGGTTCCCTCTGGTTATTTTGCTATTAGCAACTGTACTTGAGGAAGTGTTACTTAACCCAACTACTCTCATGGCAGTATTTACTTATGATCTCTTAATTTCCCAAGACATTTCGCAATATACTTTCTGTCTATATGCCTGCTGTGCCTACGAACAAACTTGTACACTTGTCAACATGACAGTTACACAGAACTCGTTATCCTTGGTCCGCACGTCAAGGTTTTAGCATGATTGCCATATATGTATCTTCAAATTTATATTAAATAAATATACAATTGTTATATCTGACCAGGGATATGAGAAAAATAATATATATTATCATAAGGAAATATAAGAAATCGAATTCGATACCTTCTTATGTATATGTTATAAGGAGCTTCTCAAATAATGCTGAGCTTAGCTAGCTTGTTATTAGCCTGTGTATGCAATGTGACTATTTGTAAAGATCTAATAACGTGGTAGGTAAAAAAGATACCTATCCAACAGATCGTGATAGAGAGCGGAGTGCTTTGGCACTAGTTTGTCTCTGCTTACAACATTACGGGATAAAGCGTGAAGGTAAAATTTATCTTTTTGATGATGATAATTATATTTAGTAACGTAGCAACATAATTATTATCTTTAATTACGAAAGTTTTGATAATGTCACCTTTAATTATTTCGACATTATTATACGAATAAATATTTCAGATTAATGTAAAATGAATTATTTTAATCAGTTGAGGCCAGTTGTGGCGAAGGGGCATAGGGTTCCACTGTAAACCAGAACCAGGTTGCGACTTGTGAGTGAGTTGTCTGGTTGTGAGAACCAGGTGGGTTCAATTCCCGCCCGAGGAAATTAAATATTTAATACTTTCATTTTCTCGATTTGGTGTCCCGACACCAAATTGAGGCGTTCAATTCCGGCACTCAACACACAAGTTCTTCAACCGAAATGCCGAAAGGAGAGTCGTAATATTATAAAATATATTTTACATTGAGTGTTATTTTAATATGTAACGTTTCGTTAACATGCCGATTCTTGTGAAATATTAATTTTAAATACACTTTACTAACTTATATGTATAAATTGGAGATTTCTTTTTACTTTGATGAATATGGAAATTGATGACATAGTATCGCAATCGCATCACATTATTGTGCCAAGGTTTAGCCAGACCAAGCGCGGCGTTGAGTTCTGCCACAAAAAACGCAAATTTATGCCTAAAGTACAGAACTAGGTTTTTCCTGTCTAGCCTGTCTGTTATGCGGGATAAAACGTATAACAACAATAAATTATCATTATAATTAAACTAAATAGTTTTTTTATAAGCTTTTATTTGAATTGCCGTGTTAGTAAAGTGTTAGTTCTTTAACCCACTTCCCATTGAGCTGAAATTTTGAATACGATTCCAGTTGTGATGACATTGAAATTACATGTAATCAATATTTATAGTTATCTATATCGTAGAAATAATTTTAATATTTAGTAATGGGTGTTATCTTTGATAATACTGATACGGCTAGTAAGCCCGTTTACCTCTATGTGTGGAAATATTTTTTATCATGACATTATCTTCTTAAACGGGCAAAGTACATGAATATTACGGACATATATATTGGAATGTGTCTTGTTGAACGCAATGTTCGTAGATTCTATTCTTGATCAAGCAAAGAGAACCTTTCTTACCCAAAAAGCGACCTTTGGTTCATTTCTAGAAAGGGGGGGGGGGGGGCACGGAACACTTGACCTGACACCCCTCCATCCTCCCTCCCCCTTATTCTCACGCCCATGCACGTATTATTCTAAATATAGGAAAACTTAAGGAAGTGATCTTTAGTCTGTTTTTACGTGTTCTTTTTAATGACTATTAAAATATATTTTATGTAAATATAATATAAATACCTACTTAATTAAATTTTGTTTAATATTAATTGCATATGGTGCTATTTCCCTAAAGTTAATTTGCCTAAGTGATAAGACATATCATTCCTTTCTTCCCGCCTAATGTTCTATAATGCATTGCATATAGAGTGGCGGAATTCAACGCCGCGCTTTGTCTATGAGAACGGTGAAGTGTAGGTGACGATTTAATGTTAGATCTGTTAAGTAAATAATCATTAATAAATGGAATAGTGAGTTATACGAAAAATGCATGAAAGTGGTAAGAAATTAATATTAACTCTATTTATTTCAGATGTGAAGACAATTTTGAAATCAGTGTCGGGAAGGCTTCGTTCTGGCGAGCTGACCGCCATAATGGGGCCTTCCGGCGCCGGTAAATCTACACTGCTGAACATTCTTACTGGATACAAGTAGGTTTATTGTTTTATAAACACCATTGTGGAATAATTGGCAAGTTAATCTGTGTCATGCGGTAGTTGTGGGTTTGATTCTTATTTAGGAGAATATTCAAGTTTACCTTGTCTGGTTGATGAAATTAAACATTTATATTTTCTTTTAGCAGGGTTAAATATTTCATTTGAATACGTGAAAATCTACACGATTGGCCTCAGCAAATATAATTGTTAAAAAAAATCTTAATCTTAGGAATTTTTTTTTGACTACTATATGATCTCTACTAGATATTTTGTGGTACTTTTACTAAAAGATAGAATATAATATAATATATGTATAATAGAGAAAAATTCTATAGACAACAAAGTATTTATATATTCTTATGTAGTATGTTTATTATCTACATAATAATTATTATAATTATAATCAATATAAAACTATATGAAGTATAATAAATATAGTAAGTGTATATTAAAACTAAATAAAGTGTTGCTATGGTAAAATTGGCGGTCACGCTTCGAGTATACACATTACGTTAGTGGTTCACTATAGAAAACTTATGTTTTCACTTTGTCGTTCTGTTGTGACATGATTTCTGCCACTTTCTCTTTATATAGTGAAAATCATCTTAAATTACCTATCGGAGGTTGAATATATTCTAACATATTTGTTATACCTATTTGAACATACTTTTATTTTTATACTTTAACTTAGCTGATGGAAGGAATTAGGTGGCGCTGTGGGGCAGCGTCTTAGTGTAAACGCGGTTGGTGTGGGTTCGATCCCCACTCAAAGAAATTAATTATTATTATGATTGTTTTCATAACGAGTAGACGAAGCTCAAAAAGGGAGTTTTTTTTAGCAGCTTTACACGTGTTGACCACAATTACCTATAACATCTAATTGAACCGAAATAATATTGATAGTTAATTTTAACTTTTAAATACTACGAATCATGAGTTTTTCCATTAGGACTTTCGAGAAATCCTTTCTGACTTTTAGTGCTTTTCAATGATCAAGAAATTACATGTCAAATTTCAGTCCAGGCCTCAACAGTTTTAGCTCTGCTTATTGTGCCGGTCAATAATGTAAAAGTTTTATATTGCGAATTGGAAAACCTGTTTCTCTCGATCTCGTTTTCCAGAAATCCTTTCATATTACTCTTACAATCCCTAAACTATCTAGCTCTATCCTACATATAGCAGGGTAAGCAGAGGGAACCTAGTGTTCACTCTGTTCCCCACTTCCCACCGAATTCTGGAGGCATTGCGTGTTCAGTGGTGGAATTCAACGCTGCGCTTTTCCTCGAGCGCAGAAATGGAAATGCACATTTAAATAAATATTACATTTCTTAGTGGGGATCGAACCCACAACCAGTCGCGCTTACAGTCGCACTTTGTGCCCCTAATATAAATAATATTACGTTATATGGTTATACGTTATGTTAAGAAGGAAGTTGGTTTTTCTATATCGGCCTTCGTATTTATATTTTTTTTTTGTTAAAAGAAAAACAAGAGTTTTAAAACGCCGTTGTAACTTTAACTATATAATATGTTTGTATAATTAAAGGACTTTTTTTATTTCCAATAACTATTGTAATTCACTGTATGCGTATTATATTATTATAAGAGTAGGTTTTTTTTTATCTAAATAGGTATCATAATTAATATTTTTTGCGTTTTATAAAATGAAAGAGCGACTTTTTCTTCTTTATTTATGGATATGTTTTATTGATTGTTTTCGCGTGTATAGTTAGTATTACTTTAAATTATTCATTTGGACAGGAGACAAAATGTAATCAGAGAAAAAAATGTTTCTCAAACTTAAATGTGGCATTTATGATATTCGATTTTTAATAAATCTGAAGGGTTGCAGAGTGTCTATAGACATCGTCATATTATCATCATGTCATCTATAGACATAGTATTATTAACAGTACTATCAGCGTCTTCCATGTTTATTTTCATAAAATATATTACCTCCATTAATCGTACTTGTAAAATAACCTTTTTATGGTTCGTTTATCATTGATCTCATGGCTATCTGAATAGGGTATAGAGTTGTTTGTTTAATTTGTATTATTCTGTACCTATTACAGGCTACGGCAAAGTAATTGAATGATTGATATTTAAACTTTACAATTTATTTATGAGAAGATGTTATTATTTAAGTATTTTGAACCTGCGACCGGCTCAGTAGTCATTGAATACTCACAACTATTTTCAAATCTATAATATTAAGTAAAAAAAGCAGTTGTTTCCATTATTGGCAGCCGGAACTCCGTTATCAGCAGCAAATGGCTGACCCATCAATTACAGTGTAACATAAAAATATTGGTAACTTGGATGGAGAAGACTCAAGAATATTTAGTATTATATATATATAATTTATTTATTAAGAAATGATAATATTAAATATTTAATTTTTTAACAAGTGTGAGTGTTAACAGAGTGCCCCTGCGCCACGACTGTAACATATAATGTAGTAAATTATAAATATAAGCTGACACTTATTGGAAATCGACGCGCAAGCGAAGGGATAGGCGATATAAAATATAGAAAAAAAAACGTAGACTAATGTCAATAAATAACGTGTCGAGTCGTCAGTTAACTGGGACACCGGAGGTTTGCAATGTATAGACATGTAGGGCTTGCGTAAATCACCGACGACTACTATAATATTACTGCTATGTAGTGCCTACATTAGTCGATTTGTATGGAATACTACTTTTTACGTGTGGGTTTGCCCGTCTGGTCGAATTTAAAGGGATTCGATTTAGGACGAATTTATAGGTAATTTCTCCATTGATCTTTAGCGTGATTTAATATTATAGTCATCCCAAATAAATACACTATGAAATACACAAATATTTTTTCATTTCGTACCAATAGTTTGTGATATTAGCGCATTCAACCAAACAAACAGATATTTATGTGTAGATTGCTTGCAGAAGATCGTCACTTCTAATTGCGGTTAATAGATAGTTTTTGTTTTAGCTGGTCGGCTTGAGTGCCGGACGGGATTAGGTAAACAGTAATTTAAATGTCATTAATGTTTTTATCAGCTTCATGCTGTATCCCGCACATATCAGAGCAGAGGAAACCTAGTGTTAAGACACTCTGTACCACATTTTCCGCCGAATTCTGGAGGCATATAATAACCCTAAATGAATAAACGTTTCTCTACATAATTTTGATGCCTTCGTGGCGCAGTGGCACAGGCATGTGACAAGAATACGACGGCTGTGGGTTAGAACTTGGAAATGAATATTCCTTCATTGCGACATGTGGGATACAAAGTTACGTTAAAAGAAAATCTATACATAAGTTAATGTATATAAAATTTGCAATACAATAATTATTTTTCATAATAGTAAAAAATGAAAATTTTACAATATATCACTAATCCTACTCTATGGCTGCCCCTGTCATACAATTTGCTTGTATCAGCATAGTCTTATATTACACTTACACACACACATATAAAACGATGCAGTTCAAAGTCTAAGTACCTAACTGTACGCTGCGCAGTAATTGGATACAAATTTCTTTGTTAGACGATCACTTTACGAAGTAGTAATTAAACAAATAACTACATGTCCAATGCTTATAATGACAAGTGAATGATATATTTAGCCTGTGGTGCAGTGGAACGCGGCATCTGTAAATACGTGGTGTGTGAGTTCGATCCTAGCTGTAACTTTATTCAGGCCGGAAACGGTTAATGGAATGCTCTTATCCTGCTATTATACCGGTCGGTGTTCTTCCTAAAAGTCATGGAGGTGGGTTAGTATTAGTGGAGGCATTTCATTATTATAATTTCTTCAAATTATTAAATAGTACTTAACATTTGGTTCCCTCTGGCCTACCCAATACTCTGTGTACTCTGTGTGGCCGTTGTGATGGAATAGTGGAAGTGTGACTAAAAATTGTCAATACAATGTTTGTGGGTTCAATTTCGAATCAGAGAATTGAATTATTTATTATGTTGATGTCTTCGCTTTGATAACACGGTAAAGCGCAGGGTTGAGTTCTGCCACTCAGCACGCAATGTCTCGGATAGTGGAGAACGGAGTGTCTTAAAATTAATCTCCTCCGCCTACCCTGCAAGACTGTATCCCGCGAAGCGAATAAAAAAAAATGTAATCAGCATATAATCGTAGGTTCAAAAACCATATAAATAATATTATCTTTCAAATACAAACAGTTTCATTTCATATTCATATGTCATGCACATAATGTGACTCATGTATCATTTTTTTTTGTAAGCTGAGACCAATTAACAATAAAACGTCGAGAATATTCTGTAGTCATTATTTGTACGGCGCTAAGCGAGTTTTACTTTGATTAGGTATATAAAAATTGTTGGCTTTTGTCAATCAAAATATCTATTACAATATGTGGGAAACCTCCTTATCTATTAACAAAAATAATACTTAACTTTACTGAATTTACTGGACATTACTGTCCTGTAAATATATTATTTGGGTTTTTTTTATTTTTTTTGTAATTAATCACTTGTCTGTCTTTATGTTTTTTTTTATATAGGCATAAGATTTATTTATGATATGATTTTAATGTCTTTAACATTTTGATTTTCATGTACCTATCCTTATAATGTATATACGTACGTTTAAAAGTTAGGTATATATCAAATAGGCATCTTCGCCAGCCCAGTGTTCACTTCAAATCACCCGCCCTCCGGACGCAGCCAAGGGCTGCCCAGAGATATCCTCCACTTCTTCTGACTCCGACTCTTGAGCTGTTACTGTGGCCTTTCCTTATGGCTACCCTGCTGCGTGTGGGATACAGCGTGAGGCTAAAAAACCAAAACAATATAACGAAATTGCAGAAGAGTAGACATATTATTTTTAAAATTTCCTTATTATTCATATATTCTCCGTACTCGTGTTATCATGTAAATGTGCGGTACGAGTAGTATCTGTCAATATTGAATTGAATATGTTGAAATATAATTTCTATCCATTTTAATTGTTTATTGACTGGAATTATTATAGTATATTATATGGTAAAAGGTAAATTATATGGAAAATTACAGCAACGCTAAGTTATAAATAAAACTAGTTAACAGTTAACACGTTTTGCTTTTACGACGTTTATTAAAAAATACATATATATTATTATATACTTAAAGTCTAATACTCACAATTTTCTCTTGATAATATTTTTATCGAGATATAATATATGTAACCTGTCGTAACTACCGCAAGGGGTCATTTGACTCGTTCGGAGATTCTGTATCTTGATTTGTATTTCTTGTGATACAAATCGCTGTAATGTTTATTTTTGTTATTTCGTTATATATTATATTTTGCATATGCATTTTATAAGTTGCTGATGACTAGCCAATTCTCCTTCAAGCGTGTGTAGCGTAGGCGTAAGTTTTACATTTTATTTTTAAAGAATAATAAAAATTAATTTTTCACAATTTTACTAATAATTATTAAATCCAAAGTATCGGAATAATAGAAAAAATCGTTTTCGAGTTCATAAAGCAAAGTGATGTGGTAGACTGATATACAGAAAATGCAGCCGAAATTGAACAAGGCTGGATGAGCAGAAAATCATAGCGATAGCGTATACTAAACGAAATATAAAGAAAAAGACAAAACATGAACTGCATTTTCTTTGATTATGATAGTATAAAATTTGAATAATAATTAATTACATCCCGAGTGTAAGTCGAACCCACAACCGTCGTATTTACAGACACGGTGGCCTCATATACTCATTAAAATCTTTGTAAAATTTAAATCACTTTTATGACATATGTATATATGTAAAAATGGTTATAAAAATATTTTATAATTATAAACAATTTACCAAAAAAGAAAAAAAATTGTTGAGTGCGAGGTAAGTCACTTTGCGTCGCTTAACTTGAGGCCTTGACAATTAAAGAACGCTTATTCGAAGAGAATTTTCTTAATGATCTCAATTAAAATATTTCTTGTCAGACGAGTTTCCTTGTTTCATTATTGTAACTAGACTTACTGCAAAATTATGTTTTATCTATATTTTGGCTAGATTTTATATCTAGAGGGTCGGTAGTGCCCCGTTTCGCGAAGTGAGACAGCGTATGATTCTAAATGCGATGGTTGTAGGTTCGTCCTCCACTCAAATGAATAAACTATTTCCATCGCCCTGCCATACTAAACATGGCGTTGAGTTTCTCAATTTAACACGCATTGTTTTTAATGGTGTACCAGAGGTTCCAAATTAGTCAATCAAGAAAGTTATTTTTGTGTGAACAAATTGTGAACCCCCCCCCCCCCCCTGATATGTTGTATGTTAGACCCCCGACTCTCCCGTAGACTCCTGGGGGTCTACTTTTATAACTTCGGGAGTTAAGGGAAATAGCCTCTCCATATTTTTTTTCAGTTGCTCTTAAAATAATTTTATAACATTGGAAAAAAAAGGCGCAACCTTCAGCCCATCCAGGCGTAGAAATTGTGTAACGTTATAATATAAAACAGATTTGAGTAATCAACTACAATATCGTTAGTCTGTACAGTTTGTTCAGCGATTAAAATCAGATTTGGCAATCTACGGACAACGGATAAGATAATTGTTATGTTGTTAGCATTAGATCTATTTTTATATGGTATTAAAAAAAATAGTTTGAGGCCAGTCGTGGCGCAGTGGGGGGACAGCGTCTGATCAGCGACGGAGACAGTCGGGGGAAATTTATTGTTTTTATTTTGTCGCTCTGATAACAAAACAAAAGCGCGGGGTTAACTTTCGCTACTCGACACACATTATCCTGAAAAATGGGCGGTGCGCTGGGATGGAATGTCTTAACTATATTCCCTTTGCCTTAGTATTAATCTCTTATTGTTATTTTCTCTTGGCCGGTTACTCATAATACATAATAATTCTCAAAATGTATATATATCTGAGTTTTTATAACTTTATATGCTGACATAGGCAGGCCCCTCTTCCCCACTGGGCACTATGGGCACGTGCCCAGGGCCCCGCGATCGACTGCCCCCTAGTTCCTGCCAGATTACCAAATGATAACCCATATTTAGGTATCCTAATTTTTTATAGTTAGTAACTAAATAAAAATAAATTTAAAACCTTGTTTGTCTAATTTCTTTATATATTATAATTAAATAGAGTTTTCTTAAGGTCATAGGGGCCCCATGATCTTATTGTGCCCTAGGCCTCAAATAGTTTAAAGACGGCACTGGACATAGGATGGAATTGGGCCACTTTTGAGCCAAAAATTAAACATAAAGTTATATAGTATGGTCGACGAATAGTGGACTGAAGTTAGGCTTTCTGAATTTTTGTGCATTATATAATTACATTCGGGAAGAAAGTAACTAAAAGTAAGACGTTTATTTCAGGGCGGGCACAAATCGTTGACCGTACTGTAAATACATTTTAAATGGAGTTGTTGATTATTTCGTTAACACTGACACTGTCACCTCACCACGTTATACTTGGCATTGGAGGTTGACATGATTTCGTGCCCTTAATGTATATCATGTTGCGATAATGCTAATATTATCGTCGTGTCAATATGTATGTGGACATGTTAATACATTTTTAGAGTTTAATTTTTATTCTTTAAATCTTTTTTTCCGTTCCATCCGTTTGGATGGGAACGGGACTTCCGTTCCCAACTTTCCACTGTATTCTGGATGCATTGTGTATTGAGTGGAGGATTTCAACACCGAGCTTCGCCTTGTTACCAGAGCGAAGAAATGAAAATATTAAACATTTCCTTTCCTGGAGTGCGAATCGAACCCAAAACCCTGCGCTACGACTGATTATAATAAAAATAATATATTATACATAGAATTCTACTAGCTGTGGGAGACTGAGAAGTTAATAAAAATTTATAAAATTAAACGTAAAAAAGTTTTCCTTCATTAAATAGACAGAATAAGAACATTAGTTGAATTGTAATAAAGATGATACGATAAGGGCAGAAGCTCAAGGCTCTTTAGTAACATATGATCTTGAAACTGCTATGCCTAGTAGTCTTTTATTTTTTGTTTTAAGAATTCTTTTATTGGTGCAACGACTTCAATTGATATATTCCAAATGCCATATCGTCGGTTTAGTGTGTAAACCCTGTTAAATCGGCTTTTTGTTTTCGTTTTGTACATTTTTACAAGTAAAAGGTTGAAAATTTGACCTTTATTTTATTCCGTATGCCTAGTAGAGAATAAAAATCTCATTTGTGAAAACTTGGTAATACATATATACTTTTTTTGTATCTCCTAATTGGATAGGCATTTGCTTGGAACATGTTAATACTGAGCCGACGCTATTGCATGCTCAAAATTTTGAGACATTGTGTGTTGAGTTGTGGACCTCAACGTCGCGCTTTGCTTTGTTACCGAAGTTAAGAACAGTGAAAAAATTAATAAATAATAATTCATGCCCCCGAATGGGGTTCGAACTTACAACCGTTGCTTTTACAGTCACACACTCCTGCCCCGGCGCCACGACTGATCTCGTCCTCATATCATTGGCAGTACTAACGATTTCTGTTCCGAGAAATGTTTATGTTTAGTAATGCACGTGTTTCCTTAGTCAATCAACCTTATGCGATGTTGTGAATTGCAATACTTACGCAAACCAAAAGTATACGAGATCTTTAAGTATATGAAGTCAGGATATTATAAAATATCTTTTATATTGTATTAATTCAATATTAAACAGAAGATACAATTATTTCCTACACATCTCCCGAAATATGCAGTCAAAGCAAAACAATAGACAAAAACGTAGAGATTAGTCACTCCGGTTTCCAAATGGTTTTTTCAACAATATTTTATCCTTTGCTCCCAGGACATCCGGAATGGAGGGCAGCATCACAGTAAACGGTATGGAGCGCAATCTGTCGAGCTTTAGAAAGCTATCGTGCTATATCATGCAAGATAACCAATTGCATGGGAATTTGACTGTTGAAGAAGCTATGGCGGTAGCTACCGCTTTGAAACTACCGAGTGCTACTACAAGAGCTGATAAGGAAGAAGTGGTATGTTAACATTATATTTTATAGTATAAACTGTCGTTATGCTGTGGGCCAGTGTTGACTATATGATTGTGGGTTCAATCGTATAGTCAAGTTAATAAGTAAATTTTTTTATGAAATTAGTTATAAATTGCAACAAATACATTGTGTTCTTTTAAATTTATATTTTAGTTGACGTAAAAAATCTTAGGTCAAATATTAAGGTCGTCGTTTTAATTTACGTTTCTCTGTCAATGGTATAACTGCTCTTTTACATTGTATAGTTTTAACTAGTTTTAACACTATATATGTTATTACCTAAATGCTTATCTTTCTATCATTAATTTGGATGGCTTTTCTATATATTTCACAAGCTTCTTTAACAAAATCAAAATATGCAAATCCATGAAATAGTTATAAATCACAAGCTTTCTTCGTATGAGAACACATTTTTCCTTTGCAGATCCAAGAAATCCTAGAGACCCTTGGTCTATCGGAACACCATAAAACAATGACATCTAACCTTTCAGGGGGTCAAAAGAAGCGTTTGTCCATAGCCCTGGAGCTAGTTAACAACCCTCCTATAATGTTCTTTGACGAGCCCACTTCAGGTTTAGACAGTTCATCCTGTTTCCAATGTATATCCTTGTTGAAAACCTTGGCAAGGGGTGGAAGAACTATTATTTGCACGATACATCAGCCGTCGGCTCGTTTGTTCGAAATGTTTGATCATTTGTATACGCTGGCGGATGGTCAGTGCGTATATCAAGGCAGTACTGGAAGATTGGGTGAGGCTATTCATTCATTATTGTTTTTATTGTTTTGTTATTTTATATATAGATATTTATGTTATCTACCAGACTGTCGTATTTATATTCTTGTTTATCTATATATATTTGTATTGTTTAAACGAGGATTATATATAAATTCTCAAATATGTCGACGTGTCTTGCTTATAAGAATTCAAACGATACCTACTGGTTTATAATGACGAACGATTATAACACTTACCGAAATAGTAACAAAATGTCCTCGACATTCCAACTTTTAATATATCCATGCAAATTTTACATCAAATTTAACTTTAATTGTTGACATTCAACTTTAAGAAAATAATTTTTAAGTTGTTAGTATTTTTACTTCAATTAGTAGTTAGTTTCTTGAAAATCATCACATTTTTTATTTTTTAATGAATGTTCACAACACATTCATTAGGTCTACCGATCGATTGACCTTTAAACGCTTATCTTATCATTAATTATACGGAATAAATAAGATACAATTTTGTATCGCACTATATAATTGACGCCTTTGCAAAGACTTGCTGACATACATACATATATCATATCTATGAAGTATACTCGTATTTATAAGAAATGGTCGTTGGTTGAAATCTTGCATGGTTTTTTTTTAATCTAGATTCTATATGCTATGCAAATTAAAAATATATAATTTAATATTTTAACTTGTTTCCTCCATTTCAGTGGAATGGCTCGGCAGTCTAAATTTACAGTGCCCGTCTTACCATAATCCAGCTTCCTTCATAATAGAAGTGTCTTGTGGCGAATATGGTGACAATACAGGCAAATTGGTTCGAGCCATTGAAAACGGGAAGAATGATATTAGGTAAGTTCATTTATATTTATCTATTATTAATAAAAATAAATACAGCAGGTTAGGTAAAGGGAACCTCACAGACACTCCGTTCTCCACTTTCCGCGGAATTTTTCGAGGCATTGCGTGTTGAGTGTCGGAACTCGACGCTACTCAACACTCAATGTCTTATTAATATATTTCATTATTTCATAAGTTGCTCAGTCTAGTCCATTTTTGTTTATATTCAGCGCGCTTTTTAAATTTCAATTTTACGGATTATATTTTACTTTTTATACTTTACTATAATACGGATAAAAAAAATGTATGGACGGATGTGCCGTTCTATTGAATTCGTTTACAAGGATCCTAAATACATTGTTATATTTGTATGATTTTTCCTTAACCATTATAAAATTATACAAATTATAAAAGCAAGATGTGTTTCTCATTCTTAATTGATTCCATTTCACGTTTAACAATTAACCTACAATAGCATGATATTAAGAGATCTTACTCATATAATAACAAAGACACTGAATCATATATGTTGCTTATCTCTTTAACCGATTTCTGTAAAAAGGAGATTATCAAGTCGGCTGTATTTCATTTTTATGTTTGTTACCTCATAATTTTTGAGTGGGTGAACCAATTTTGATGATTTTTTTTTATATAAAAGCTAGTGCTTGCCGTGTTATCCCGTTTTTTTTTGGTCCATTTCTGACAATGACATTAGGTTTGTGTGTTGAAAGTTTATTTTTTCCCGCCTTGTAAAAACAGCGCAGGGTTGAGTTCTGTCACTCAACATTGCCTTAAAATTATAAATCTCTTCACAACAGGCTTCCTTCTATAGCTGAAAAACAAAATTTTATTACAACACTCTTCTGAAGGTGAAATTTAAAATCGCGACTATAATGTTTACATATGTGCGTCTATTTTATTTTATCACTATACTTCAAAATGTGATAAAAATATAAGTACTTATAATTGTTTCTAATTACGATATAATTTATGAAGGTTAAATATTTTCATTTTAACAATTATTTTTATCTCATCCTATATTAATTATCTGTAATTGTTAAGTATGGATTTTTTCATTATCTATGTCCTTTAGGTTGTTTTTTTAATAATTAAAAAAAAATTATTGTATGAGATGACTACTGTACAGGCTCTTAATGCCTTTTAAAGTTTTTATGTCACATTGACTTTGTCACATTTGGTTTAAAAAAAATGTTTTTATTATTTTAAATTCAAATTTGCAGAAATGGAATGCCGCTTCCGAAACTTGCAGCATATAACAATAAGAATGATATGGAGAAATCATTGAAGAACGACTGGAATAAAAACGACGCGTCTCAAATACAAGACGGTGGAAAAATGGCGGAAGTGCCCAACGGGACTAACGGGACCAATGGTACTAATACACAAAACGGGATTTTACAATATGCCGCCAATGAAATAACTAAAGGCAAAGGTAAGTTGTTTTGTTAAACATGGCATAGTGTTAACACACTCTGTTATTGGCTTTTGGTTCAATTCAAATATATAACAAAAATATAATAGTTTCGTCTTGATCCGTTCAACATTTTTTGTGGGAAACTGGAACAAACGTCCCACCTCACAATCTTTCATATTTATAATATTAATGCTATAAAGATATAACGTAAATAATATTCTAAGTAAATATCGAACCCACAACCATCGTGTGTATACGCACATTATTTATCTGGACCAAGATGGTCTAGCTTAATAAATAAATATTATAAAGGAATTTAAAAACGTCCGCCATTTTGTAGAACATGTATTTTCTATATATGCTCCATTGTAAAAACAATAGATATTGTTTGGTTTGCGTTTCTGCATATTAATGTAATAGGATATTTCCTTCATGAATACTATTCGTTTTTATTTTAATATTATTATAGGACAGTCATATATTAAACTTATTTCGTGAATAAAAATTGATGCCGTGTTTCGGTTTACCAGAGCAGTTTTAGCTTGTTAATTCTAACTTGGTAGCGCGATTGAGTGGGTCTTACTCGAGACGCCATGTTAAAGTATAACTAAGTTAAAAAATAAAAGAAAGTATGCACAAGTTAACTCGAATGATTTCGTTTTGCAAATAAATTCACTGAGAACACAACACCCAAGAAATAAAATTGTTATTGTAAAAATAGAAAAAAAACTGAACTGCTTAAAAATAATGAACCGAAAGTAGAAATATAGTTAACGAATATATGTTAGAACATCCGCCTTTCTTAAAAACGAAGTCGGTTGAAAAGCAACTTAAACTAAATACATTTTTTTACAAATGTATTTTTGGTAAGTCTCTGCGCAACTAATTAGATAGGTACGTTAATAAGTCGATTTTTTTTGTCTTTATAGAATTAATTTTATTTGAGATTTCTTTAAAAAGTATTTTCATTTGATTATAATATTTCTGTCACCGTAATATTATAAAATCCGTAAGTTCATAATTGAACTTGGGAAATTGTAAACTGTCGTAAAAATGTGAACCGACATTGTCAAACGCAAAAATTTACCATAGAATTCAAAAACTGCTATGTAAATAGTAAAAAATGTCATGGATGTCACCGCAGCTACAGATTGAGCGATTTTTAAGTGCAGGTTAAGTTAGGCTAGAAACTTTTAAATTTAAAAATAACTGACTTAACCGAACCTGCACTTAAATATCCGTGTACGTGCGGAAATGTTAGCACATAAAAACCAATGTCACAGTATATAATCTTACATCTAAATTGTTTATTTTTTAATTTTCGAATATATTAAAAAATATGCTCAATACAACATACCATCAGTCAGTCTGTCTATCATCAGTCAGTCTGTATACAATTAAATTATTAGTGTAAATATTTGCCTCAAAAATTATTGTTGAATCGAACCTGCGACCTCTGCTTACGGTTAAATTTCTCTCATACATTACAAATATCGTCATAACACAGTCGGTTTTTAATCCAGTAAAGTACGTTCTAGAGATATGAAGTGACAAAGGTCGATTTTAATGTCAATATAAATGTTAATTATAAACTTTTTTTACTTAATCTTTTTTTAAATTAATTTTTACAAACAATTTTTAAATGCGCGTGAAAGTGGAGAGTAGAGTGTCGCGAAACTGGATTTTCCGCCAAATCTGTAGATTATTATTCCAATCTTACTAAAGAAAAATATATTCTTATACGTTAATTACAACTTATTTATGTTGTTAGTTAAATCAAACGTATATTTATTTTGTTTTATTGCTTATATTAAATAAGATAATTACTATACTGATTTTTTCTACAAAAATTATTTAATCTCTCAATTTACACACGAGGCCGGCACATGCGTCGGGCTGTAAAATATCGGTTGTGAAATCGATTCCCCAATAGGGGGTATAAAATATGTAATAATTTCGATTCAAAGCGCGGCGTTGAATTTCGCCGCTCATCACCTCGCTCGCTCGTTCAACGCCTCGAGTAGTAACACTAGGGTTCCAAGTTTCCCATGCCTACCACGGTACGTGCGGGATACAGCGTGAAGCTGAAACAAAAAAAAACGGTTTATATACACTGTCTGTAATTTAACTTACTTGGAAATAATATTACATTTAAATAAAATATATTTAAAATGTTGACAGATTAACTAATGTGACATATAATTGTCCATCACATAACACGCCTATTATATTATTATCTAGTAAACTGCGATAGCAAAGGTCAAAGTTTTAAATGATTTCCTGTTTGTATCAAGATATCGTATTTGTACGTATGATTGTACCGGAGGTACGGCAATTTGAATATTAGTGGGTTTGCATCTTTCTCGCGGGAATGTTTACAAATGTGTGACTAAATGCGACAGGAGTGTGAGTAGGATCTGCACTCGAGGAGCTGAAGTATTTCATATTTTCATTATCTCGCTCTGCCAAGGAGGCATAGCGCGGCGTTGAGTTCCGCCCGACTCAACATGCAATGACTCCACAATATGGCGTGGGCAGCGGTAGTGAGAAGCACGAGGTTTCCATACCCTCTTACTAATTATAATAAATTAGACAGAAATTAGAGCGAATGTGATTAAATTTAAATTATAGAAAAAATGTTTAAATAAATATAATAGATTTTGGCAAAATGTTTGCAATAAAATGATAATAGTCAATAGTAACTGAGTTTTCATATTTTATTTCGTAAAATAAAAAAGGTGATATATTATTACATGTTAGACTATCATTCAATAAATACGTCGTCGTCCGTCATCGTCCGTCATCATAAGAAATTTAAATTATAAATTCATAAATAATATCAGCTGTAAAGTTATTAAACTATCTATATGTAGTCGTAATTATGAAATAATTTAATATTTAAAAGTTTATCTAAAAACAAACCTTACAGTAAGGTCGACGAGTCGTGGACCGCCGTTTTTAGACTACTATGTTGATTTGGTTTTAGGCGTTTTCTTACTTTTGATTGACTATACAAAAATCAAATCAGTTTCACGCTGTATCCCGCACACAGCAGGGTAGGCAGAGTGAACCTAGCGTTAAGTCTTAAGTGTCTACTCCGCTCCCCACTTTTCGCCGAATTCTGGAGGCATTGCGTGTTGAGTGGCGGAACTCAACGCCATTCTTTGCCTCGACACCAGAGTAAAGAAATTATAATGTTATATTATATTTAAATTCATCGAGTGGGGATCGAACCCACAACCGTCGCATTTACAGTCACGCTCTTTGGATCTGCGCCACGACTGACGACACGACGACCCCAATTAGATGTAATAACTGACGTCATAGTTTTTTTTACAAAGTATTTAAAGGCTGCAAATAATGTAGTTTCTTTCTATATCATACAGAAATTCAAAATCCTCATATAATTTTGTTTTTTGTTTCCTTTATATCATTTTGCATATGCCGACATAAAGATTTATTATAAATTTTCAAAATTTTCTACTTATTATTTTTACTTTAAAAAATTGATTTAACTCGCTTTAATATTAATACGTATATCTAGTTAACACTAAACCGACTGATAATTTAAAAGAGACAAGACAAAGAAATCTGTATTTTTTTCCAAGTTTGTCATTTTCAAATGACCTTACATTGTTTCGTAGTTAGGTTAGTACCTTGAACCCGGTGTCGGAAACCTTTATGTTCGAGGTAAATGATAAATTAATTATATATTGACGATCTGACGGTCTTTGCCCTTTTTTAAAGGTTTGAATTATAAAAAAAAATTATAAATAAAGACACGCAATGTCTCGAAAATTTAATAAACAACGGAAGGAACGGAGTTAACATTAGATTCCCTCCGTTTAACCTATATTATTGTATTGTATAAAGCGTGAAAAGCTTAAAATATTTACAAAAAATTATATTATATTTGAATCAAAAATGATATTTTACATAATAAATGATTAAAACAAACTTATAACAATAATATTTACAAAATTATTATTTAAATTGTTACATAAATGTAATAATACTGAAATAAATTATATTATAATATTATTTTTCTTATTACTTTAACAGGTGAAGCTCTCGTAGTACAAGTCGACACGGAAAAGCCAGATAATGTGGAAGTGGCTTTACTGGGCACGGACGGATCTCCGCGGCGTTATGCTACGTCAGAATTAACACAGTTTTGGGTTGTCTTGAAACGAACATTGCTTTTTAGTAGACGAGACTGGGTAAGACTCTCCGAATGAAAAATGCCTTTTCTGATAATCCTGTTAAATTAGAAATAGATATTAAAAAGTTGCTTTCAACCGACGGTGGCCCCCATGCTTTTTACATGACCTTTCAGTATCTTCAATATTGTGTTTTCGAAGGTCAACCGAGATCACTCCCCACCTCTCTTACACCATACTTTTGCATCATATATCTTTTTTGCCATTCTTTCATCACTCATTCGTTCGACTACAAAACTATTAAATATTTAATTATCTTGAGTAGGAATCCAACCCACGACCGTCGTGTTTTGTGTGTGACCGACAATTGAATTGAGTACAATTTTTTTCTTCTTGACAAAATTAACACATAATATTGAAGATTAATAAATACCTATGTTACATAATAGGTAATGTGAAACACTAATGGTTGTCAATTACTTTGCAAATTACAAAACAATTATCTGTTAGAAATATAAAATTATAGAATAATGTGTTAATGTGAATGAGGAAATATACCTTAGGACAACACAGAGGCACAAGTGTCCGACTGTAAACGTACAAGTTGTGGGTTCGATCGATTCCTACTCTAGAAAATGAAATATTTAATATTTACATTTCATCGTTCTGTTAGCGAGGCGAAACGCGGCGTTGAGTTTAGCCAAGCGACAAGCTATGCCTCCAGAATTAGGCGGAAAGTGGAGAACAGAAGTGACCAAAGTACTGATTTATTATTAGATATTTAGACGAGCCTACAATGTAAGCGCAACTGTGGTGGGTTCGATTTCCATTCGGCTAAATGGAATATTTTTATTTTCTCCTTATGTTAATAAAAATTACGGCAGTAAGTATCGACTCTCAACACGCAATGTCTCGGCAATTAGGCAGTGTGTGTGTGTGTGTGTGTGAGTTAGGAAGTACGTGTCTTAACGTTCCCTCTATCTAACCCCTAAAAGCGCGATGCAGCGTGAAGCTGAAAAAATAAATTTACATAAAAATAAAGCAAAAATTACATAATTTTTATTAATAACATTTTTTTCTCTGTTTATTTGTAGACACTCATGTACCTGCGTCTCTTCGCGCATATCCTCGTAGGTTTTCTAATAGGCGCACTGTACTACGACATTGGCGACGATGGCTCTAAAGTGCTATCGAATTTGGGATTTTTGTTCTTCAACATGCTGTTCCTCATGTACACCTCCATGACGATTACTATACTTAGTTGTGAGTATATATTTTGTGGTAAAAGTATTTGTGGGTTCGTATCTAGATCAAATAATAGTCGTTTTTTTTTTGTTGAGACGTAAAAGTGATAATTTTGTTTTAACTGACAATCACACACAAAGAAAATATCGACATTTCGTAAACAAAGTGCGCGGGTTTCAATCCTGTTCTTCTCGATGTTTTTAACATTTTGTAACGTTTAAATTTGTGATTATAGATAGATATATAAGTATGTGTATTAGAAGAAATACTACAATTTTTTATTTATATTACTATTTTTTATTTATTTTTTAAATTTTCAGTCCCTCTAGAAATGCCGGTGCTAATAAAGGAACATTTCAATAGATGGTATTCGCTTCGATCGTATTATTTGGCGATAACCGTCTCTGATATACCGTTCCAGGTAATTTTTATTATTTTTTCATTGAATTTTAATTTAATTGCAAAAAAATATCTCGAAAATTGCGTTAGGGGTGGAGTGTCTTAGCTCCCTCTGCCTTTAATGCTATTTGGTTAGTATTCTTAGATGGACAAAAATATGTAAATTTATATTTGTATTTTAGACACTCATGGAAAGTAACAATATTTTTGTATAAAAATTATGTCATAATTTTTCGTTCAATTTTTTAGAAATTTCAAGAAAATATGCTAAATAGTAAATAGCGTTTAAAGACAGACTATCGTGTATCTTTTAACGTTTTTACAAATCTAAATAAAGCTAAATCTTATTATTTTTTATATTTCTTTTTAATAAATTTTCTTTTTATTAACAAAAACAGGCAATATTCTGCATAATCTACGTGGTGATAGTTTATCTATTGACATCTCAACCGCTGGAGTGGTTCCGATTCTCCATGTTCCTCTCGTCGTGCCTCCTCATTGCGTTCGTCGCCCAGAGCGTCGGGCTCGTGGTCGGGGCCGCTATGAATGTGCAGGTCAGTGCTTTTTTATGATATTTATGTGTTTATGTCTATTTATTGTTAGAACCGTTAAATACTTATGCACCATACACCATATTAATAAAATAATATTATAATATATATATATATATATATCCCTCTTACAGAACGGCGTTTTCCTAGCGCCAGTAATGTCAGTGCCATTTTTACTGTTCAGTGGTTTCTTCGTATCATTCGATGCGATACCGGTGTATTTGAGATGGATTACATACGTTTCCTACATACGTTATGGATTTGAAGGCACTGCCCTCGCCACTTATGCATATAATAGGACTAAATTGCAGTGTCATCAGGTAATGTTATTACAGTAATTAATAATTAAAAACTACACATACACAGACACGTCAAACTTGTAGCAATTTTTGTACTAAAATAGAAGTAGCGATAGTTGTAAGTTTGATTCGCAGTCGGGAGAGTGGTTATATTTAAATTATTTAAGTTTATTATGAACACGCAGTGCACATTAAGTTTTCTCTATTTTCGATTATATATCGATCGATAAGCGCTGAGATTTTTTTTATATATATTTTAAATAACTAAATGTTTTTTATTATATTACATACTTTCAATAACGTTATTATATACTCATATTATTAAGTTAAAATAAAAACTAAAAATATTATATAAATCAACTACCCTACAAAAGCAACAAAATTAACATTATTTTTACCATTTTCAAATTCAATGAATACTGTTTTAATATAAGTTTTATTTACTTACAGGTGTATTGCCATTTTAAAAATCCTTTAACAACTTTAGAGGAATTAGACATGACGAATTCCGATTTTACTTTAGACATTGCAGCGTTATGTCTAATATTCTTAGTGCTCAGAGTCTCCGCTTTCCTCTTCCTCCGTTGGAAACTGAGGTCCACGAGGTAATTTCAACGTTACATCTATAAGAATAAAGTTTATATTTTAGTTTTATATGATTATGTATTTTTTCGATTTCTACGATTTTTTGTGATAATAGTTGGTTTTTTTTACATTATGTCTATTGTTCTTAACCGTAATTTCAACATGACGCCTGTAAAAATAAACTTAAAAACATATATGTTTTTTTAAATTTTCATGTATTTTTTTATTTGTACGCAGTTTTTGTGATAATAGAAACTTGTTATGAGATAGATGTTTGAACTTTTTTGAATATTTTTCTTAATATTTCTCTTATAATAAGTGTATTTTCGACAACTTATGATAATTCGAACGCTCAATTTTTTATCTGTTTGATGTGTTTTTGTTGATTTAGTTGATTTTTCTCCTTTGTTACTTAACACGCCAGTACCAAGTGATTATATTGTTGTCACGTTCTTGCCTTTTGTTATTTATATTACAATTTATTATCGTTAGTCGTCATTCTATTGTGCAACAGGAAAGTTATAGTACTGAAAGTAGTTTCAATAAAGGAATAATAGAAATGAAATATTATTTTTCTAAATAATACAATGAACGAAAAAACAACTCTTTGAAATGAGGCAGCCTTGGTAGCAACAGCCAAGAAGTTCATAATTGAGAATCGGTGATCTGATCACAGTTCATCAGTTGAGATCGATCAACAAAACGAATCAACCAAGTTTACACTTTAAGCCAACGATGTAGGAAAATAGAGAAAACAAGAGTTTGAATAAGGTGGAGTTTAGTGGTCTTAGGCCGGTTCTCAATCGATTGCTAGCGTGTTTCAAATTTTGGGACGAAAATTAATTAATCGACTAACATTGTCTTCTCTTTTAGTTTTATTTAAAAGAAATGTAAATACACATAGGTTATTATGATAAAGGGAATTCGTCGTGTAATAAAGATTTTGATTCATTTGAATGTTTCTAAAACGAAGGTTAAGTTTAATTCTTAATTTTTGTTGTATTCCAATTTTCAACGACATTGTTATAATAGTTATTATACTCTTGTGTTTTTATTATTGTCATACAAAAAGAAATTTAAGAGTAAAACTTAAACGAAACCAACGTATTGCGTAGTATAATTTTCAATCATTTAATTTTTTTAGGTAATTAGCGCAGTTAATGTGATAAAAGATGTTTATTGGGAGGGACTTTTTATAAAAATATTGTAATATAACCGATATAAAATGTTTATAATTTTGTAAAAATATTCTAAGCTATTATTAAAATAATATAAATTGAAAAAAAAGGGCTAATAGGCGTAATATATAAAAACGAATAACTAATAGCATTTTGGGGAAAATCAAAAACATGATTTTTATGTAAGAATGGATGTTTTTTGTAATTTCACGCAAAAAGTATAGAACGGATTTTGATGTAACTTTGTAGGAATATATTTTATGTATGAGAATTACAAAAGTTTTAAATTAATATAAATATTTTGTAAAATTTGGCTATTATATAACAACATTAATCGAACGGAGCCGCGTTTCGGCCGCGCGTATACGACAATTAATAATAACTTACAAAATTTAGCAATATTTACAATGTACTCATTACGTTTGTTTTCTTATATTCACGTTATTTTGATATTATATTATTACATTGTGACATAATTTTTTTATATGAATGTCAAATGTATAATACAGATTATATATTTAGTAGGTACAGATAAAAAAAGGTGGAATAGAAAATATAATTGCCACTTAATTGAATTATATATACATAATTATATTATACGAAAGTAGTTAAGTCTAAATTAAGTTGAATAAATCAATAGTTTATAAGAAAATTGTAAATTGATGCTCATTCCAAAATCTTTACTAATTCAGTGCTTTAAAAAATATTTATTGGAAAAAATATTATAGTTGTTTTGGATCATTTAAAATGTTATGAAATGTATCCATTTTATATTAAAAATGTGTAAAACTTTATAAAATATTTGCTCATTTATAATCTTGCCTATATAATAATGCCATTTTTTTAAACGGAAATCCAGATAGTGTTTAATCACTTCGTACCCTTTTTATTCAAATTTAATAAATTCTTTAGCGTTTATTTCCGCATGATTTTATTTGACTTTTATATATTTATCTGATTATTTGAGTTTATTAAATAAGTTTCTATGTCCAAAGTTTTATCTATATGTTCATTAGGGTGGGTCACCCTGGGGAGGGTGGGTGAGATTTTATTAATTTCATTTCGTAATATAGTTGCCTTAGTATGTTGCCGTAGATCTGAACAAATAATAATTATATTAAAAAAAAAAAATTACATCTTTAGGCCTTTAAGGGTGATAAAACTTCGACTAACCTTATCCATACAAAGTTAATTAAGAAAAAATTAACAAAATTTTAAAATCAAAATAGCGACACCTTTAGTTAAGAAATAATGAAAATATAAAAAAACATTTTCATACAAACTATTTAAAACTAGTATTCAAAAAATTCTGTTGAAAAGGAACTTAAAATTAAAATAGAAAATTAACTAATAAATATGAAGGCAGAAAAATTTAACGTTAGACAATTGCATAAAATTAGAAAAACTAATTAATGATATTAGAAAACATTCTATTGGAAGTCATATGGCAACAATTTCACTATTACAAAAGGGTTTGCTCAATAATATATGACCCACCCATATACCTATATGAATATTTATATTTTTTTTATATATTGCGTTAAAATGAATAAATTTGAATAAAAACACTTTGTTATATAAATGCTGTCCATCATAAAGTTAATTTATATGAAAATGTCTATGTGATTTATTATGTGATGTTTTTCTTAATAAAAATAGAAGAATATAAATGAAACTATTAAAAATGTCATAATTAATATTTTTTTATACTATTGTATTCATTAAAAATAGTTTATTTAAGATTTTCTTTGAGCATGCTTGACAATCATTTTGTATAAAATTTTAAATATAGTACGACCGACGAGTCGTGGTTGATCCTGATGTTAGCTATAGGTGGCTGCGGAGATTAGATTTTAGGATTTTTCTTACTTTTGATTATTTTCTTCTCCAGTTTATAAATGCTCGAAAATTTAGAAAAACTAACTGTAAGGCGGCCACGACTCGTCGGTCGGTCTGTAAAATTATATAGTAATTTCTAGGGAACTTGGTGTCTATAAGAGAGTAAGTACTTAGTTGTAAACTAATTAATTTGATGGTCCAATAAAGCTATGGTTAGTAATGGTATATAGTATGTATGAAGTTTCTATATTTTTTATTAAATGGTTTATTATTATTTTTTGTTTTATTTACGATTTTTATTCGTTTTTAATCATCATATAAATAAAAAATTATAAGTAAACGGATAACGAAGTTAATGTCAACAAATTTCATAAGTGAGCTTAGAAACCTTCTAAAAGTCTATGATACTAAATAGCTTGGTTAAAGGCGTTAATCTCAGGAACTACTGGTTTGAACTGAAAAAAATCGCTAATAGTCCGTTTAACAAGAGAGGCTATAGACTATGATACAGCTATGATATTAGTAATAGTATATGTACATATTTGCCTGCTCATTAGTGAAGACACTAGATCACGAAATGCACAAGATCTAGGCCAGATTATAGAATCAGATTTCCACCGAGGCCGATGACGTTAGTCCTGGCATTGTTTGCATTTCAATTAGGTACTATTTAAATACTACTATCTACTTTTGTTTCATCAGTTTCACGTTGTATCCTGCATGTACCAGGGTTGGCAGGGAGAGCATAGTGTTAAAACACTCCGCTCCCCACCTCCCACCCAATTCCGGAGACATTGCGTGGTGAGTGAACTCAACGCTGCGCTTTGTCTCCACATCAGAGCGAAAAAATGAAAATGTTAAATACAAGTGTATCCATAAAATGGAAAAATATGATGGTTGGCAATACAATTCCTCTATTGTTGAATTATTTAATACTTATCTATATATTATTTTATACTAACAAATATTATACGTATCTTATTATCGTAAATGAAATAATAGGTAATGTTTTTCGACTTTGTAAGCTATGGTCAATATTCAATTAACAAGTAGGAGACGGAAGATGGAACCGATGTTACACAACATTCTATATAGAATCTATAGATATATATCTATAGATACAGTTCAAAAGGTGACTCTGACTCTGTCATCAAGGGTTCCGTACCAATTTCATAGTTGTACGTCAACGGGAAGTATGTATAACATATAAAAGTTGATAGACTTAAGTTTTTAGGTGTTTGCACTAATTACAACATTATTCCGAGGAATCGAAAATGAAGAATGAAAAATAGGAGATAACCTCATGTCTAGATATTCCGTTGCCTTTTTTTATCAAGCAAGCAAATCAAATCAAAGGCACTTGTTTATGTACTTGCCTGTCTATAATATATTAATCTATATATTTTTATTGTTAATTGGGATTTGTTGCTGAATACGTAAAATATGAAATAAAAAAACTATATATTCATTTTTTAATTTTTTATTTAACATTTAACAGAATACTGTATCTTATTTAGATAATTACTTAGTAAAACTTATTTATTAGTTGTCTACACTTGATAAGGCTACGCTAAAACACTTAATATTTACTTTAATTATATAATAATATTAACATCGAATACTACTAGAAAAAGGACACACGTATTATTATACATTTCAGTAATATTTACTAAATAGCAATTTATATTTAAGTATGACAATTTATCAGCAAATTCTGCATTTTGGAGGCATGTTTCTTTACCAATACTTCTATAAAGAAAACGGCAGCAGAAAGGCCGTACCCTCCAGCCAAAACGTACCACGGCACTATGATATACAATTTCCTGGTTTTCTCATAAAAATGATAATTTCTATTGTTATGCCAACGCATGTTCTGTGTATAATGTTCTATTAAACCGTTTTCTCTTAACCTAAGCGCTTGTAACCTGAGCCTCTCTAGCATAGGAAATCCTTTATACAAGTATATTGCATATACTACTTTACTTAGAGGTTGGTTAAACGTGTACACCAAAGGGTCTCCCCAATCGTCGAAGAATTTATATTCGTTATACTTATAAACGGAATATAAAACGACTGTATAAATATCGTTGTATTCGCTCACGGCTTTGATAGTTTCTAACATCGTCTCACATCCATCCCTCTCTAGTTTTTCAAGTGAAATATTTTCTACAGATAGCAAATAATTTCTGATCCCAACACTGACGCAAGGCTTTAAATTAAAACGTTCAACATCCTTCCCATTCGAAATTTGGTAGTTCATTGACGGATTCGTAGTAAGACTGACTAAACTTGATTGATAGTAAGTATTTATGAGGTATGCAAACCAAACCCATGTAATGAAAAAGAATTTTGTAAAACAATTGCCTCCTATCTTTCGTCCGTTAAGGAACAGATAAGCAAACATTTTCAGGATAACTTGTCCTTTGTCTTTCGGTTTGACTAATATTATGAAGATTATGAAAAACATTGCAAATGTTAAAATAAATAATGTCCAAACTATAGAATGGAACTCTAAATAAACATTCTTCCATGACGGAACAACCGAAGACTTCTGAACTTGGAAGCATACGTCGTCCACAAAAGATAAATGCCCATAAATATAATTAAACGCTTTGGCTCGTGGATGAGTGAGGATCATTCCACCCAGTATTACATCAGCTTTGCCTTCTTGTAATGAATACAAAGGCCCAACAGCCGACATATCCTTATTTATCATTGTAAATTTTTCAGCATCATCCGTAAAAGTGAAATTAATGGAAAATTTCTCTAAAATACTTATCTCTCTAAATATGAACTCCTCGATTCCCATTTGAGTTTTTGCTGTTTGCAGAGGGTTAATAGTGTAAGGTGGCCAGTGCGGGCTTACGATTTGCATTACACAGTTCTCTAAAGCCGTCAAAAGCTTTTTAGGGTACAAATTTACGTTGTCTACTTCTATACATTTTCCGAATCCAATAATTCTGTCGTATCGACGTCCACAGCCGTAGTTTTCGAATGGATTGTAAGTATACATATCTGGATTACCATAATCTGATAGTAATAAAACATCAAGGATATGATATTTCAAGAGTATATCAAATAAATTTCTTATGCTGCCTTTTATGTTGTCAACCAGTATAAGAAAACGCCCATTTGGATTCCACGAAGGTTCTTTTGTTAGAAACGATATAATGTAATCAAAATTGGTTACATTCTCAGCCACTAGCATGTAGCACTCGTCCAATGAACTCTTACTCGAACGATTTGTTTTAACCAAAACAGGTACGGCAGTTACAGAATTAACTATTTTAATAATATCCTCGTTTTCATATTGCAAATCAACATAAGCTAGCAAAGAACAGAAGGAGAAATATTCTTTAATTATATGACTTAAGCATTTTTCTGAACTATTATTTTGATCCCGAACTGAGGGAAAATTTATAAATGCATTTGTAGGAAAATAAATAGAAATTAAAACCAATGCGACCCACATTGTCGCCGGCTGAAACCACTTTACACGTGTGATAGATTGACATTTGAACACGATTCAAATAAAACACTCGTGACTTTGAGAGACAACGCTAGCTTGGTGCAGAAGTAACTAATTATCATTTTGCGTGATAACAGAACGTTTCGAATAAATAATAGTTGATAATATGTTTATAGAATCTGTACAATTTACCAAAATTAGTATGTTATATAACATATTTTTGCAAAAACAAAAACTAATTTTGGTGGAACTGTTATTTTCATTCGGAAATATATATAATTAATTTATTCCAAAGAGCAAAAGCAAATATAATACGATAAATATTTCTCGCAGTAATTTTGTGAGATATATATTATTATGACTAACGAAAACCGCAACAGTGAATTCCTTCCTAAACTAATAATAGAATAAAATAATTGAACATCTTGTTTACGTTATTATATTTTCTGGTGATGGCAAAATTAGTTTTCTGAAATTCAATTTCTTTGATATAATAATTTCTAGTAGAAAAACGATGCCACATATCGGATATCCGACGATTAAAATTTGCCAAGGAACTATAACATGATTTTTTCTTGTTTCCTTAGAAAATTTATATTTACTCTCATTTTGGTGATATAAATCTTTAAAATGATATTCTATCAAACCGGTCTCTCTCAGTCGTACAGCATGCTTTGTAAGTTTTTCTACCAAAGGGAAGCCTTTGTACAAATAAATGGCGTAAACTATTTTGCTTACAGGTTTCTGGAACGAGTATGTCGTGGGATATCCAAACTGATTATAAAATTTATTTCTTCTGTACTTATAAATTGAGTATAAGACGACTGTGTAAACATTGCTTGAAGCACTAACTGTTTTAATACTCTCTAGTAAGCCACTACAATTTTTTCCTACATTTTTTCCAAGTGTCACATTTTCTACTGAAAATAAATAGTTCCGAATGAGATCACTGACGCAGGGTTCTAAATTGTAATTGTAAATGTCTTGCTCATTTGATATCTGGTAACTAACCGGCTGGTCTGTGGCTATACTCACAAAACTTGACACGTAGTAAATATTAATCAGATAGGCGAACATGATCCATATTAGAAAGAAATATTTTGTAAAGTAAGTCCCCTTTATTCTTACACCGTTTAGAAACAAATATCGAAACATTACAAAAAGAATACTTATTTTATCACCAGGTTTAACTAACACGATGAAAATAAAGAAAAATGTGATGAATGTCAGCAAAAATACTATCCAAATGAGAATATTGAATTCCAAATACATATATTTCCAGCTAGGGATAGGCTGTGCTATTTGTACTTGATATTTTATTTCATCTGTATATGATAGATGCCCGAAAACGTAACTAAAGGCATGTGCTCTTACATGCGTTAGAATCATGCCGCCCAGTACGGCGTCTGTCACGTCACTCTGTATTAGGTACATCGGTCCCACCGCCGCCATATCACTTCTTATCATTGTAAATATTTCGGCATCATCAGTGTAATGAAATTTCACAGAAAATTGTTCTAAGACACCCATTTGTCTGAATATAAATTCTTCAACTCCTATATGAGAGTTGTTGCTTCTAGAAGGATCTATAGTATATGGTGGCCAATGAGGGCTCCTGACGCGAATCGTACAGTTTTTGAGACCTGTGACTAACTTATGCGGGTACAAATTTTTGGTATTTGGATTTAAACAATTTCCATATTCTATAATCCTATCGTATCGTCTTCCACAACCATAGTTTTCGAAGGGATTGTACGTGTATATATCGGGATTGGTTTGCCCATTTAAAACTAAAATATTTAGAACATGCGCCTTCATTAATATGTCAAAGACTTCTTTAAGCTCCCTCTTTGCTAGACTTTTAATTATCAGAAGAAAGTGGGCGTGTGGGTTCCAAGATGGCTCCCGTTTAATTATCGGAAAAATATTCACTAAGACGCTGGTATTTGAGCTTGCTATCAAGTAGCTTTCATCCATTTTGGTTGCTCCTATTATCTTGTCTCTTTGTATCACATTTATGCTTTTAAGAGAATGTACAGCCTCATATATCTCGTCGCTATCGTAATCTAAATCTAAATAAGTAAGAACTGAATAATTTGAAAAGTAATTTTTAACAATGTCGCGAACACATTGTTTTAAAATTTCATTATTATTTTGCTTCACTTCGATTATATTGATATAAGCTTCGCTTAACGGATAAATGCAGAAACAAACCAGCGTGACGGCGGCTAACATTGTTCACTTCACTTGTTAGTTTTACTTTGAATGTTTTTCACGGTTTTTACATTAGTATAGTTCAATTATAAATTAGTTATATTTATAGTACAAGAGACAGGAATTATTGTTTTGCTTAAGCTTGTATAGTTTGAACATTTCCTATATTTTCGCGAACAATTTTATATAAATACGAAACGACGCAGTTAAAATGCAACTAATAATAAGTCAAAATAACTCCAAAAACATGAACAAAATCTGTGAGAAAACATAATGTTTTAATTATCTGCCCAGTCTTCATGTAAAGCTTATTTCTCTCCAACAACTCTACCAGATGAGGCCAGCTTTGGCACAGGTTTCTTTTTTTATAGAAAAGGACAAGGCAAACGAACATTCGGGTCACCTGATGGTAAGTGATCACGGCCGTGCAACACCAGAGGAGCTACGGGTGCATTGCCGGCCGTTTAGGTGCACAAAGTGTGACTGTATACGCAACTGGTGGTGGTGTCAATCCCCACTTGATGAAATTAAATGCTTATTTAAAGTTATAACATTAATTTCTTGTGGTGTAGAGGCACGGCTTTGAGTTCCGCCATTCAACACACAATACTTCCAGAATTCAGAGAGAAGTGGGGAACGAAGTGTCTTAATACTAAGTTTTCTCTGCCTACCCTGTTGTGTGCGGGGTACAGCGTGAAGCTGCTCAATTTCATCATATACAGGAAATGATTCATCATTAAAAAAATCGGTAATTGAGTCGGACTCGCTACCAATTTCGGAAAGTATAACGTATAAAAATTGACAAAGTTAAGTTTGCGGGCATATGGACTCATTTTGTATGAAATGAACTACAAATAATGTTTGTAATGATTATTATTTCTATGTAATACTTATAATTTTTTACATCTGAATTTTTCCTTTACTTGTATTATAAGTTCTCACTTCGTGCCAGATATCATGACTGTAGGTCCACGGGAATTATTCGATGGATAAATATTCATATATTTTGATTACGTTATTTTTTACGCTTGAACGGACCATACACTTAAATATTTTATATTAATTTCAGTTTGATACGACCACAGCATCTCGAGATAAATAAATGGTCTTGACAGACGGACAACAAAGTGACGGCATAAGAGTCTCGATTTAACTATAAGGGGTACGGAACCTTTTAAAAATGCAAATCATCTCTTAAATTTATAATAAAAAAAATACTCAAATAATAATAATACTCGAATAGACAAATGCGAGCTCTTCGACTACAGCAGATAGAAACTTATTCATTGACCTTTGCTGTCACGTTCCCTTATCACCGACTACAGAACAGCTTTTTGTTATTAATCAGAGTCCAATAGACGTGACAGTTATATATATGTATTTAACATTTTTATTTTCTACTAGCAACACACCTGCGTCTTCGCTCGCTTTAATTTTTTTTGGTTTATACACTAAATTACACTCGTATTCTAATCAAAAATCCTTATGGAAATATAACCCAAAGTATTTAAATTTTCATATTAGGACTGTCTAATATGAAAATTTTAATACTTTGGGAGACTACTCTCTTTAAAGTACGTTCCAGACACACCCGTATAATATAAAAAAAGAATGTACACAGAACACTAGAATAAAATCCACAACACCCGACTCTCCCCTATGCAAAATAAATAATTCATCGAAACAATAGCTATGACGCGACGACACATGAACACGTAGTAGTAAACGTGTGGAAAATATGAATTTCAATAGTTAAACAATATTGTGAAATGTCAAATAGAGCTTAGATTACTTTTTGCTATATATTAATGTTTTTCATTTTTAACACTTTTTTATACGAAAAGTTGGGAATGGAGTGTGTTAACTCTAGGTTCCCTCTTCCTATTCTGCTGATGTGCAGGATGAAGCGTTAAGATATAAAAAAAGGCACAAGCTAAATGAATTGAGTGTTTAGTGTCAATATACTCCGTTCTCTACTCTACAGACATTTTGGACATAATGTGTGATGGGTGGTAGATGTCTAAAATTCCTTTGTACGCCATCGTGTGGCAGTGGCACAGAGTCTGATTGTAAACGCGGTGGTTGTGAGTTTGATATCCACTCGGGGAAATTAATTATTACCTTAATGTTTCTCTTTTGAATTATTGAAGTTAGCTGAGTGTGAAGCTATATATATATTTATCTATTATAAAGGACGGATCAACTTGTGTCAAGTGAAAAGGATGTGAGAAGGGGAATCGTCATGAAGGCCACAATCACACAGAGAATGGTCCCTGACCCTGACATTAGCCAGATGTACGGACATGCCCAAAGCGCAAGCGACAAATTGTTGATATTATAATTATCCGTAAGTAAAGTACGTTTTTGAGAATAAAATCAAGATCTCAAGCACCTTTAAGATACTTTAATAAGAGTTTACTCCAACGCAAGATGAGAAGATGGAAGGGAATATCTACTCTTCTTTTGAACTTTGTCAGACTGACACTGTTGATATTTTTAAATAATGTACCTACAACTTAAAAGTTCTCAGAAAGGGTTATGAAAAAAAAATAATTAGCTTTACGCTGTATCCCGCACACTGCAGGGCAGTTAGAGGGTACCTAGTGCTAAGACACTCCGTTCCCCACTTTGTAAAGGTTAATAGTTATTTATCTGCAAAGAAACATAATGTCAATTATTATTATATTATGAGCACTAAAAAAGCAAAACATGACATGAAATAAATTTCAATATAGTGTGTTGTGCACGTAGGTAAGTACTTATGTATACATTTTTTTATTATCTGATCTGTAAGATAGAGATTTAGATAGATTTCTAGATATTTTTTTATATAAATATATGTAATTTAACATATTTTTTTCACACATTGCTTAATTGTTTTATACACTTTACTAATTACTTTCAATTAAACTAAGTGTTTTACTTTACTTGAACTTTAAATTAAATGAATTACTAAAGTAGCAATAAATAAATACAATAAAAAGATTTTATTTAACTTGCTGTGTTTATTATACGAAAGCTTGCAGATTCTTTTTAACCCACTTCCCGGTCTCCGATTGAGTCGAAATTTGAAATACTACTTCAGATCTGATGTTGTTAATCCAAAATCCTCAGCAAAATACACAATTAAAATAAAAATTAAGAAAGCGTATTTTTAAAAAGTTTTTAAATTATTACTTTATATTAATCTCTCTTTTAAGCTATAAGTAAAACTGAAAGAAGAAAATCGCGTCATTTCATAGCGTTTTAGGTATACATACAAAGTTTAACATTTCAAAAAAAACGAATTAAATATTCACCATTGCGTGACAAAAACAACGTCGAAGTCAACGGCCTGAGCTTACACTCATAAGATCGGCGATCGAAAGCGATTGCCTTAAAGTCTATGACCTCTATTAATGCCATGAGATACCTATAAATGCATTTTAAATGGAATTAACTCTGCGCTTTGTTTTGTTACTAAATCAAAGAAATGAAAAATAATGTATTTCTCCGTGTGGGAATTGAACCCACAATCGTCACATTTACGCCGCACTTTGTATATACTGTACCACAACGACATGATGATATTATATAAAACATATATATTTCTCTCGTCACTAGAGTTTCTTAGATCAAAAAGAAAAAAACGAAATCCTTATAGGATCACTTTGTTGTTCATAGCCTAGATCTAGGCTAGATCTTGAAAACAACATATTTGAACATAGTTGAACAATATATTTTGGACACGTTTTTTTGTTCTCTTACAACAATAACTATCTAACAAAAGAGTTTCATTCAAATCCGTCCAGTAATTCAATAGATGCTTGCGAACAACAGATGAACAGACCATACAATAAAATAAAACATTTTATTAGAATTGTAAAAGTGATGAGTCGGTTGCGTCGATCGCGCTTATCTATCGCAGCTATGTGCGGGATACAGCGTTGATTTTAATATATATGTACTTATAAATGTCTATATATCGGTTTTTTTCGTTTATTTGCTCCATGTTCTATGAGAACAGTAAGTAAGCAGTAAGGTTTTGTTTGTATTTTGACTGTGTTGACTGAGAAGCTTAATTTCTCTGTGCTTCAAGTCGATAGTTCATATTAATTTCATCTTGATATAGAGAACAAATGAGCATACCGACAACAAAGTGTCCGGTGACGGTCAGCACGAGTTCTACAAGGATTCCATTTTTTCTTTTGGTAACCGGAACCCTAAAACTATACATTTATATAACTAGGTAGCGTTATTATGGCTATGCTTTATGGAACCGTGAAACTATCTTGCAGATGTTTTTACGATATATAATTTCGATTATTCTTTTTGATTCACATTTTGATATTCATACAACAGGGTAGGCAAAGAGAACCTGGTGTCGGTACTACTGCGTGTTGAGGGGCGTAACTCAACGCCACACTTGGTCACTTTGCCGATATGGCGCTACAAGTAGAACATAATCCTACGAACGGCCACTGACTACAATTTTTTAAAAATTAAATATGAAATGTCAAAAAAATTGTTAAATTATATATTACAATAATTTGCGTATGCCTTAAAAACAAATTCTCGTTATACGATAATATTATATGCATACATGTTTTTACATTATCTTTAAGATATAATTAAATCCTCATAAGTACTTTTTGAATTGTCATAAAAAATCTCAGTCATTACTACCAGCCCTGACATTTGATCTAGTTTTACAGCCTTTTTAATTGAATATACCTTTTATATTGTACTCGACATCTTAAGTAATGTCGCATATTAATATGTTATGTTTTCAATTCCATTCTGGGTTGTAGGTTAGGTGAACAAGTAGATCACCAGTTGAGCGAACGGTGATCTTCAAGACAAACAAAGAACTGGCTATATATTATGCTCTTCATCGCTGTATAGCCGCGCTTTGCCTCGACATCAGAGCGAAGAAATGGAAATATAAAGGTAAAAAGTAAATACATATTTCACTTCCTCGAGTGGGGGTCGAACTCACAATCGTCGTGTTGCAGTCACACTTTGTGCCGCTGCGCCACGACGGCCTCTTCATTAGGTATAACGTAATAATAACGCAGCAGTTTTTTAACTTGAAAATTTAATATTTTATTAGATCTAAGAATGGTAATAACTAATTAAACAAAAGAAATAAAAAACTGCCTGGAAAAATATGCTTACTTTGCGTGCACTATAACAATTAATAATAATAAATAAAATAAATTTACATATTAAACATTCTCACACATATTAATTAAAAGTACAAAAGATATAATAATATATGATAATAATAGTTGGGTTAAAACACGTTTGTTTTTTATTTATTTTTGAACAAACAACATTTTATTTGTTCAAATTCGTACTATAAAGCAAAAATTTATGAAAATTTGAAAAATTTTGTTATTACGAATGAATATTTATTAAATCATTAAGCCTGTTAACGCTATCGTTAATTGATTATAATGGATTATATAATATATATAACAATATAATATATATAATATATGTTTTTGAGGCCGTCGTGGTGCAGTGGCACAAGGGTGCCGCCTGTAAATGCGGCACCTTTGTATACGTATATATATATAATTTAACGTATATATATACGTTAAATAAATAAGTGTAGTAATGTAGTTTAAGCGGGCGTATCCACAGGCGGGATGCTAGTATAAATTTAAACAGAAAAACGCTTTATAAGAGCCTTAACACAAGTGGCTTACAAGTGACCTCTGAAGAGTTCCACTATTCAGTATATGGATCTAATGCATTTACGAGGCAATTTAGCTATTTTTATTATATCACTTTTTTAATTAACATTTCGTCGAGTAAGAACGAAAATCAAAACAAAAAATAAAACCAATCTATTTAAATATATCCATATGTTTAACGACAGTCTTAACTCTTATTATTTATTATATGTAAGTTGTTACGTTATTCCTTGTTATTTCGCTATTGACATTAATTGATCTATTTAATGTAATTTTATCTTTTAAAATACTAATTAGTAGCTTCACATTATTTAAGAAGATAAAGATTTGCATTTATTTATAATAATATAATTATATATAATGTTTATATGGACTTATTAAGAGTAATAGTTATTAAGGAAACGTATAAAAATTTTGAACGTAGCGCAATTTGAACCTGTGCCTCTTTGGAAACCCTCTACACGATCTGACGTAAGCTCTGAGGGACGTTCTGTAAGTGTAGAATAACACTTTAAAAATGTTCAGTAAATGTACAGTAATTACGACCGGTCCGGAATTTGGACACGTCCCAAGGTGGCTTAAGGGAAACCAGAGTGAAGGAATGGAAATATAAACGTAAATAAATATTTCAATTCCTCGAGTGGGGATCGAACCCACTACCGTCGCGTTACAAACACACCTATATATTTTTAGAAGTAAATTTGGAAATACAATTTTTTCAGAAAATCAAGGCACGGTAGAATTCAGTATATGGCTTGAATTTCAACTCGATATCTTAAACTGTTCCTGAGATAAAGACCCTTGATGGACACACAAATTTTCCTCTTTCTTTACAATGTATAACACCCAAAAAAACATTCTTATGTGTTATCTTGAGATTAGTGATAGCAATAAGCAAACTCTTCGATTTTATAATATACATATTAAGGATTTACGAATACGTCAATGATTTACTACTATTAACATCTCCAAGCACATTCTATATATGTGTCTTTTGGTGTATATAAGCGTGCTTTTTTAGTTTTCTTTAAGCTATTAATTATATTATATATATTAATTATTTATTTCTTTAGAATCTTATGTAAATTAGTCCTAAATTTAATAAATAATTATTTTTAGTTTTTTTTTATTTTAGACATTATTTTAAAAGTTGTGCTTAAATTATATAAACTTTATTTTTAATAAGCGAGGAAATAAAAATATTACTTTATTTTGGGTTTACCGATTGGGAATCGAACTAACACCCCTCGCATTTACAATCGTACACTGTGCCGCTCCACCACGTCGGTCTCAAATTATAACTTAATTTTAATATAAAAATATATAATAATAAAAAATCTCCAATTCCTTTACATATTTTTTTCCATTACTTGACTTACATATTTTTCTAAAAAATATGATTTGTTAATTATCTTTAGACAAGTATTTCCTAAGTTATTTGAAATTAAAACCAAATACAATTCACTTTATCCAAACTTATCAAAAACTAATGTAATTATTTCAGTAAAAAACTTAAAACATGTAATCGATAGCAGCTTACTATTGGTACTCTCTTGATACTTGGCACGTTCAGTCAGCCTGCGGTCTCTGGCGATCTATGACGCGATTTTAGTACACAGTGAACGTGCGTGAAAAATATATAAAACTATATAAAAATAAATGAAAAACTTAATAAAATATATTATAAAAGTTTAGTTTAGTTATATTCATTATAAATAAAGTTTATATTGGTAAGTTTTATTTATTAAATTATAAACATAGTAGAGTAGCGTGGTTTACTAAGATTGTTTTGGTCTAGTTAAAAAATAAACAAATGCGTCCGCTTTTGAATGCAGCGTATTGTTTTGTATGTAGAACGCAACGGGACTTGAACCCGTGACCTATTTTATCATATTTTTCGTTTGTATTTATGTCGTACTTTGATTTAAGAAATTATAGTTCTTTGCTTTGTGTGTAAATAATAGGAAACGTAAGTGTCTTAATAGGAATGGAGTGTCTCAACACTAGATTATATAGTTCTGAAATATCATATTGTCTTATTATTACTATAGAAAAACAGACACATCATATAAAACTAAAAAACTATGTGAAATAATAGTACGGGTGACATATCATTTATAGAATATATTTCATAAATGATATGTCGATAGCGAACTTTGAAAAATGACAAGTATTTTTTTTCTTTTAGCAAAATGATACCGCGACTTAAGTGGTTTTTATTTAAATCTAAAGTTGTTTCTATAATAGAGATTACACAAAATGTGGGTCAAGTGCGATTCAGACTTGCTGACTGAGAGTTCCGTACCCATTTCATGATTATAAATTATAAAAGGTGAGAAATTGAAATTTGCAGGTGTATGTATTCATTACAAATATAGTTAAGTAGATTTTTCTCCAGGCTAAGGGGAACTCTATTTGGTATTAATTTCACCTCAATATCTCCATGAGTCCTCCAGAAGTAGCCAGTTACTTTCATTATATTCTAGTATCTTTCAAGGGTTAAAAAATGACTCCACATTGAATGTATTATATTACTGTATGTATTATATTATTATATATTTAGTTACTTTATATAATATATATTTAAAAAATCATACTTTCGACTTAACTAACTATTTTCATTACCTCGCTTTGGTAACGAGGCGAAGCCCGGCGCGGCGTTAAGTTCCGTCACTCAACACGCATTGCCTTCAGGATTCGGTGTAAAGTGGGAAACAGAAGTATCTTATTAGGATTCCAATTTTCCACTGAATCGAACCCACAATCACGTTAACAGTCACAAGCTGGCGTCCCTGCGCCACGACGGTCTCTAATAATTATATTAGTTTGACTAATAGCAGCTATACTTGTAAATGTGGCCTCACATTGTATGTAAAAAATTGTTAAATGTTAAAAAAAAATACATACATTTACATAATATTGTGAACAATATTTAAGTCTTCGCAAGAAATAAAGATATAGAATGTGGAACTAAATTAATTGAGAGTCGGTTCAAAGTTTACTCAAGGGAATATATTAATTATTATTTAGTCACTTTAAACAAAAATAGGGTTAGGCCATACCGATGTCTTTAAACAGGAAGAAAATCTGTAGGAGCTTACGTGTTTGTTTGGTTGAACGCACTAATATCAAGACAAATAAATAATTCGATACAACGCGCGTGGTGTCGAGGCAAAGCGCAGTGTTGTGTTCCGCCACTCAATACGCAATGCCTCCAGAATTTGGCGGTGAATGGGGACAAGCGTGTGTTAATACTAGGTTCCCCCTGCCTACCCTGCTGTTTGCGGGATACAGCGTGAACCTGATTTAGAGTCCTTAAACTCGCACGTGGGGTATAAAGTGTTTGATTCATTATTTAATTGATCAATCACGAGTCAATTAGCTAGGATAATAGAGAAAAGAAGAGATACGAGCTATTACATAAAGTATTTGGCTTTATGCTGTATCCCGCTTTATCACGTCTGTAGCAGAGAAAAAAGAGAGAAATTAATGTGTAGCTCTCCACTCTATTCTCTATTACATGAAGCTAGTGGTTCGTTCGTTATAATTATCATTTAAAACGTGTAAAAGCGAAAAAGTCACTATCTATTAGAATGACTCATATGACATGCATATAGATTGCATTGAACGCATTGCGTGCTCCGAATGGAACATCTGCATACACGTCACGTAGGAATATTCTATTACATTCTTTTATTAAATATTAGTGTTATAAGGAGATTTAGGGTTAAGTCACTCTGTTCTCTACTTTCCGCTCAGCTTAGTCTATTTTTAAACTAGACTATTTTTGTTGAACGTTTATTGAAATCCTTTACGTTTAGGTATGCCTTGATGGATCGATTTTGATTTAGTTCTTTTTGTTTTCAAAGATGACTTACTCGCGAGTGTTCTTAGTCACGATTCTGTAAGAGTATGTTCAGTTGTTTAAGGATCTCTTTTATAGTTTTTTTTTTTCAGCTTTATGCATATAGTAGGGTATTCAGAACCTATTGTTAAGATGAAAATATTATAGTACCTTTAGTCCATAAATTATAATTACCTTACAAACCCCAACTTTCTACCCATTATTTGTACCCTTAGGTGGTGAATTCTGAAAAAAACCATGAAACACGTATTCAATGAAATATTTTTAAGAGTCTGAATTTCAAATTTTATAAAAATAGATGTCAATTTAAAGATTTTTCCATACAAACTTTCAACCCCTATTTCACCCCTTCAGAGTAAAAAATTTTAAAAAATCGCTTCTTAGTGGGTGTCCACAATATGAATTTAAACATGTGTCCATATTTCACGTTTCTATCATCAGCTGTTAGGGCTCAGTCAGTGGGAACATGTCCCTTTATATATTATATATAGATTAGAGTATCGTATTGACGCTAGATCCTCACTCTTAATATACTCTTCTTTCAAAACAGAAACGGCTAGATTTTCAAATGAATTATTTAATATTTTATTCGTTCCAAATATGATACAGAAAAAAATATTTTTATATCTAATAATATTTTGTAATACTCCACCAAAATTGACATTATCTTAAGCTTAAAAGATATGGAAAAATTATGAAATACAGAAAAAATATACCCGTACATAAATTATATTTCATATAAGCAATGAAAAATAGAGACGGTCGGTTTTTTTTTCCACTAAACGTATTACACGGTAAGTAGAGATAACCTCATGTTGAAACCGTTTAATCACATGAAGCAATATATGTTATATTAATATGGATAAACACGAATTTTATTCAATAATGATTCTTAATAATCCATTATTTATGATAATACATTAATATGTGTCACGTGCCTTTTTTATCTGCACATTTGTTTAATTATATTTTTTTGTACCCGACCGCAGCGAAACCCAAAAGATTATAAAATCAGGAAAGTACGAGTATGTCTGTTTCTTTGTTCTCTTGTAACTGTTAAACCGATTGTAAGCCGATTTTGATGAATATAATCAGTGTTCAGATTTGTTTTGTCGGCTCGAGTTTTACTGGATATAATAGTTAAGTTTATACAGTAGGGTTTTTGGTTTTCTTTATTACTAACTTATTGAAATAATAAAATATTTTATTCTTTTAAGAGGTTATCGTGGTGCAGTGGAAGAGCGTGACTGTAAACGGTTGAGGTTTGATGCCCGTTCGGGGGAATGATTATGTTTTTTTTTTTCATTTCACCGCTCTGGTGGACGAAGCACGGCGCTGAGTACCACCACTCAATACATTATTTTTTAAATACTTTTTTATGTATACGATCCCAGACTGGCTGAGCACTTTTTTATTTAGTTTATATAACAATATAAACACATTGTAACTGTAAATAATTATGAAAGTTTGATTTGAATTCTCAACCATTGTTTACATATATGAAAATACTAATAAATAATAACTCATTTCTCCGAGTGGGAATGGAACCCACAACTTTCGCGTTTACAGTCTCATAACGGGTAGACATTGGGAGTCCAATGTTGAGACTCTGTTCCTTACTTTACGCTGGAGTTTTGATAACTCAACGTCGTCGCTTTATTTTCTTATCAGAGCGAGAAATTAATTAATTGGGAATATAATGGGGAAGCCCATTGAAATCGAACTTGCAACCCTCACGTTTACAGTCGGACACTGCACCGCTGCGGCAGTAAAGCCTCAAATTAATTTTAAATATTTTATTGACTTTAATATTTATACAGCTTTTAACAACTGACCTTGTTCCGTTAGAATAACATAATTAACGACAGTAATAAATCCTTATATGTGCATTAGAATTTTTATGGACATTCTTCATTAAGATAGAAAAAGTGGTATTTAATTACTTATTTCGTAGTTCAGTTGGCTATGGCGTTCGGATCGTGGCAGCTTACACAATAGGAGAATGTAAGGGAATTTTAAAAATAAGTTCAATTGAAATACAACCTTCATGTAATGGAAAAATATTTGGTAAATACAATACACATGATAGATTAGATTTATAATTATTATAGAAGTAATATTTTACAAAATTAAAATTGCCTTTTGCCTTGACAGAGGAAATCTAGGAAGCCGAGAGATACTGTAAGTATTTTAATTAGTCTATATAATGAAATTAAATGATGACGGTTCTTAGAATAATGTTATGTACCATCATATCATAGAATAATGTTATATTATTATATTATATAATCCATAGCTATTATATAAAACTATTCCGTTGTCGAGTAACTGACAATCCACCCAGAGCTGAAACTTCGCGGCGTAGGACGCTGAAATATTCCAAGTACATTTCTTGGAGAGTGTCAGTGAGTGAAGTAGGTGAATGAGTGTGTGCTATCAGCTCCTGCGGGCAAAGGAAGACATGAGATTTTATATTAATAAATTAAAATTATTAATTCTGTCAATAAATATATATATTATTTAATTTCAAAGAAGCAACAGCGAATGAAGTAGAAGGAATCATCTGTGTTATAAAAGTCGGTTCTAATAAATATTTTATAGAAAACGTGTATATAATTGAAGTGTCCATCTGTAAATTCTAAACGAGCTTTATCTAAAAACCCACGCGTATGACTAATCATACAGTCTACATCTGTTTTCAATAGTTACATAATACCTATTATTTAAATGATCTTGGCACAGTTAGAAGAGTGCGCAATGGTCGCGGGTTCGATATGTAGTTGGAGTTATCGTATTATTCACATTTCCCAGCATCGATAAGACAAACTGCGGTTACCTATCTCGCTATGATCAAGATAAATCGTGATGATATTAAAAAAGGTTCATAAAATATAATTATAAATACCATTTAACAATTAAGTACTATTATGTACATTAAAGTCGCGTGGAGGCGTAGGGCAGATGTCAATTCACATTTATATGTAATTTACTATGTAACAATTATAATATGTAAAGTAAACTCAAGTAGTCTGGGTTTAACTTTAATGAACTTCCCAGCTCTAACAAAATGAAGGCCCGTAACCACAGCGGCACAAACATGCGACTGAAACAGGTTGGGGGTTCGATTTAGCTCTCGAGGAAATGAAATATTTAATATTTAAATTGTTTTCGGTCTGATGTCGAGGCAAAGCGCGGCGTTGAATTTCGCTACTCAACACGCAATGCATCCAGAATTCCTAACATAAGGCTCCCTCTGCCTACCCTGCTACATGCGGGATAGTGCGTGAAGCTGAAAAAAAAAAACAAAATGCGGTTAGATTTGGATTGGATTAGTTAGTTTTTGTAGCTTAACACCGTATCATATAGTAAGGAAGGGAACCTGGGAACCTAATTTTCGTTAAGACGCTTCCGTTCCCCACCTTCCGCTGAATTCTCGAACGTAAAGCTGAAATATAATTAAACATATGTGTATAAATTTAATAAAATATAGTTGATAAAAAATACTACACTGTATTGGAAGCGTAAAATTGATAAACATAAAATATATGCCAAAGGTGAAAGTTCGATATAATTATAGGAAATATCATAAACTTAAAAAAATATATATTATTATATGAATTTTTAGAGAGACGCAGAATAGGTACAAATTAATAGAAAAAAAAATAGATATATAATATATAAAAACAGAAATACTTCTTCAGTTGTGAATAGAACCCACAACCGTTGCAAAAATGAGACACTCGTTAAGTTATTTCACAATTTTCGTTAAATTATTTAATTAGAATTATACGATGCCTACAGTTAGTTTTACAGCACCTAAATTATTTTAGTACCAACATGATGCCTGCAGGTATACAAGTGTTGCGCAGTGTAGTGCTAAACTTAATTGTGCAACTCTTGCAAAATTCAGTGTTTGCTCTTTAGACTTTCTTAGGCTTTGTTTATATGAATAGTTATTTTGTCGTTCATGGTCGGTGTTCATACTAATATTAATTATTACATATGTAACAAAAGATTGTAGGGAATATTCTATACAGAGGGAAGTTAGTGTTGAGACACTCCGTTACCAATTTTTGAAGGTTTCGTTAGTGGCGAAATTTAACATACCGAGAGTATGTTAAATTTCATAATTTATAATTTAACATACATAGGAGAAACTAAGGAATTAAACATGTTGAATATTGTAATATTTTCAATATAAAATATTTCGTTTCTATTTTTTTATTGTTTATTCTCTCTTACACTACAGACTAATGGTCCGTACCTTTTGTCATCTTATCATTTGATTTTTTTTCTTTAGACATACCTACAACTAGACTTATTATTATATACATATATTTCTATATTTATAGAATATCTCCTTAAGAGAGTTATTCATTTTAGTTGCTATCTAAATCTACATGAATAAAAAATTTAAACATTCATTATAAATAAATTTAACCTAATTGAGTACCAAAAAAATAATTTCATCAATTGCGCGAATCGAACCCAGAACCTATAGCGTTCACAGTCACAAGCTTGTGCCACTGCGCTACGACTGATCTCAATTTCTCTTTTGCTACTCCGCTTTATGCAAATGTACGTAAATGCACTAGCGTAGGAATCGAACCCATTTTATAATTGCAATATCCATTTTGACGAAAACCAAGAGTGACTAAGCTCTTCGTAAGTGGACATTATAAATTCTGATTGTTTCAAATCATTCTATAAATAAATCTTAAAATACAAAGTAAGCGATAAAATATCAAAAATATATATATTTTATCAAAGTAATCCTATTGGAAATAGCGCAATCTCGAGGAACGTGAAAAAACATTGTTTCAAGTGAATTTTTCTATCCTATAGTCGTCAATTAAATTTTATCGTAGTTAGTAGTAAACTTTTGCTTACCGATGGATCATTAAAGTGTTTGCCTTGTCTTTAGTTAACTTGGTGAGTTAATTATTTTTCATAAATTATTTGTATTGTAAAAATACTATTTTTTCTTAGTTATATTAAGATTATTTAGCTAACTTTTTAACAAAAAATATTGAAGAAATAAATGAATATGTGAATATATTATCTACACGATAATTAACACTATATTTACATATTAATATATACTTTATATTAGAATCTCAAACCAAAAATAATTCTAAATTACGTCATAATAAAAATTGAGGTCATCGTGGCGCAGGTAACAAGCATCCGGCTGCAAATGCAACTAGTGTGGGTTCGATTCTCACTTATGGCACTGAAATATTATATATAATAAGTTCCGCCACTCAATTAGCATTTTCATCTCATTTTCTCCCTGTGATATCATGGCAAAGTGCGACGTAGAATTTCACCATTCAACACTTAATACCAAGTTCCCTCTGCCTTCCCTGCTATGTACGTGAGCTAAAAAATTAAAAAAAATCCCCCATGCTTGTGAGCTTATGTTGCAAGTTCTTTGGGAGTGTCGGGGAACTCTAAGAAGTGCTTTGTCTCGACACCAGAGTAAAGAAATTAAAATATTAAATTTTTTTATTATTAGTGGTGTCACCAGAAGCCCATATGTCATGACATATGTACATAATTTTAAATAATTTAGCTGATTTATACGTACTATAACGTACCGCGCGGGTCCAATTGCAGTTTCGTGCAGGGTCGCGCAATATCCTGGAACATCTTCAAATATACAATCAAAGTTTGATCTAAATCGGTGTAGCTGTTTAGGAGGAGAAGGGTGACAAACAAATGTTTATAACACACACATATATATATATATATATATATATATATATATATATATATAGATTGAACAAAAATATTAAAAAAAAAAAACAAAACTAAAATAATTTTTGTTATATAATATAGATAAAAATTGCATTTAATGCAGAATAATTATCGCGACTTGTTGCTTATCATAAGAATGCACCTCGACAGTGATTTATATTTATGAGAGATAATGGCCAAGTGTGATGTATCATGTTTTTTTGGTTGCTAAATTTATAATTTACCAAAAATATAATAATTTTTAAATTAAATTTGACTCTTTTTATCTTTTATATTTCATTAATATTATAAAAAGACCATGAAACTCGGCACATTTACTCTTAGCAGAGATATTAAAAAGATTATATATGTATAAAAAAAATTAGAATATGAAAATAAGTGTAAGTAAAGCCGCGTTTGAGTTTCTATTACAATTGTTTCAGTATAATATACGAGTAAATCTCTTTCATTTTTGAACGACTGACAGAGAGCACTCAGCCGAAACCCCGACGGCGTAGAACTCTGAGATTTGGAATGTGCAGGAAAACAATGGTATCAATTACACCTTTCAGCACAACAAGAGATAAGAGATTAATTATAGTGTACTTATATAGATGAACAAGAAATATGAAGTCTTTTGAGTGTTATGCAGGGTAAGAGATTTCTTTAAAATAGATAAGAGCAACTACTGAATGACGGTGTTGGCTCTTACCTCTTCTCAGCAGAACTCTTCCAAGCGTCGTGTTCCATCGACTCAAAAGTACTTACAAAAATCTATTTGAACAAAAGCTATTTTCATTTTGGATATTAAGGAAATTCAAACATAGAACATTCACTGTCACTTACCGTCTTAATCGTTACTTGCAAACATTACATAATATTCTTATAATATCTCTCTACTTATTGCTGTAACTCACTCACATTTGTCATTTAAATATAACAATTTCTAATTTCTAACATTAATATCCGCTATAGATATAAAAAGAAAATAGATGTGTCAATCTGTGGTACAGAATGATTAAGTATCGATATTATCATGAGATTTTACATACTATTGTTATAGGTATCATTATAAATGACTGTTGTACGCCACAACGCTATTATATCTACGATCCGTTATGCCACGAAATTTGCCGCGGAAAGTGAGGAACGGAGTGTCTTAACACTTATTACTTGTGTGTTCCATACTTAACACGGAAGTGATATCGAAAAATACAACGAAGAGTGACCACGTTCTCTGATCTCTCTGATCATACCACAAAGCATCAAAACCTTAATCGATATAAAAAAACTAAGTCATTATGGGGTCTTTACCATTGTCGTGCGTCGTGGGTCGTCGTCTCAAAGCGTTTACAAAACGTTTATATGACAATTATTCATTTAGGTTACTTTCAATCATTATAGAGCATTCGCAGTTGAAATCATCTATACACTTATATTATGCAAGAGAGTAAATTTTTCTTTTTTTAAATATAAATTATTATAAAAAATAATGTATTGTACTGTAATCGCGTGGTATCAATCTGAAATCCTTTCAATTTTTTATACAACAAAAAGGTCTCCTAGGTATTTATAAAAAAATATCGTTTTAGGCCTAATGAATATCTAGTCTAAGGCTAAATTATAAAGAAATAATATTAAAACAAATATAGTTCTTAGGAAACTAGCAACAATGGAAACATGTAATTAACTGTACAATACACGCTATCTCTGTACAAAATCTTTTACGTAACTTTAACCATAAGCTAGCAATCGTGATATATTTTATATCAGAATGCGTCATAGTAATTAATAAATTGTATATAAAATCAGCTTCACGCTGTATCCCGCACACAGCAGGGTAGACAGAGGGAACCTAGTGTTAAGACACTCCGTTCCCCACTTTCTGCCGATTTCTGGAGGCATTGCGTGTTGAGTGGCAGAACTCAACGCCGCCCTTTGCCTCGACGCCAGAGGGGAGAAATGGAAATATTTCACTTACTCGAGTGGGGATCGAACCCCGAACCGAACAAACGTTTCGTTACAGTCACACCCTTGTGCCGCTGCGCCATGACGGCCTCAATAAATATTTTTATTAAATTAAAGAGATCTATTTTAATGTACATATTGAACTGACGTCATAAATGAAGTTTATGTACACACTTTATATTATTCAAATTCTTTTTTACGGATTTTCTATTCAGCATATTATATTATCAAGTTTCAAATATCATAATATATTTTCTATACAATTAAAAGCTGCTGCTATACATTTTTTTTCAATAATTGTGTAATAATATATGTTGTATTTCACCTCTGACCGGAGGCCCCTTCCGGCTGGGGGCCTGTGGCATTTTGTCGACTTGCCATTTCTAGTTAGGCCACATGTGATTGTTAATAAAATGGTTGTTCGATTGTTTGTCAGCCGTGACGCACGTGACTGGCTGTGGGTTCGATCTAGACTTGATAAAATGAAATATTTATTTAAATTTGTATTTCCATTTCTTCGCTCTGGAGTCGGTGAAAAGCGCGGCGGTGAGTTCTGCCACTTAACACGTAATGCCTACAGAATTCGTCGGAAAGTGGGAAACGCAGTGTCGTAACACTAAGTTCCATCTGTCTACCCTGCTGAGTGCGGAATACAACGTGAAGTTGATTTTATTTAATGTAATAATTTCTCCATTGTATTATAGTAGGCTCGGTACAAAGCGCATCGTCGCAATTTTGAGTAATGAAGAGCAGAGTGTCTTGGCACTAGGTTTTCTTTACCTACTCAGTGGTATATGGGATCCAATTAGTATTTTTATACCATATAAAATTACATATTTGTTATTATTTTTTTTTTTTCATTTACTCATTAAAAAATATTGCACACTGTGCAGCGGAAATCAACATCACAAACTGTCTAATGAAACCAATTTTAAATATAAACATTGCATGTGTAACACTGCAACATACGGTTTTCCCTTTTAAAAATAGACAAATGTAATTAATATTTTGATTGCACGCGATATAAAAAATCGCAAGTCAGTATTTAAAGTTAACGTGCATAATTAACAAAAACACGCGATGGTTTTGGGTTCGATTCCCAAACACACACACACACTCACACAGAGTGACTTATCACTTCTTTAAAAATACATCCACTATGTAGATGCGTAAGAAAAGTAATTTCAAAAAAGAGTATACATAAACCTTTGAAATACCCGTGAAAGCTTCATCAAAATAGGTTCAGTTGTGTTGAAAATTAGGGCAAACAAACATATAAAAAAGATTTATAATTAGTATACATAATATGTTATTTATTAAGATGGGCCTAAAATGGAGAGCGGAGTGTCTTAACTCTAGGTTCTTGGCTACCCTGCAACATGGGGGATATAGCGTGACGCTGAATATTTAGCTTGAATATTTTAACATAGAAGTTGTTAAAGTTACGTTAATAGCAACATTTATCTGCAAACGATTTGAAACTCATTATAACCTCGTGTGTTAAAACTAATTATATAATATATAATTATGTTAATACAGTGTGTCGGTTTACTTCTGTAAATAAATGTTGAAATTGATGTGGTGGTCGTGGGTTTGATTCCCACTCGGGGAAATTCTGGTAACAAGATTGACACCGTGTCGAGTTCACAAAAAAAAATCGTTTGACAATTTTCCTGAAAATGATGAACAGAATTACCAGTTTTACTTTCTTAACTTTGAACTCTAAAGTATTTAGAAATCGCTCTATACAGAAATGACCAAGGGCAAATTTATCTTAAATTACACTACGTTCCGTTCCTATAGCTTAAAATTAAAACATATAACGATATGATAATAATATAATTGCTGCGAGTAAAAAAAAAAGGTTACTCCTATTATAATACATTATGTTTTGACATGCGAAATATAAATGTATGTACGGGTCCACGTCCTTGAGGTATCTGTCGTGGTCAGTTAGACGATGGAAGTGGCTTTGTATCCGACTGGCTCAAATATTTTTTTAGCTTCCCGCTGTATTACAAGGCAGGGTACAAGGCAGGGTAAGAATAGAAGAATGTGTGTAAGCGAAATTACAGAATTTCGCTTACATTCGAATTTCTTTCCCAATAATTATAGTTCTGTTATATACGAAAATGACACAAATGGTACAAGTTCCTCAGTCACCTAAGATGCCAAACAACCAGGCTTAATTGTAGTTACCTATATTATTCGTGAAAATTCAGACATTAACGACATTTCGTACATTTTACACGACAAAATCTTACTACAATAATAATAATAACATATATTTTATACATAAACGTACTTAAATGATGGATGTTAAATAGTTCTTATGTAAATAATTATAATGACTTTGCTAATCGAGATTAGATTTATATATAATAGTTCATATACAATAATAAGCTTTACATAGAAATTAGAGTTTAATTGTATATACTTATAATAAAATTGTATTTCAGATACAGTCGTACAAGGAAGATATATTGAAAATATTTGCTCACTTATTAACGTAATAGAACCTATAACGATTTTTAATGTCTTTGTCTGTGTGTGCGTTTTTCTGTTTGCCTGTGTGTTTGTGGACATTAATCTCAGAAACAGCTTAAACGATTTAACTGGAGTGCTATTGTATTTTGGCAAAACTACTCTCAACATTTAATGTGACTTTTATTTAAATCGGTTTGTAAATAGAGAAGTTATATTAATAGATAATATTTTTTTAACAAAATTGACCAAAACTTTAATTTGAATTTGAAATTGAAGACAATACTAATAGACATTATCTTAAAAATTATAATGTTATTAGAATATGAGTAATTCAGATTAGTGAATAAATGATTGTAGTGTAGTGTAGTTCAAGCGGGCGAAGCCGCGAGCCTAGAAGGAAATATAAATTTGTCAAATTATTGTACGTATTTATTTCAAACTCATATAATCGAAACTAAAATATTTATATTATCATTATTTAAAAGTAATTTGAAGTGTTATTCCACTTCTCAGTTTTACTTCTCTTGCTTATTAAAATAAAACGACGAAGAATTCTGGAAACATTTTTTTCCAAGTTGAACTCGAACTTATAACCATCGTGTATAGAAGGAAGTAAAATTCAAAAACAAGAATATCAATTACTACCGCGTGTTACTATGAGACAATTATTTACATTAAATATATGCTTTTATTTAGTTTTCCCTATTGTCAGTATGGCCGATGTGAAAATTATAATAATAATAGCAATTATTAATGTAATGATTTAGTTGTTGTTATATTTATTTTATATAATACTTATTAAGACAGTTATTATATAAAGTAAATGAAGGTATAATGAAAATAAATAAATCAGAAAACATCAATTATATAAATGATTCAAAACCAAAATAACTCACCCTAAACTCACTTCAACTCTCTCTGAATAAATCGGTTTCACGCTGTATCCCGCACACAGCAGGGTAGGCAGAGGGAATTTAGTGTTAAGACACTCCGTTCACTTTCCGCCGAATTCTGGAAGTATTGCGTGTTGAGTGGCGGAATTCAACGCCGCGCTTTGGCTCGATACCAGAATGACAAAAGAAATAAGAATATAAATATAAATAAATATTAATTTTTTCCAAGTGAGATCTAACCCACAACCAGTTACGTTAGCAGTCACGCTTTGTGCCCCTGCGCCGCGACTGGCCTCATTCTATATTATATATATATTTTGTACATAAATAATATATGCCAATATACAAATTAAACGAATAAATACAAGTTTTTTTCTCAAATAAAAAAGGATAGAATAAGAAAGTGTTCATTAAATGTATTTTAATTTGTTTCAGATTGATTTAATATATAACAATATGTTAAATTAAAGCAAAATGGATGTAACAGTAGCTCCGCGTGCTCCGGCCGCCTTGGGCCAAGCGCACTTGTCACATTTGCCACAACGTCCTCCCATAAGCTTGAGTTTTCAAGATCTGTCATACACCGTGTCTAATGGAAAATGTAAGTGTATTTGTAATTTTTTTAAACTTCACGCTGTATCCCGCATGTAGCAGGGTAGGCAGAGGGAGTCCAGTGTTCATTGATATTTCATTTTCTCAAATTAGAATCGAACCCACGACCTATTGCGTTTACAGTCACATGCTCGTATCCTTGCTTCAGAATTTTTATATTTTAATATTTAATTAAAATACATGTAACAACAATAAAAAATGTGAAATAATTGAGTAATTCACATTGAATCTTATCAAATGAAATCTTTTGGGAGCAAAACTTAAAGTTAAGAATATAGATGTTAACAACAAAATTGTAATAACTTTATAAGAATGTTAACTTCATAGAACTTCATACACCTGACACACCTAAAGAAATATCAAAAATTACCGTTTTAAAATATATTAATTGTGACAATTACAGAAGTATTTTCATATTAAAGCTTTGGTAACTTTTGTATGAAAATATTTATATTTACTCAATATAAGGTCTAATTCTATTCATATCTATTTATTCATTTTAGTGATTGAAAGTAAAACGGAGAGTCATGCCACTACATTCTCTTTACAAATTGCATATTGCACGTGAATACATATAATCACTATCTTACATCTACTATTCTATAATCGCGATTTGCAAGGTAATTGCCTCCTGCGCACATTAGCCAACCATTTCGAAAGCTTCGTACAAAACACCGTAGGAATGTACCGCGATAATAATTTATAACGTTAATAAATAATTATAATTAATAATTAATTACACTGTCCGATGTCCGGTAGTTCATATTTCCCACTCCTACCCTATTTTTTTCTATTTATTAGTCAATTTTCAAATGCAACTCTTGTTGCTAATATTATTATAATTTATATGATGTGCTGTTAGTAATTAGCTGTTTGGAAAATTTATATCTGTTGGTCACGATATATTGGCATAGTTAGAAGTTATATTTCTGTGGGTGTGTGATGTGAGATTTTATTTAGCTTCACAGGGGATAAAAAGGACCTGGAACCTATTGTGAAGACACTCCGTTCCCATCAAGACACTGCTCCAATTTCCGCCGAATTCTCGAGGCATTGCTTGTTGAGATGCGGAACTTAAAGCTCTTTCTCTTGTTACCACAGCGAAGGAGTGAAAATAAGAAATAATTCATTCTCTCTAGGGAGAATCGAATTCATAACCGTGACATTTACAGTCGCACGCTTCTGCTCCTGCGCCACGATAACCTCCACGTTTTGTCTGTTGTATTAGGGGGAGTTTATTATTATATAGTTTACTATATTTTATAATATTTATTTTAAATAAATATAAATTTACCGTTATTTTAAGTTTTTCATTACGATTTTATAAATACGATTACTCATGTTATTTACGTTTTTTGACATTGCCTTATTGCTTTTATAATCCGTATTAGCCACACATTTAATCATAAGTTCAAAGTTCACATATGTAGATTGTGAAATGATTCACACATAAATACAATATATATCCTTATTATAAACTTATTATCTTCTTTGTTTCAATAGAATTGTAGATTTTTTTTTATCTGTCCAAAAAATATTTTAGGTAAATAAATACATTACTTTAATATCGATAATTTGTCGGTAGCATCACTATTTAAGAATCACGTGACCGGTGACAGTTCTGTGTCCTAAAACCGATTACACGTGAGTTGTAAGATTTGTTCTTACGTTAAATAACCGGTATATTTAAGTATTGGTGACGATTTCGTGTTAATATAAGACAATGTCAGATTATAAACTGGATTATCTTCACTTTTTCGCCCTGATAAGTGGTATGCAGGACATGTGGCCTACATAATGATTTCAATTTTATCATTACCCTTGATATTCCGATAAAGTGCGACGCTACGTTCAACAACTACGAATATTGTACAAGATATTTTGACATTTGTTTATCATTATTATATTATTATAATTATATCATTATTATATATAAATCAAATTATATACTACTAACACTAGGTTAGTAGTATATAATTTGATTTGCTTTTTGTTTGACTTTAGGTGAAACCTTAGCTATAAATCATTGAATTATTTCAATTACATGCGACACAGTTTCATACTGTTATTATCGTCTTCTGTTTCTGTTATGCACTAAAAATAAAAACATAAAATAAAATCAGCTTTACACTGGGATACAGTGTAAAGCACACAGGGTAGGCAGAGGGAACCTAGTGTTAATACACTCCGTTTCCCACTTTCTGCCGAATTCTGGAGGCATTGTGTGTTGAGTGGCAGAACTTAACGCCGCGCTTTGCCTTGACATCTGAGTCCGTACCCGTATCTTACTTTATAATAGTTGTTGATATAACCTTAACAGTTTTGCCTTAAAATCTTACTTAAAGTGATATATTTTTACTTTTTCTTCTCGTATACCTACAGCGGGGAAGTTTAAGTGGACCAAGAACCAAGAATATTGTTAGGACACTTCGTTCTCCAATTCTCTCCGTTCTGCTTACAAAATATCTATATAAGTAAAATAAACATAAATCGATGATAATGATAATAAAAAAGATTTGTCACTAACTTTTGTATGAAAAAAAAAAAATTGTATTATCTTATATATTAATATTATTCCTAAATGTAGGTAGATAATTTTTAAAAATCATGTAATTTAACCTACAGTAACATTAGTAAAGTTAGTGAGCGAAAGTGAGGTCTATATGTTTCCCAAGTGGAAATTGCCACAATATTGTGACACGCGTGCTAGACCGCTCTGAATATCTTAATACAACTTATAGATCTATCTCAACGTTAGCTCTTACTCGCGGCTTTGCCGCATCAGTAAGTGCAAATTTATGCAGCGGATGTTTCTTAATATATTACTAGAGCAAACTCTAGTAATATGAAAATTTATGAAATATTTATCTATATATAGCTGGTCGCTGTTTGTACATGGATGATCTATGAGAAAGTCTGTTAGTGGGGGCATTCATCAAGGTAGTAGGACACGAAACTATTGTTTTTGATATTTTTTTGTTTTTCAACTCATCAGACAAATATCCTGTGCATTTGTGCTTTTGCGTGTTATCTAAGAAACAGTAAAAGCGATTTTAATTTAGTTTTCACTTCATCATTCGCGTATTTTGAACATTGAACAAACTCATATAGTGTTTGTTTTATTTAAATCGGTTGATAAATAAAAAAGTCATATCACGCTGACGAAATGCGAGCGGATCGCTTGTATATAGTACATCAATTATCCATATTATTACTTTAAAAAAAGCTCTTAGCTACCATTCTTTATGTACTTATATTGAAATGAAAAAATGAAACGTATGAAAACATACTTAATATTAGAAAAATATAAAACTTATACATATATTGGTAATTTACAAATAGTTGTTATTTTATAAATATTTTTTTTTTTCATAATCTGATTTAAATTATTTAGATGACCTTAACTAATAAATTGAAGGGTTCATTCAACTATGATTATATGTCAATAAACCTTTTATCTATTGGACTGTTCAAAAATAGTTTATAAAGAATAAATATAAAACTTTTGCTTTAAAATTCTACGCTTATTAAAGTAATTTTTTAAGTTCAGTCCGTATCCCGCACACAGCAGGGTAGGAACCTAGAGTTACGATCGACGAGTTCCTTTCTCCAGTGTCCGTATAAAATAACTTTAATATATTTCACTCACCCGAATGGGACTCGAACCCACAACCTGTCGCGTTTACGCATACCGCCCCTGCGCCACGATTGGCCTCATATTTGATGACTTATTATTAGAATAATTTCTCCGCCTATCCTGCTGTGTGCGGGATACAGCGTGAAGCTAAACCTTAATTTTTAATTGGGTGTTATTATAATAACGAAATTATTATAGTCAAATATAAAATATGTACTTAATAAATATATTATATTATATATTACAATATTGAATTTTCTTCTTACTTCGAGTTACATAGAGGAAAACACAAACGTTCAATATAAAACGGACGGGGGACTTTATGAGTAAAGACGAAAGTAATCGTAAGATAGATGTAAAAATAGCAGCGCACTATGGTGATGGTATTGGGTTCGATTCGCTCTCGAGGAGAAAAAATTATACTCAATCTATTTATATTAAGACCTTTTCTAGTAGGTTAGACAAATCGCGGTATTAAGTTCCGCCACTCAACACGGAATATCTCGAAAATTATGTAGAATGTTGGGATTGGAGTGTCGGTCGGACGGAACACTGGGTTTAATACAACATTATAGATTTTTAATTACTTTATAATCATTAAATCTAATTATTATTCAAAATGTGTATAAATATTCTATTTTGACCGTCGTATCGTTTGACCCCTCGTGTGACTTAAGCCACGTACTGTGCATATGTATCAAGGGTAATAAGACACTCGTAGGTCTTGAAATTAATGTCAAGAATTACTCGGCAATAACTTTAGAATTTTCCACGGATTAGTTATTGTAATTTGTTTATGTATTGTAAAGTGTTAAGACACTCCGTTCCCGTTAAAACATTTCCGTTCACCATTTATCGCCGAATTCTTATTTATTCATTGCGTGTTGAGTGGCATAACTCTACTCATGGAACTATAATATAATACAATGTATCTCGAACCAAAAAAATATATTATTTCTGAAACTGATATAGTAGCTGATGTAAAAATTATAAAAAAATTATGAGCTCATTACTTTTGTACTTTTACTTATTTTTTCTAAATTGAGAAAAAACAGAGATAACCAAGTGATAAATCACTTAGTATTTCACTTTTCGTCTCATATATGTATGGACATATCCGCAGTATTCTTATATTGCTCGTCGAGCTCAGCGCATGTGCACTAGCGTGTGATTGTAAATCCGACAGGCGATAGAAAGAATATAAAATATTTTAATTTTTCTCGCTCTGATAACAAATCAAAGCCCGGCGTTGAGTTCCGCCACTCAGCACGTAATGCCTCCAGAATTCGTCGGTAAATGGGAAACGGAGTATCTTGACACTAGGTTCCTTTATTCCCTCTGTCTGCCCTGCTATGTGTGGGATTCAGCGTAAAGCTAATATATATATAATAAGATATATTCCAAATGAGCATGGCAATATACAAAAATAAAATTATTAAAACGTATATTAATTAATATAAAATCAAAGGAATTGTGCTGTGTCATAGACTGTTTTACGAATTCGCATAAGTAATATATGTAAACAATTATATAAAACCTACATCCGTTTACAATACATATACAAGCCATTTTTTGCGAACTATTAAGTTCAATAATCTTTGCTTTAAAGTTCATTTTTCATTGAAAATATTTTTTAATGCTGAACTTTACGCTTTACTTCGCGTAGCAGAGTAGAAATCGAGAATTTAGTGCCACTCCGCTCTCTATTTTCAGCCTGAATTTGAGTCTGCAATATTCCAGAGCGAGAAAATAAAAATAATTAATTGCATCATAGGGCATCGAACCCACAATAAACTCATTTTCAATTACACGCTGTTCTTTATTAAGCTACGATAGGCTTTTTTTTAATCAATGTACTTAAACTTGTTGTACAAAACGTTGTGAGGGTTAAGTTTAGTCTTTGTAATATTTTTTCTATTATTCTTCTTTCACAATGTGATGAGTTCAAAAAAAGGTCGGTGTACATAAAAAAAAATCTTTTGAAGAGGGTCAATGTCACGACAGAATATGTTAGAATCATAAATGCATATTTTAGAACTTCTAAATATTTATTTTAATTAGTAGAGAACGAGTTGACGTGTCAAATACGCATTGTCATAGCAAGCTGTATGTCACTTTACACTTACAAAAGTGTGTGTTGTCATACATAATATGTTAGTGTGTTATATTTATAAATTAATGTATTTTTTTAAAAATTATTTACTAGCATTTCCCTTTCGTTATCTACTGAAATAAATATTTAAAAAAAATAAGCATAATTCTGATAATCTATATTACTGCAGCCTCAAAGTTAATCCTGCGCAATATCAACGGCGAGTTCCGGTCGGGTCAGCTGACCGCTATATTGGGTCCTTCCGGTGCAGGCAAGAGTACTCTACTGAATATACTCGCGGGTTATAGGTAAGAAATATCTTTTAGTTTTATATCGTCGAGAGCAATTGAAAGAGAAATTTTATTGGATGGTGGAGCTTAACACCGCCCTTTGTCTTGCCAAAGACATTAATCATTCTACTATTGTATAGAGAATATGCACCTACAATTAAAATTATAATACTTTACAAATTAAACAAATTGTCACATTTCTATACAACGCGTAATTTAATATATTTACTGTTATATATTTTTGGAAACCCGACACTTACAACACTTACTAAAGTTCAGACTGAGGTGGCATTCGTTTGCCAGTTGATATAATTATTATATCAAAATACCGCCAATGATTTATTACATGCCTCGCGTACTGCCCTGAATTTTGCAAAAAGCTGTCATGGTAGCTTTGAGTCTTCAAAGTTTTTATGAGTTGGTCCAGATTGTAGAAAGTTTCCGACCGTCTTCTCTGATAATGTTAGGTTGTATTAAATTTTGCTGTATTTATGCTAAAAGCATAAATTACGAAATAAATAATTACATTTCTAATATTATAGAATTAGTAATAGTGAAATTTTGCAAAGATAATTTTAAAAGTAATTAAAACATTTAAGATATCATCGATTATATTGACCAATTTTTACATTGGTTATCATTATGGTAATATTTTTTAATTTAAACGATGACACGTTATTATGTATTATTTTTTACCTGAAACATATTATTAGTGCGGCGTTGAATTCCGTCATACAACACACAGTGTCACAACAATTGTAACGTGACTGGGCAACCGAGGGTAAACTGAACTCTATGCTTACGGGATACAGCGTGAAGATAAAAGAACATTACTGTCTCGAAAATTCTACAGAATATGGAAATTAGAGTGTCTTAGCACTTGCAAAAATAATGCATTTAACATTACATGCCATAGAACATATGTGCAATTGACCAATTATGTCAGCTGTCACTATAGTGTTAGTTATTATATAAACGACGATTACCATTAGTCTCATATATATATATATATATATATATTCTATATAATAGCTATTATTAGCTGGTTCGTAATATAAATATTTTTTTCTTTCTGTAAATATATACATATATATTAAATTGCCAATAAAATTATATTCATATTTATGTGTATAATTTATTACCCATTTATGTGTTTTAAAATTGATTGTAATTTGTAGGTAATATTTTAAAAGTAAATATTACTACATTAACATTAAAATAAATGGTACTATACCTGGTACCTTTGATTATTGCGTTTTTTACAATTTTAAAATGAAACTCTTAAAGCGAGTTAATCACGTATAAATACATTATTATATAAATACGTATATATATATATATCAATTATAACTATAAACATGCATGCAACATAAAATGGAAGGGAGTGAAGACTTATCTTTACGTTTTTTCCGCACGCATCTTTACGTAATAAACTAATCGCCCGCTGATAAAAATGAAGCACTAGGTTAATAGTAATGTCTATCTCTTCCCAAAACTGAGAGGTGCGTGGGGAACGGAGAGCCTTAACATTAGGTCTCTGCCTAACGTGCTAGGCGGGATGAAGCGTGAAACTAAAAAAATATGTATTCCATTCCAGAGTAATCGGAGCAACCGGACTAATAACAACCAATGGAGAACCAAGAGACCTGCGTCTCTTTAGAAAGCTATCTAGATATATAATGCAGGATGACCTGCTCCAGCCTCTGATAACTGTGCAGGAAGCTATGACGATGGCCGCCGATTTGAAACTCGGAAATGATATGGAGAAACGGAGGAAGATAATTATTGTTTGTATTTTAGTGTATATTCTTTATCATTATACCTTTTTTGGTGCAATTTGTGGGTTCAATTCCAGTTTTTATAATTGTAACTATTATAAGGTTTTTTTTGGCACAAAATGAAATATATAGAGACGCTATGTTCGCTACTTAGTACGGTGTCGCTAAAGTGATGATATGTGGAAACGCGTACGTTTTTCTATATAATATTCAGGAGATACGTAACATAAAAAAATAAATAAAAAATATTTACATATTAATAAGAAAAAATTAAAACATAATCCGACTGTAATAAAAACTTAAGCTTACTTAAAATTTATAATGTTTTCGGGTACGAAATAAATTTTTAGATTTTTCAAATGAATAAAAGTTGTCTTCTAGGTAGAAGAAATAGTCCAACTGTTGCGTTTGGGCAAAGCGCGTAACACATCGACAGAACGTCTCTCAGGGGGGGAAAGAAAACGATTGTCCATCGCGTTGGAACTACTCAACAATCCACCGGTTATATTCTTGGATGAACCCACTACGTGAGTTTTTTTTGGTGTATTTTATTTGAAATCTTTAGTGATAAGTCACTCTGCCAATGCGACGTTTGTTTCGAATATGATTAAATTCACTTAATTTAGGAGAGAATTTCGTTTGAGTGATTTTTTTAAGTTACAGCAGTGTAAGACGAATAATATCATGTTAAGGAAAAACTGTCGTAAATATTGAAAAAGTTACACGATTTTCCTTCAAACATGTTTTTAATAACTGAAAAGTGAAGCGAAGTGTGCGGGTTTTTTTTAATAAGAAATCTAAATTTATAAAATAATTTCATTTCCTCGAGTTGGAATCGAACCCACGACCTGTAGCCACGACTGGCCTCAGTTATTTCAATTAATTAGTTTTAACAAGATTACATTACATCATAAGAATGTAATAGAATTATTTCAACAACTATGTATAAAAAACAAATGTCATTTTATATTTACAATTTTCATTTTATATTGCAATGTTCAGACGTTTGTTTGCATTCATTTAATTAGCATATCTGTTATTTATTTGAGTTTTACGACTATTGTTGTAATACAAAACTAAAGGACACAATAAATTATTCTTAATTTTTATTGTTTATTATTCGTATTCTACTAAGTGCATGTATTGCAAAAAATATAAAATGTGTTGTATTGACGAGGTCACATTACATCACTTGTGTAATCTCAGTCATGTAGTGTTCCGTGTCCTAGGTTTGATACCCGCTCGGCAACAAAGATATTTTCATCGAGCTTGTCTAATGTCGATACGGTTTTCTTTTGTGAAACTACGAATTCCAGTATTTATCATGTTGTTTTTTTTTTTTTGCAGAAATTTTGTTTAATTGTCATAAATATGTACCTAACTTGTTTTTATGAAATTATCTTAAGATGCGAACGTTTCGCTATTCAAGGAGTCGAATAAGGAGTGTCAAACTTGTGGGCAAAAGGAATTGGCCACTACTTTTTTTTATCTTCACTTAAAATCAGGACTTTTAGTCGTTAACAAAAAAATATTATGAATGAAAATATTTTCAATTAAGCAGTTATAAGATCTTTTATTTTCGTTTTTATTAAACCAATTTGACTAATAATTTTGCTATTTCAGTGGTCTAGACGACGTAGCGTCATCAACATGTGTTTCTCTCCTAAAGCGAGTGGCTCGAGGTGGTAGAACAGTTATCTGCTCTCTCCACACTCCATCTGCAAGAATTTTCTCTGTTTTCGACCACGTTTACGTAGTGTCTGATGGGAAATGCGCTTATCAGGGCACCGCGTCTGGTGTTATACCATTTCTGAAGGAACTGCAGCTCCCTTGCCCGAAAACATATAATCCTGCTGATTTTCGTAAGTTTTACTTATTTAATTTACCATTTTTTAATATATTATTTTAATATAAAATAATGGGAAATAAATAGAAAAATGTGTTAAGCATCACTCTGTTCTGCACATCTTATCTAAAAATGAAAGAGAGCTTGTATGACAAGTGGAGGAACTATGTGCAGTCTTTTTTAACTAGACCAAAGGAATAATAATCTTTTAAATAGAACAATTTGGACTCGAACCCATAATCCATTTAAACTATAATGTATACTAAACTGAGAAAATATCAACAGCAAGTTACCAAACGCCGGAGTATTTGCAATTCAATACTTATTTCGTACTTTAGAATTGCGTTTCAAATTGGACTATTATATTTCTGAAACATGTACTCGTAAGTAAGTTTCATATTGCATAGATTCCTATGCAAAGTTGTTTTAAATTGCTTAGCTGCTGACCGTACCTAATACTAGATTATAGATATTTGGTATTTTCTTTTATATTTGTAGAAATACATTTTTGTAACAAACAAATGAATAATCTATTTTTAATAGGTCCATGTATTATCAACGCCGTACTCTGTATTATGAGGTGGTGAAATGCGCAAGCGCTGTTGAAGGCAGTCGTGGGCAGGGGGCACACGTGTGTCAAATGCGATAAGTTATATGTTGTGGGTTCCCACTCTATGAAATGAAATGCTTAAAATTTTTTATTTGTTAGCTCTGGTGTCGAAACAAAACGCGGCGTTGTGTTCCGCCATTTAACACGCAATGCCATCCAATGAAAGAATCCTAACTTAATTAGCAATTAAAAAATGAATAATTTAGAATTTCATTTAAGAAATGAATAATTTAAAATAATTGAATAATTAATAAACTATTTGTTTATCCGAGTCCAAACATTCGGTTACTGAGAAATGACTCGCAACTGGAAACTATTGTGCGTAGAAAGCTGAAATTTGAGGATTCCAGAATTGCAGGACAGCACTTAGCGAGCGTTAAAATTTACTTAAATAAAGTTGTTACCTATAACTCGTATTAATAATGTGAGGCGGTCGTGGCGCAGGGGCACAAGGGCCTGTAAGGTGACTAGAACGCAACGCTTGTGGGTTCGATTCCCACTCGAGTGAGTGCAAAAGTTACCAAGAATCACTAAGGCAAAAGTCCTGGGTTTGACTTGCGACACTGAATACGCAATGCCTCGAAAAATTGGGCGGAATTAAAAAGAATAATTTTTTGTAATAATAATATAATTAATTTCAGTTATAGAAGTGTCAAGTGGTGAATACGGGCCCCACGTAGACCGTATGGTGTCATCCATAGACAATGGGAAATCTCAAAAGTGGCGGAACTACGGTACAGACGACTTCTACGAAGAAACCGATATAGAACAATTGAACGCAGGAGTAATTGAGAGGCATAATTATAAGTTTGAGTGTACACCGTACCAGCAGTTTTTTGTGCTCTTGAAAAGAATGATATTACAGACTTTTAGGAATAGGGTAAGTATTACGATTTTTTTTTCAGATTCACGCTGTATCCCGTGTATGTGGTAGGGTAGGCAGACCCTGCCACTCCTCTCCCCACTTTCCGCCGAATTTTGCAGGCATTGGGTGTTGAGTGCGGAACTCAACGACGCGCTTTGCCTCGACACTAGAACGACGAAAAAGATGATATATTCCATTTCCTACAGTGGGAATCGAATCCACAGCCTGTCGCATTTAGAGTCATACTTTTGTGCCCCTGCGCCACGGCTGGCCTGGTAACATTTAAAGTATTATTTCACTTCATATTCGTTCGTTCAATTGATTGGAATGTTTTAAAAAGGCGTGGATTCGAATCCCGTCTTCGAATTCATCTTCAAAAAAATATATAGCTTTTATAACTATGTACGTATTTTTTAACCAATTTCAAATAATAAAAAGTTTTGAATTCGGTATATATATGTGTGATATTTTTAGAATTGGATAATATTTGAGTATGATGACCCGTTTAGGTTTCATAAGCGGGCTTCTTAAGTTTATGTGGAATATACAACGATATAATTATTAAAGTCATATTGACACAATCTTTTCTCATTTACAATATGTTAAAAATATTAAAAATATTTAGGGAACCTGGGAACCTAGTGTTAACTTACAACATTCCCATTACGTCACTTCCCATTACCGTTCCCCACTTTCCGCCGAAATCTCGAGACATTGTGTGTTGAGAGGCGGAACTCTACGCCGTTTTTATCTATACGAAGAGCTATACTTGGAAATATATTAAAATGGCAACCAGCCATATATTCTTCTATCGAAGTCCATTTGAACCATCGATTGACGCACAGTCTTAACAAGGATATCCTTTTTAAATAAACATCCATTATTAACTATCGTATGAATATTTCGTATAAACGAAATAAACATCTGTCTGTGTGAAATTTACATCCTTACACGTGAAGCTATATTTTTCATTTAATTTAATATTTTCCAGGATTACCTTAGGCTGCGCGTCGGCATGCACGTGTTCCTCGGTTTCATAGTCGGTGCGTTGTTCGCTCAAATGGGTTACGACGCGTCCAAGACGCTGTTCAACTTTGGTTTCTGCTACGCGTGTATCATTGCCATGCTGTATACAACTATGATGCCCATTTTGTTAGCGTGTGAGTATTATTATTGATAAAATTACACTTACTTATTTCCATAGCAGAGTAGGCAGAGGGGTCCTGGTGGTAAGTGAGAGATTTGCTACCGATTTGTGCAGTTTCGTCTACCAGATTTGGCAAGTGAAAATAAATTATATGTAATCATACTTCCGAGTGGGGATCAAATCAACAGCTGTCACGTTCACAGCCAGTTTTATAATCCGCAATGTTTCGTGTTACCATCTCAACTTGCTATTTAAAAATATTAGGCGCATCTAGCACACGAAACGTTGTAAAGATGTTTTAACTATTTATAGAAGATTCCGTGGATTGTGTTGGATGGATTATGTTAATTTCCTACTTTGGTCTAAGAACGGCGTTCAGTCCACATTAATTTCCTTAAATTTAAATCGATCTTACAAACTGCGCTCAACGAAGTCTACAACGAATATATTTTATTATAAAAATTATTTCTTTTTTCTAAAGAATATTTTATTAAATTTCAGATCCATCAGAAGTCTTACTGGTGAAACGGGAATATTTCAACCGTTGGTATGGTTTGAAGCCGTACTACGCTGCACTCATAGTTTCGAGGCTGCCCGGGACGATATTCTTTTGTCTTCTGTACTTAGCCATAGCCTACCCATTGACGTCTCAACCCATGGAGCTTCCTAGAGTTGCAATGTTCATCAGTATATGTATACTGGTGGCGTTGATATCCGAGTCGATGGGTACCTTGATCTCGAGTAGTTTGAGTGTTGTGGTAAGTTGTTAGTTTCAGCTTAGTTTACTTGTAGATTTTGTATATTTAATAATTTTGTCATGGGGCTGTTGTGGCTCAATGGAACAATCGTGTGACTATAAGCGCGATGGTTTCAAACTCTACTCGGGAGAATTTATTATTATTAATAAAACTACTAATAATAAAATAACCTATTAGTAATAATAAAACAAATTATCTACGAATAACAAAGAATATTACAATGCTTTAATATTAAAATTATTTATATTACAAATTTAAATAAACCTTATTCTTCCAGAATTCAATGTTCGTCGGCCCTGTAGCAGCAGTACCACTAATGTTACTTGCAGTTTACGGCATAGGAAGTGGAGATGAATCTCCCCCCATAGTTTGGAGGCTAGCACGCGCTTGTTCCTTCATGAGATACGGCCTGGAAGGCCTCATAGTGGCCATATATGGACCGCCGAGGGACGACCTCATATGTCCGCAAGAAGTGGACTATTGCGAATATAAGAATGTTCAGTAAGTATATTAGATGAAATATGAACTAAATTAAGAAAAGCAAGTTCAACATAACTATTGCGAACTGTCGTTTCTTTTAAAAGCTTGTTCCTTTACGAGATTTTAACTGAGGTAACGTACTGAGGAAACGCATTGGCTATGGGCTCGATACCCATTCAGAGTGACGAATTTTGATTTCTCCACTTCAGTAAAAGCAAGTGCGAGATTCACCAGTCAAATTCAATGTTTGAAATTCGGGCCTACTCTATAACATGTGACATAGAGTAGGTCCGAAACCAGTGTAAACCTAGAAATATGTATTAATATTACAATTTATTTCCTTTTTCAGATATTATATTAATTCAATAAGTGGTTTTTTCTAGGTATTTCGTCAAAATGATGGGCATGTCAGGTGTATCGTTTTGGGTGGACTTCGTCGTTTTAATATTCATGCTGTTGGGGATGAACTTCGCCGCATACTATCTGTTAAGACAGAGGCTGTCACCTAATTACGCTTTTAGAGCAATCAAAGTTATCGGCAGATTTTTTAAGACCAAAATGAGCTTAACTATGTGAAGCTCTATTTATACTTTTCAACACATTGAAAAGGCACGCAATGAGAGTCCAGTGACCAATTATTCTTTACTCAAATTTTAATCGTATCTTGACATAGTGTATTTTATAATATTGTATGTAATTAAGAATAATCTCTCCTTATAGAGTAATAAACTCTCACACGTTAGCACTCAGCTCTGAAAAGAAAATTATTTATATGTGGTATGTACCACATCCCTATGATTAAAGTGCATCACTCTAATTATCGGGACGTGGTTGCAACATAACGTATATTTTATTATTTCTCTCAATAAAAAATCTATTTTAAATTCTTGTGATTTTCTATTATTTTATTTAAGCTGTGTGTTAAATGTGTACTGAATTTTCTAATGTAATCATTAATATTAATATGTTTTTTTTATTTTTGTAGTGATATATAAATTTAGGGTAGATGTTTATCTAAGCATAACTAGCTTGAAGTGGTGTTTTATTTTTTCTACATAATATGTGATATTAGAAATAATATTAGTTACGTTCTAACTATATAATTATTGATAGAAAAACTATATTCTTTAAAAAATAGATGTATATTTTTTTATTTTTTGAATTGTAACTAAAAGGTGGGGAAAGGAGTGTCATAACATCGAGGTTCCCTCTGCCTACCCTGCTGTGTTTAGGATACAGCGTGAAGCTGAAAAAAAACTAAAAGATAAAAATTATGATTTTTCAATTGTAAAAAGGAGAAATTAAATATAAATTTTAATTATTATAATAATCAGTAGAAAAGTCATGAAATTGTATCACGTAAGCAAATAATTCAGTAGTTGAAGCGGGCGAAGCCGCGACAGGGTCCCTAATAAAATATACTATTATTAAAGAAACTACATTCTCTAATATAATTTAAATCTAATACGATCATCTTGATATAATATCTAGTTTACAAGAAATTTGTGGGCCAACATATAAATATAGAGTACATGTAATAATATTAATTTCTTTCCAAAATCCTTTTTAGAAGTATCTTAACAATTAGCATATATGAATGATTCAGTATATTATTTTATAAAGTTTTATTGTATTTTTATTTTCTTAATTGTATGATAATTATTAACAAGTAGCTAGTAAATAGTTCGCAAATACATAAACGTTTTAAAGGTTTATTTTATATGGCGTGTAATAAAAAAAATTATATTAAAATGTTTTTTACATATTTTCCCTTCTCTTTTTGTTCAGTGTCAATTGTCGATTTGTTGACTGAGAGCTTGGTGAATGCTTGGTGTTTCTTTAAGTGACAGAATCTTAAATTATAAAATTTATAGACGAACGTACGAGTAGGTTATTGAATGGCGACCACCTCTTGTCAAGAGGAGCTCAGGCCACCTTAAACCAGGTGGGCGGATCAGGCGCAGAGGTGAACATTAGACGAGGCCTAAGTCCAGCGTTTGTGGATTTCAAAAGGCTTATGGATGATGATGATAATATTACTAAAAAAACTATCCCACGCATACGAACTCGTACTAATATACATTAGACTTCTCTTAGTTAAGACAAAAATAAGCACATAATAAAAAGGACAATGTCTCTATGGCGATAGTAAATAACACAAGACATATTATTTATTTCAACTATTTATTTATCCAAACCCACGGCTCTCACTAAAATAAATCACAATTTCTATGTAAAACAACAGTGAAGGAATGGACTAAAGTATACAAAACAAACTCTAAAGATTTTATTGCGTAATTTAAGAACTAATAATAAAATATATAAAAATAACAATTTGAATAATGTTAACAGATACATATTTGTGACGATTGACAGGAGAGACATTACGATGGATATCCGTCTGAAAATTTAGCAGCCACTTATCAGACAGTTTAAAACAAAATTTGTACAATGTACGCAAAATGTCTTATTACATAAATATATTCAATTCCACACTCAGACCTTATTTATAACTTTGATTATACAAAAGTTTACAAGAAATTAATTTCATATTATTAGTTATATTTGTTTATTTTTTTTTGTAAATAAACGAATATAGCTAATAATTTAGAAAAAAATTAAAGGTACCTACGGACTACAGAAAAAAAATATTTGTCTCTTATACAACAAAAACGAAATTAAAATATTTTTTGAAAGTTTAATATGGACAGATTAATTTGTTACCAATGAGCGTTCTTAGTGAAATACAACATTTTAGACAAAAGTAATTGGAAATAAAAAGTAAAGTAATTTAAAGTTATTCCAATAATTTTTACAATAAACAAAACAAAATTAAATGTCAAATGAACACATTTTTAAAAATTAAAATATAGAATTTAAGTACTTAATTTAAAACAATAAAATTTGTATATAATATATAAAAAATAAGAAAATAATAACTTAACAAGATAAAATTATTAAAATAACATTTAATTTTAAAGGAAATAGTAAATACTTATGAAATAAACTACTATAAGAGTATCATACAAAATATTCTAACATTTTACAGCTATTTATTTATAGTATAAGCATAGATTAGGTACAAACAAGCTAAAGCGTTAAACTTTTTCATATCAATAAAAATATGTATATATTTTAACTTTATTAAGTAGTGTTTTTTATAGTTCCATGTCATTTTGTAGCTAGTGACAAGTTTCTCCGTTCTCCGCCTTACGTATTTTTAGACTAATACACATCACATTCGAGGAGTCGTTTCCACCCATAATGAGAGGTGGATAATAGAAATATTTAAAGATTTATGTCCCCGCTACTGGATTACAGATGACATGAAGGTATCTACACACACATATATATATAGCAATATATTACACTTATATCAATATATAAGACCAAAGGGATAAAGTATGTATATTGTCAATAGACATATGTATTGAATGATTACCTTATAAAAACCATTTTGACGCTGAACTCTGGAGATGTTTTACATCATCCTTTCTCTGAGTGAATATGACAATAATAAAAAAATGTCAAATAGCAGTCGCACTAGATATATTAATAAATTCTCAGCACATTTTGTATATTTACGAATTAGGTACATAAGGAAAATTAGAAATCGATTGAAAAATATAACAATAACAAAATGGAAAAAAATAATAATATTATATTATTTTTTATAATAAAATTAAGTAAATTATAGTTTAACTTATATAACTAAATAATATCATGATAACGCGTTATTACAGCAGTTGTATTTACAAAGATCCACATTCCACGTTCCCGGCGCTTACACAGTTAGTTCTATTTACACAATGGTAACTAACTTATTAATAATCTTATATATAATTTTAAATAAATGAATATGTACATAAATGTGTGTTCTATATCTTTCTATATGATTCATGTAAGCTTCATTGATCTTTTTGATATATTTAGAGTATTGGATTTTGTTCGTAAAATTTATATATTTTTTATAGTCTAGAGACTCGATTAACCGAACTTATTGTTGTAAAGCATTCGGATAATAAAGAGAGACATAGAGGAACGAATGTAGTATAAGAATAAATATAACATCGAGTGGGGATCGAACCAACAATCATAAATTAACCTTATGTTTTTTTTTCTTATAATATATTTGTACCTGTATATAGCTCAATTAAATAAAGTACAAGCAATACGGATTACAGTAAACTAAATTCGGATAATCGAGAATTTACTGTATACATATATTACTTTAATTTTTTAAACTTTCTCAACATTTCTGTTTGTTTGTAATCTTTAAACAAAAAAAAAATGGGCCAATAATTTATGTAAATTTCAAAGCGATTTTATTGTATAAATTATCCAATGACACCCTAATAGCTACATATTAAATATATTACGGAATGTATTATTTTAGGAAATTATTAGTAATCTATAAAGTAAGAATAAGTTCTACGGATACAAGAATAGTTTAGTTGCCTTTAACTTTGATAAGACGTCAAGGCACTACACGCATATATGTCATACAGTGAAATTTTCAATTATATCATCATATAATATCATCTAAACAACCTAGATTGTCAATGCATTGAAATTTTTATAAAAAAAGTCACAGATTGTACAAAAAAACAAAAAAAGTCACAGATTGTATTATTTTTCTAAAAGATTTCAAATGTAGTTTAATAAAAATCCAAAATAAAGATTAAGCTTTTCAACCCTTAAAATCTAGAAAGTAAACTGTTGACTAATCTTATCGTTATCACACTGTTCCAAATACAACGCTGGCCTGTCAGTATCCAAACAGGCATCTAATTTTGCGTGTCTGATAAGAGATCCACGTTTCCTCCAAAGCTGTGCGTTATCAGTGTTATCACAAGCTGCTAGGACTACTGTCACCCGGTCCTCTGATAAGGAAATGCATAGACTGTGATGGCGGATTAATCCATTGTCGAATCGCCACTCTTGATTTCCACCAGTGTTGTGACATGGGTACATTCCTGTTTTGTACAAATTTGTTATAGATCTTTTAAAATATTAAAAAAAGGCAAAAGATATTTTTTATATTTTAAAAGATATAAATTTATACTGTATTCCACAAGACGTGGAATAGGTAGAGAGAACCTGGAAACATACTGTTAAAACATACCATTGAAATTGTGTCATTTCCGTTCCGTTCCCCAATATCTGCCGAATTCTCGAGGTACTGCGTGTTGAGTGGCAAACAACGCCGTACCTAATTACCAGAGCGAGGAAATGAAAACATTAAGTATTTCATATGCTCGAGAGGGAATCGAACCCACGACCTGTCATGTTAACAGTAGCCTGCTTATGCCTCTGTGCCACAACTGGTCTCAATTTAACAAATTACGAGCAAACATTTTTTAGGCTCAAATTATATGATCAGAATCCAAAGAGCTTTTAATTTTTTTTATAAACTATTTGATTAGCTCAAATAGTACTTTACTTGACCTTTGGCATTATTTAAAGAGATCTAAAACTCACCCACAGTACCATCAACGAGATGTCCCATCGTGTCCAAGCACCTCGGCCCTTGTCTTATAGCGTAGGAGTTGCCTATGGCGGGGACTTGTAGTTCAGGATACACGTGTTCTAAATACCATCTAAAGGGCTTACAGTGCAGCTTGTCCCGAATGGCTGTACGTTCTGATATGCTGGAAGATGAAAATAAGAAATTTTTATTATGATATATGCAATGCCTTAAGAATGCGGCAGAACATTGGAAACGGAGTGTCTTTACACGACGGTTCCCTTTGCCTACCCTACTGTATGCGGGATACAGCGTGAAGCTGATTTTTTTTATATGCTATGAAAATGTATTACGAATACTAATTAATTATTCTTTAAATATGAATTATTATTCAATCGCGTGATTTAGTAGTTACGATTGTTGTATCGAGAATTATATCGAATATCAATATCTTTAACCTCGGACGCAAAAGAATGAGTGTTGTAAGTTGGTCGTGTCTGTGTCTGTCTTTGGAATTGTCTTTGTGTCTGTGTTAATTAATGAACCGATTTGAGTGGAGTTTGTTCTTGGCTATGTTTTATCAAAATCGGTTTAGTGGTTTAAGAGCTACAAAAACGTTATTACAGAGATGTTAGGGGTTTTTTAAAATTTAACTTGTTCATAATTTATCGTTTTATTGTTAGTAACAAATTAAATTTTTTTTTATGATAAATTCAATAGAAAAAGATACTTACTCTCCAAATTCCACCTGTTTAGCTAGAGGCTGTGATCTGTAATATAGCTCCTTGTACTCCCCCATCCATACTTCGGCCGCCCTTCTCGTGTTCCTTGCAAAGACGGCGCCGGAACCTCCAGGGAATGTATAGGGATGACGCTTTCTAAATACGTGACCCACTCGGGAACATGGTACTATTTCCAGAGAACCACCGCATTGCCATACCCTGGAATTGTTTTCATGTTTTGAAAGTTTTATTCGAACAATATTGATTAGATGGATTTATCGGTTAGTAATTAGATTTTTTTTGCCTTGGAATTAATTTCCGGAGGATTCTTGGCATCCATTCAATTAATAGACAATGGAAAGCTACTTAGTTTGTATTTAGAGGTTAATCCTACTCTAATTAATTTCAAATAATTTAATTTTTTTTGTATATTACTTTTTTATGTCGATTCAACTCCTGTGTTTTGTTTAATAGTAAAATAAGTACGAGTATAGCTTAGCACTATAACACTTTGTTTTCAACTTTCAACATATTTTAACGATGTTGCGTGACGTACTGCAATATCCAACGCTCTTTATTTTTATCGAAGACGGAAACGAGGAATCTATATATATATATATATATATATATATACTAGGGGTTAATGGGAAGCCAAAGCCAAGGTTTATTTATAACGTTGTAGGTAACGTAGATAATAAGGTGTAGTAATGTAGGTAAAATTACAAAAAATCATTAAAACTACGTGAAAGTTATAAGCTAACCTGAACGATATTTCCAAATTCTCGCCGCCCCATACGTCCATTTTCATATCGTATTTGCCCAATTTATTGAAATAGGCTCTGTCCATGCTGAACAGGCCGCCGGCTATCATCGGTGTTCTGATGACTTGAGTTGGATCGCTTAGACGAGCGCTTCGTTCCGCATGAGATAGATATTCCCACTGTAAAAAGATTTTGTTCGAATTGCGGCTCATAAAATATTTTTTTTGCTTTACAACGTATCCCGCACATAACAGGGTAGACAGAGGGAACTTGGGAATCTAGTGTTAAGACTCTCCGTTCCTAATTAAGAAATGAAAATATTTAATATTTCATCCTCCCGAGTTGGAATCAAGCACATAGCCGTTACATTTACAATAAGATCTTCTTCTCCAATTTTTCCTATACTAATATTATAAAGCTGAAATATTTATCTGGTCGTACGCGCTAACCTCAAAAACCACTGGTTTGAATTGAAAGAATATTTTTGGGTTGGATAATCCATTTATCGAGGAAGGCTATACCTATGTCCACGTAGTCCACGTTAATTGTTTTGACGTAACCCATTGTACCTGCGGTCAGAGTTACATCCCCCACCTTCATTGAATACGTAATTTTTTTCGAAATTATACCATTCGATATGACTGATGAATATGATACGGGTGAATATGAAGTCAATACAAATAACTTTTTCAAAAATTTAATTAATACAAAATAATTATTTTCTATTAACTTAAAAATTATTCCTTTCACTGCGCTTCATCATATTAAGTGCCAATATGTTTAAAATGTATAATATCTAATATATCAAGACGTACTATATGATGTGTTTAACATTTTCCAAAATGGAACAACTTTATGGGCAAGTAGCATTTTAGGCGTCGAAGGTGCGCTTTAATGAACTAAAATTTTATGCAAATTAGGTGACATATTCTTGGTAAACATCTAGAATTGAATCCAGTTTCCGTTGAGTAAATGTCCTTATATATTTATATCAACGAAATTGAGGCCGTCGTGGTACAAGGACACAAGCGTGTAGCTGCAAACGCAGCGGTTGTGGGTTCGATTCCAAGCATTCTGTGTAAAGTGGGGAACAGAAGTGTCCTAATGGGAACAGTGTGTTTCCTATAGTCCATCTGCCTACTCTGTTATGTGCAGAATATACCGTGATGAAAATAAAGTAAAGTTGTCCGTTTGTTGTTTCTAATAAGTGCCAAATAATTATTCAACAATAGTTATTTATAAGGAAATACTAATAAAATAATATATGACAATACAAAATTGAAGACCAACCAATTTGTATACGAGATAGTAAAAATAATATTTTCAAGGCAACATACCAACGATATTTGGACAAAATTACCTTACAATTGGAATATTTATATAGAAATGTATATAAAAATATCTGTAAAATAATTGGTAATTCGAGAGGCAGCTTACCTTGAACACTAGGTTCCAGTCAAACCCGCCTCTCAAGTCAGCTGACGCGCCGATGTATTGAAACGTGTCCATGCTGATCACATCGATTACAGGGCATACCACTCGTGTTGGATCCTAAAAAGAGAAAAATAATAATAAATCATCTTAGGCGGCAAAAATGGTCAGTGAAGAAACGAAAATAATTTATTTATGTATTATACGTCTCTATTAGTAAAAAATTTTTTATTAAAAAAAATAACAAAACGCGGCGAAATATTTAAGTTACGCAGTCACAAAATTCTATTTGCAAATCCTTATATGCTGGAAAACCGTGAAGATGAATTAGATGGAAGAGTTACTTCAAGAGCTGTAGAGTTTACCCCCAAAGGTGCGAGTCTGCTGTTCACTCTTTTTAGTTAAGTCTAACTCTTTCCAGTGGAAATCACGAGCCGTCGCGGTCACAGACAGACAATGTCCCACAATTATACAACGGCAAACATATTTGTAAGAGTTAGATATTCAATACACGAACGTCATCTCCATATAACAGCTAGATTAAATCTATGTGGCGGTGTAAGACTGGATAATTACTTCGATATATCTTATTAAGGTTAGAAAGTTAAGATGCTTAGAATTTTTTATAACGACGCTACGCTTGGATACACATTTGAATCAGTTTTAGATACTCCCTGTTTATTTTTAGCATTTTTTTATATTAGGTTTTTAGGTCGAAACAGGTCATTTATAGGCAATGTCGAACTTAAAAGTATACAAATCAGCTTAACGCTGCAACACGCAATGCCTCCAGAATTCGGCAGTTAGCCCAATTTTAATCCAAAGCGCTCCTATAAAGTAGTTTTTTATTTTATACGTTAAGTCTGTATTGGTACCAGTATGGTAGCTTGATGTTCTTGACCATTTCATTTTAGTGTGTAAGCTGTACAAGGTAGTAACGAAAAAGATAAAATAAAAATATAATAAATAATTTATAAATATCCTACCGAGTAAGAATCGCAGTTATATCGTATTTACACATACTGCAAACACGATGGTAGTAAATTCGATCCCCCACTCGATAAAACCATAACATTAACTTTCTTGTAGAAAAAGAAATTAATATCTAAAAAGTGGGGAGAGTGGGCAACAGAGTGGTTAGCTTATCCTGCTAAGTGGGAAAAAGTTAGGAGCTGCTCCTTTCTTATTTTTCTTCAATATTATAGGACGAAAGTTCGAAATGGTATCAGTTATTCACTACTTACTAAAATAATTACAGAGTGGATAACAAAATGTTTTAACACTAAGCTCTCTGCCTGCTGGGTAATCTGAGGATGCGTGAAGCTTAATTATATTTTTAATAGAGTAGTTGTTCTTGACCACTATTCGAGTATGTTCATATATATATGCATATATCATATAGTTCTATACAAGGTTATAACATTCTTACCGGTTTGCTCGCACATATGTGTAGTATATGTGAATCATCACATAGTATCTAGTTTGTTTTTACAATTCGCGTAATTTAAATATAGTGAGACAGTGTTACGACACTCCGTTCACCAAGCACCGTCTAACTTTTCAGGCATTCCTTGTGGAGTAGTGATACTCAAGGTCGCTCTTTGTTTTATTACCAGAGCGAAGAAATGAAAATGATTGGCAAGTGGGGCCCATGGATGTCATTAACTATCCTGTATGTTGTAATATATTCAATGTTTGTATTTTTGATTTATTTTTAGTAATTCTTGTTTCAAAAATAAAATAACAAAGTTTAAGTTACAAAGTAAGTGTAAGTTTCAAAAATAAAAGTACTGTATTATAAAACTACATTTTTAAGCCATTGTTTATTTTAAAGGATTTCATGTTGTTCTTCAATATGTATATATATATTTATTTATTTATGAAACAAAAAATATGTATGTAAAAATATGTATGTATATTCAACCGAGTGGAAATCGAACTTAGAGCCATTAATTTTGTAATCAGTTGTTATTTCACAGCGTCACAATTAAATATTACATTTATTACTCCAAGTTATCATTAAGCCAATAACGACATTAATTATCTCGTAATATTGTGGTTTAGTTAATACAATATTTTGAATTAGTGGAAAATGAAGTTTAAATTAAACTACTTATCACACGTAACCGTTGAGAAATGCAAGGAGTTGAAAATATTAATGATTTCATTTCCTCGTTTGGGACGCCTGTGGGCATAAGCTGCGTGATGACTTATCTCTATTCCATGTTTACTGAAATTTAAATAAAAGCATACTGTACTGTAATAGTAAATTAAGAACTAACATACGAGTAAATGCTGTAATTTCGCAGCCGTGACAGATATTCTTGATATTGAGACCCGATCTGATCATTGAGTGAAAGTTGAAGGTCGGCCATATTATGTTCGTTTTAAACTATAATATGTTAAGCTTTTAAGTAAAATTATCTTTTTTTGGAGGTCATCGTAGCACATAGTTAGACGTGTGACTGTTAGCGCGACGGTTTTGGTTTGCATTCGAAGATTGAATTATTTTCATTGTATTGAGGCCGTTATGGCGCAGCGGCTCAAGGGTGTGGCAATGATCAAGGTTGTGGGTTTGATTTCCACTTGGCAGAATGAAATATTTACTACTTGATTTCCGCCACTCATAATGCAATGCCTACAGAATTCGGCAGAAAGTGGAGCAGTGGGGGTAGGATCCCAGGTGCCCTCTACTTACCCTGTTTTGTGTGGGATACAGCGTGAACCTAAAATAAAAAAGAAGAATAGACGAGATACGGGAAAAACAGAATTTTCATAACAAGCCTGCTTAGTGCCTATTAAATAATAATTAATTTGTATATTTATTGAACAATAGTTTTAGAATTTCAATGTTCATTTTGCCTCTGGCATTGTTCCAAGTTCGGTCGTAAGTGGGTCAGTCACTCGTATATTTTAGTTAGAAATTATGTTGATTACTAATACGCAATTTATTTCAGTTCAATTATAATATATTGAAAGATATCTTTATGTTGATATTTAAAATATAATATTTATGTTATTTATTTTTATCTATATAAGAAAGAGGTAATTTGAATAAATCTCCATGCATTATTTAAGAACAAATGGTAAAAGGTGAATGGTATATTTTACATGATTTGCACAAATACAATCTTTGATACCTTTCGAAGCTTTTGGCCTTTGAGGACCTTTCGAAGGTTATGTTATGTAAACAGGTTTTGTAAGAATTTATATTGAAAGTATTGTTACCTTCTATTAGTATGAAGCTTTTAAAGTAAAAAAAAACACCACCAATCTTATATTTTGAAATGAAGCAGTGCAAACAACAACAAACAAACATACGTTATTTCTTATCATATTGTCAGTCATAATCATGAGAGTCCAGTCAGGAAGTGATTCTAAAATCGAGTTAAGCTTTTGTTTGCATTTCTTTTGACCCTTCTTTTGCTTTGACATTATAATATGATATTATAAAAGACTGGAAAAGCATTCGGGTGGAAAAGCATTCAGGTGGGACAAAAGTACGGCGTTAAGTTACGCCACTCAACACGCACTGCCTCAGGAATACGGTAGAAAGTGAGAAATGGAAGTGTCTTAATAGGAACTGAGTGTCTTAATACTAGGTTCCTAGGTTACCTTTGCCTACCCTGCCATGTCCAAGATACAGTGTGAAGCGAAAAATAAATAAATTGGTATATTATAAGAGTCCATACAGTACTCTATATTGCCTATCGACACCCAATTACTAAGCTTTTAACTTGCGTCCCTCACAAAGCCTATAACTTGACCCACTGAGGATCCATTATATATTATATGGATATTTTAAGAGGTATTATATTTTTTTATTTATATATACCCATGTAAGTGAAGTCAAGTATTTCCCTGTCGTAAGACATATACTTTTTTTATTAAAAATACACTATGTAATTTATTTGTCCTTCAAAGAGTTTTATATTTTTTTATTACAGCGAGCGGAGCGAATAATTAGTGTATCCTAGTGGATATATACACATAAATAAATATATTTATTTTGTCTTATATAACATGTTAAAAAAAGTAAATAGCGAGCGAAGCGAACGAGGCGCCTAGCCGTGTTGAAAGCAGCTTAAACAAAAACAAAGGAATTTATTATATTAAAAAGTTATCAAGTTTTATTTCAGGCATGGTGCTTTATCTTTTACATCATTCACAAGTTTAGCTTTTCCCATAACCTTTAAAATACTACCTACATATTGACACACAAATTAATACTACATACATTTTGACGTATTTTTTTTACATCTCAATGAATTTCCTATATTTTTAAAGAGTTAGTAATTTTTTTTTATTTTTTTACATATTTTTAACAGTAATTTCACGAACAAGGCGCCATGTGTGTTGACTTGGCGCATGGTCATGTCAAGGTTGTAGCCGAATGTCATGGGCCGAACCGGATTTGACAGACACTTACTCAAATAACATGTTATGCAACTGTAGATAAAATTATGAGTTTTTTTTCACTTTCACGCTGTTTTCCGCATAGCAGGGTGCACTTTACACCTGAGTTCGAGACATAATGTATTAAATGTCGGAACCATTGTAGAAAAATAACAATAATTTAATTGTAATAATTGCCGCATCCAGGGATCGAACCCACAATCAAGGCGTTTACACTGCCATTGCGTTATGATGGCTTCGATCGAATTCAAACTTCAATCTTTCACAAATATTAAAATCAATGTGTCATTGCAAATACAATACACAAGTGTTAGAATCGTATCTTCATCTAGATGTGAATGTTCTAAAACTAAGTAAGGTCGCGGCCGCAACGCCGCGCTCTATTAGCAAAGACGAAAAACGGAACCAATTTATACGAATAATATTATAAAGCTGAGAAGTCTGTTTGTTTGATCGCGCTAATCTCAGAAACTACAATTTCAGATTGAAAAATTAGTTTCGTGTCGGAACTGTGGAAGGATCCCGACAGCCTTCGATGATGGCCTTAGTAGGCTTAGTGTGTTAATTTAGTGAAAATATACTAATATTTATATTTTTGTATGCTCTATTAAAATGCTATCTTCATCTCGACGCGAATGTTCTACAACTACGAGGCCGCGCTATGGTCGTGGACGTATTACATACAGGGTGAAGGGAGATTGAGCTATCTCAGTTGCGCAATGTATCACCGTTCACTCACTATGCTTGAGTAACTTCAGTGGTACGAAAATTAGCTATAATTACGTTGTATATATATTTGTATAAGAATAAGATGATTGTAGCTTTTAGTCTTGGAATAATAGATATTTGAATAAAAAATACAAAAATATAACTATAACTTATTCGTTTAACTATAACTTATTCGTTTTGAATACTCCTTTTTGGTAAGTCTTGTTGCCTAAATCTGCATAAAGCTTTATAAGCTTTTAATTCAGTAGAACTGTATAAATAAGTAAGCCTTAAATTGATTGAGGGTTGCAGAATCGATTCCAACTCCAGAAAATCAAATATTTACCCCACCTTTTAACCCATTTCGAGTGGAAATCGAACCTACAACCTATCACGCTTACAGTCACACTCTGTGCTCCTGCGCCACAACTAGATTTAAGTTACTTTCAATTAGTTTTTATGTAATTGTAAAAATACAACATAAATAGTTAACTTAAACTTCAATTTATAGTATATCTGTAACTGCGAGAGGCAATCGACTTTCAAAGTAAATCGCGTTTCACAAGGTGTTCATCTACGAACATAAGAACGAGCAGATCATCCGGCCGTTACAAATAACGAATAAGCCTTGACATTTCATAATGGATATATAATTTTGTTACATTATTTCCTTTGAGAATTCTTACGTAGCGCAGTGGAACAGTTTCTGATTGTACACGCGGTGGTCGTGGGTTCGAATGGGTATTATTATATTTTAATTTGTTTTTCCAGCGTTAGGATTCGTGACTCAACACGCAAATTCTCAACATTGAACTGAAAGTGAAGAACGGTACGAACGATTTTTTAAAGGTAAATGTGTATAGTAATATATTGGTGTATATATAAAAATTGTTACAATGATTTTGACAAATTCCATTTTTTTTCTAAATTATTTCATTATAAGAACTATACCTATGTAATAAATCAGTTTTAAATGCTAATTTCACTACCGCTCAATTTCCTGACATTGTGTGTTGATTGGCGGAGCTAAACGCCGTCCTTTGTCTACCAGAACCCAAAATATAATCATTTCACCAAATGGGGAATTTATATCCATCGCGTTTACACTGAGACTGTTCTACTGTGCTACGAGGGCAATGATAGACGAGATAATAAATAGTAGATTTACCAACAAGTTACATAAATAACTATACGAATAAAAATAGCAATTGTATTTGAATTCGCAACTAGGCCACATCTATTCAATTATTCTACCTATCGGTTGCGTAAAACATGATCAAAATCTGTTTAGCATCCGGGTTTCGAAACAATCGTTAACCTGAAGATATAACGTCGGTTGCACTTAGAATACATGTAATGTTATTAATTAGATTAGATTTATTACTAGATAAATTTTAACTTCTTTTTGCAAAGTGTTACGACAATGCGAAATTTACAAGCCATTGTTTTAGTTAACTATTGTTTTATAGGTGTTGTTACTATTTTCTTAGGATTCCGCAACGAAGGGTAAAACAGTAACCTGTTACTAAGGCTACGCTACCTGTGTGTCTGTCCACCCGTCACCAGGCAGATTACGTTGCTATTTTTATAGATAATGATACGGAACCCTGCGTGTGTGAGTCCTAATTCGCACTTGTTAACAATAATATTGTCTGTTATGTAAAAAAATAGTAATATATAAAATAAAATTATTAATACAATTAAAAACAAGAATTGATAATAACTATACTATATATAGATTTTTTTTTTTAAATTTTAACTTCAACTCGCGCCTGTTGGAAACAGTCCAAGCGCGCGGACTTGAGACCCGCTGCGATGTTAAAACATATTGAAAATAAAACTAATTAAAAATGAAAAAAAAACCACTTGTAAAACACTTGAGTATATCAAATATGCTGCCAGGTCATTAAGCAAAGCTACAAAATTGCACATATTTCGTCGTTCAAGAACACTGCAAACTAGACACTAAAAATTTTAACCTCACTTTTAAAGTGAAAGTGCATCGATTTTGAAAACTCAAGACGAGTCGTTGTGTTTTCGAGTGGCGTAACTCCAATTATTATTTTTTATTACCAAAGTGCAAATAGCGTTACAACATGTCACTTGTTTAAGTTAGTTTAATTTTTTGCATTCGACTGTAATGTTGAGAGTTCGATTCCCACACGGGGGAGTTACATATATATAATTTAATTCTACTATATCGGTCTGTTAACAAGACACTACGTTGAGGTCCTCTATTCACCATATACTGGAGAATTCAGTGGAAAATATGGAATGGCATTGTGTTGATAGGAACGAAGTGTCGGAGTGATAGCAAAAGCCCAAAATATTGGGCTAATTTCTATTAAAACTGTTATATATGATAATTTGTTATATATTGTGAACTTATTAGTAAATGAATTTTTCCATACTGTTGTACCACTAATAATTTATATCATGCTGCCTTAATTTAATGAATCAAACAAATTAAAGTTAAAAAAGTTTCAAAATATGTTGCTTAGAGACTTCAACAAAGTTCATTTAAAAATGTTTGTTAATTTTTTTTAAACCAGAACCTACAGATAAATTGGAATTTTTATTAAAATAAACTATTATATATATTATCAAGTCAGAGTAAGTATTTTCTCACTAAGCGTGGACAACATTGTTATTCGTGAATCATTGAATAAATAATTAATATAAATATGCTCGATACACACAGTATGTCATTGTTCCAAGTCTTTCAACATCCTTTTACTAAAATTGTCGGCAATTATATCTAGAGCGGCTATAAATTGTTCCCAATGTCATATACTTATATATATATAAGAAATTAAATTCGTTTCCATCTGTCATATGAAAATGTCAAAAAATTATAGGAAAATTCAAACATGCCATATAAAATATTTGCTGTTCAAACAACTCTCAAAAAACTCAACGTTAGCTCAGCGTTTAGTGGCCAATGTTTTAAAACTATGAAATTCACATAACTTTTGACCCGTTTCATATAAACTAGTGAATACAAATATTTTTGCTGTATAAAATGTTAAAAAAATTTTTTTCATGAAAAGATTTTGGATCTGTAGCTGAATTCAGACATTTTTTCTATTGAAATAAAAAAAAATTGTCGTGGCTGACAACAAAGTGATCCTTTGATCAATGATATAAGGGTTCAGTTTTCAGTTTTACACTGGTACAGAAACCTAAAAAGGCGTTATATAAACGGTCAGTACCAAGAAGTAAGTTCTCTTCTATATTTTACAGGTTATATTGCATAACTAAAGTGACTGTACGCTACCGATGTGAAGCATCTGTCTGCATAGCGCGTACGATATTGACGCGTGATAAATGACCGAGTTGCAGGAAGCGAGGTAAGGCTGAGTGTAGAAATTAATATTATATGTACTTGTTTTGCAATATTTTTATCAGCTTTATGTTGAATTCTGGAGGCATTGCGGGTTGAGTGGCGGAACTCAAACCCGCGTTTTGTCTCTACTAGGAATTGAAAACTTGGCCTTGATACCAGAGCATAAATAGTAATAAATAAAAAATCTGCTTCTCGCTGTACCCCACACAGCAGAGCAGAGGGAACCTAGTGTTAGTAGAAATGAGTGTCTAACTCATTTCTCCACTATACTAAAAAAAAAAAAAAATTATTATTCATTCCCCGAATGAGATATGAACCAATAACCGTCGCGTTACATTCACACGCTTATGCCCCTGTGCCACGACTGGCCTCATCACACATAATAGGTCAAAATTAATTCTTCTTCATGTTGTGTACACGCCATATATGGTCACGATAGCGTTAATGGTCTACGCATTCTAGCCTACTCTGCCCACACACAAATGGCTATAAAGAACTTTATTGACTTTATATCATAATAAATATGTTCGTATAATTTGAGTTGAGAATTTTCAGTAAGAAATATTAAATAATTAGTTTATTAATAAATATTAAGGTTTGTTATATCAGCATCATGCTGTATTTCGTATATAGCAGGGTGGGCAAAGGGAACCTAGTGTTAAGACACTCCGTTCCCCACTTTCTAACGAATTGTGGAGGCTTTGCGTATTGAGTGGCAGAACTCAACGCTAAAAGTTTGTTTATTTTCATTAATTCTATTATCGAAAAATTATATTAGTATTTTATCCTTTCATATATTATTATTTTTATTAAAAGACACACTTAATGAGGCCGTCATGGCGCAGTAACATAGCTTGTCAACGCTTGTGACATAGTTATTTTCAACGCTTTATTGTTCGATTCCCAATCAGGGGAAATAATTTTTTGATATTTTCTTTTCCTTGTTCTGGTAACAAGACAAAGTGAGGCGTTGAGTCTAAAATTTCGTGGGAAGTGAAGAACTGAGTGTCCCATGAGGTTCCCACCACCTACACTGCTATGTGCGGACCTTTCGTTGTTGCGACCACCTAGAGCTCAGTCAGCTATTACATAATATATCCCTAAATATTTACTAAATAGAAATATAAATAAAATATACATTATCATATTAATTTCTCCTAAATAGGATAAATAAAGTTATAACTCTTGTCAATATGATAGAGAAATTATATAATTTATTTCATGAAGTAATCCTATTACTTGAGTAGGAAGCACGTAACATATTTATTTTAGATCACACAGAATATATTGGATGTATTTACGAAAATAAAGTTCTATTTTTTAAGTACATTGATACCTAGCCGTTGTGGCGCAGTGGTACAAGCGTCTGACAAGTCTGACTCTAAGCGCGACGATTGTGGGTTCGATTCCCACTCGTACAAATTAATAATTTATCATAATAATGTAATGAATCAATTCAATTTCTTGAAGTTTTGCTTAGGGAGTGTCGGAACTTAACGCCGCACTTGACCTCGTTACTAGAACAAAGAGATGAAAATAATAAAAAAAATATTCCTCTGAGTAGGAATCGTAACCAATCGTAACCGTAAGGATTACGTAGGACCTCTGAGCCTCGTGGACTACGTGGTGGCCTGGTATCTGCAGTTGATTTTTGTTTTTTAAAACACTTGTAAAAACACTATTTTTCACTCAATTTATTCTTCATTTTAAAAATGTTATAAGTGAAACGTTCAACAAAATTCAACACACTTCTTTGTATTATACAATGACAGAACTAATTGCTACAACATGGAATCGAATTCGATATCTGTAACGCAATAGTATCTTAAACACGCCAGCGTTGCGAGACTACACTTATGATTACACTTTAAAGTTCACTCAGATACTTTTACAGTCGTGTCTCTTGAACTGTGATCTAATAAGTGTGTTTCAAAATAATATACGAATGCAGAAACGGTAATTGTAGACGGAGAGTATTAGGAAATATATTATGTTTTCTGTTTTGGTTTTTCAGATTCACTGTATACCGCATTTAATGAGGTACCAGAGAGAGCTTAGTGTTCAGATACTCTATTCCCCACTTTTTTTCTAAAACTAATATATCTGTGAATTGGGGAATATTGTATGATGGAAAAGATCGAAGAAAACACAGTTTAATTATTTATAACTCAGAGTTAAAAATGTCCATAACTGCATAATGAGAAAAAAAATACCATTTTTAGATAAGGCAAATAAATTATGCTAAATATTATTGTACAAATACATATACTCTACAATATGTATTTGAAACATATTTTTCTCTTTGAGAATATCGTTGACCTTTCAGCCTTCCTTATGTTGGTTGGTGAACCTGTCGAGGTGAATCGTGATAGAAGTGCCTCTCTCGTCACAGAAGTCTCTCTTTCTTCTCTTTCTACCTTTTACACGTAGGATTATATATATTTAAACATATAATCACGGTTCCATGGGGTTTTATTTATATCTATTTTGATCTATAATATTTTTTTATTATATATCTATTTTTAAGCATCGAGACTAATTCCCAGCACGACTGTGGTAACTAAACATTATTTAATAGGTGTATTTTTTTCATTAAACTATAATTATAGATGACTATCTTACCTCTTTAATCCTCTGCAACAACGGTTCTAACCAATTCACATTACATTCTACGTGTGAGTCTAAGAATGTGAGCACTGGCGCTGTTGCCGCGTCCGCGCCTCGAACCCGCGACCTCATCAGGCCTTCCCGCTTAGAATTCCTGATCACTTGCACTTTCCGTATAGATCTAAGTGCTGCGCCGTCTTCGGCTGAAATATATTTTAATGTTGCTAGAGGAATAAAGGTATTTTTTAATTTAATTTATTAGGGTAGGCAGAGGAAACCAAGTGTTAAGACACTCTGGTTCTTATTTGTAACTGAATTTGACTTGTTGTTGGAACGATGAAATTAAAATATTAAATAGGAATTTGAATGGCTTTCCGTGAAGCTTAAAAATATTAAACTTATCACTGTCTGATGTCAGAATAATTAATGAAATATTAATAATTAGATTTATTTATGTCATATATATAACAGGGTAGGCAGGATTTTAGTGTTAAGTTTCGTTTGCCCAGAGATTTCAGATTTTATTTGTTATAATATATATAGATATACCTGCTATGTGCGGGTTACAGCGTGAAGCAGGGTAGACAAAGGTAACCTAGGGTTAGTATACTTTCGTTCCCGACTTCTTAACGAATAACGTAGAGCTCAACGTCATGCTTTGCCAGAACGTGGAAATAAAAATATTAAATATTTTATTTTCTCGAGTGGGATCGAACCCGCAACCTTTATAATCAAAAATCTAATTAAAGTAATATAATAATATACTTTTTAATGAAAACAAATTACAATGAGCATTAGTTTCTTATAAATAACAATGTGTTTGATTAGATCTCAGGAATTCGTGTAGATTTGTTTTGTATTGTTTATATTTCATTGCGTTCTCTTTCTCAATGCCACTAACTGATTTCTCAGAGAGATCTAAGTTGCACTTAGATCTATAGATATTTAATGTGTTTTCTGTTTTTTTTTTTGGGAAGACCGTTTCACTGTAAACGTGATGGTTGCAGGATCGATACCAACTCGAGGAATGATTATAATTAAATTTAAATAATTTTATTCAAATTACAATACGAAAAATAAAAAATAATAAAATTTAAATTAATTTTACGGCAGAAGTTTGTGAGACGTTTTAAAAAAAATTAACTTTTAATTATATTTATTTACCGTTGGGGCAGTCGGCTCAAGGGACACTTGGGGCAATTACATATTTAATATTTCCATTCCTCGCTCAAACTGCATTGACTCAAGAATTCGGTGAAACGGAGTGACTTAACACTAGATTCCCCTTGTCATCCTACTATACGCGGGATACAGCGTGAAAAAAAAAAACTAAACGTACTGAACTAAAAAAACTTGATATAACGCGGAGATCAGTTCCGCAGCTCAACATCCAATGTCTCGACGGAAAGTAGGAACGGAGTGCTTCGACCTTCGACAATCAATTTAATAATATTTCAATGCATATCTTAGCAAATTTTTATGAGCTATTATTTGTATAAGTTAGTAGTAAAGACATACATATAACAAAGTGACTCAAGTCTCCGTATGAAGTTACTTAAAAACGTGATAATTTCGCTTTCGCATACAAATATGACAATTCCAAGCCACGTGAAACGAAGCAAATCGAAATGGCTTTTTAAACGTTCCGACAAATACAGTTGACGTGTCGTGGTCATCATTAAAGTTCTCTGTACTTTTGCGCTTCGTTCGCTCTTAATGAAAATAGTCAAAAGTAAAAACACTTTGGCCACAACTCGTCCGCCGTACTGTACAATTGAGAAATAATCTCTTTTTGTATGAGATTCACTGTGAATTACGAATGACGAGGTATGTGAGGTTTTTGTTCACCGAATGTAATTTGTTACTTACATGTCACATTATATTATGTTATGAATGTGTCGTAATGTTTATTTAAGTGTCAATTTAGCTTTATATGAGTAAATGTAGGTAAATACTTAGTTCTGTATATATATATAATTTAATGTGATCCATATGAAATATTTTTGATCTTCCACATTACATACTAATACTACTGTCAAATACATGAACAAATTTCTATGAAAATAAATATATATTTTTTTGTTATAAGGTAAACATTGTATATTACTTACGATTGTCACTAAAGTCGTCAACTAGAATGATTTCCTTTATTAGGTGTTCCGGACTTCGGTTAAGGACACTAAAAAAAAATAATATTAAATACGTAATCCTTAAAAGTTGACATTTTCTGTAATGTTGTTCTATAAAGTTGTTATTTTGTTCAATATTTCTGATACAGAAAACAGTTATTTTGGTACAAAAAATACGGTAGCATTATAAATATATATACTCGTATATATAGTTAATTTCATACAAAGTGCAAGCCAGCAAACTTAAATTTGTAAATTTTTATCATCATCATCAAATTGATATGACACCCTCATAGGGCTTTACAACTCGCACTTGACCGATATTTATTTCTTTACCTGCAATTTTCCGAATTTTCACCATTTTAACGTTAGAAATATATATATTGCAAATATATAAATCTTCTTTAAAATCTAAGACAGAAAATAAGAATAATACCTGACGATAGTACGGAGGAGCGTCGATCTAGCTTCGTTGTGGAATGTAATGATAACACTAGTCTGAGGTAAGTCTTCGTTGTATTTTCTTAAGCGGCACCTGTAATATTAGAATTTATTAGAAATTTAATTACTAATTTTTAAAGTAAGGAACGGATTATCTTAACACTAGGTTCCCTCTAGAGTCTAGACTGCTATAGGCGTGATACAGCGTGAAGCTGTTATATATTTATTTAAAAATAATACAAAAAGTTTTATATTCTTTTTTATTATTAATTTATTAAAAATACTTTTTATTGTAATTTTCTTTCAAAGCGTGCAAAGCGTGTATACAAAACTTTAAGAGAAACCTTAATATAATACTAAAATACATTGTACTCGCGATTGAATCCTCACTTGGGGAAGGTATAAATAAATAAATAATTTCCTTAATGCTTAATAAATTTGTCACCGAGGACTATTGACCTCCTTTGTGCAGTGGCAGCGCGTGGGACTATAAACGCGACTTATATGGGTTTGATCCCAATCGAGGGAATTAGTTGTATAATATTTTCATTTCTTCGCAATGGTAACAAGGCAAAACGCGACGTTGACTTCCACCGGTTAACACGAAATATCTCGAAAATTCCACGGACAGTGAGGGACTGAGAATACTCACATAGCATTCCTAGTGTCAGGCACAGCTCGATTACTCGAAAGGTTATCAGAAGCAGCCTGATTAAACCGATTCCGTACGTAAGGGTCATTGTCTCTAGCGCCCCCCGCGACGTAACCGGCCTCATCGAAGTACTTCCCAGTACTTCCCGTACCGTATTCCTCGAGAGATGCTGGACTGCTCTCAGGTTCGTCTACATGTTGCTTTATTAGCCTCAGCGCTATGTTTTCTTCCTGTAACAATTTTGAACGTTATAGATTATTTCAAATAAGTATGGCGTGAGACCGTCGAAAGGCAGGAGCACAAGCGTGTGAGTGTAGCATAACCATTGTGGGTTCGATTCGCATTCGGGGAACGATATATTGCTATTATACTCGTTTTTTCACTCGATTACACTCGTTTTTTTCAGTTGTGAAGTTGAAGTATGGACATAACACACTCCAATACTCTTAACACTAATTCCCTCTGCTTTCTCTGGTATACATGCGACATAAGTGAAGATAAAAAAATTTCACCATAACAATTTACATAAATATTATAACATTTTGTATAAGACTTTTACATGGTTCGGCTGACTGTTTGCCATTTGAGCAGTCTCTACCTAGCCAAATCCAAAATCATTAATTATATTTCAAATAACGAAACCTTTTAGAAAAACCAAAAACCTTAATAAATAATTGAACATTTTCGTTTCATATATTCTTTTTGTAAAATAAAGAATAAACATTAATCATAAGATGACTTAGCCCTCATATAATATGCTGTCAGTTATATAATAAGCCTAAGCTAGACTCACATGCTCGTGCTACTACAAAATCCCTTCCTATAAAATATCGGAATATTCAATACATCACTTGGGGCAGTCTTGAAAGGTCAAAGGAATTCCTTTATATAATATTTTGTATTTGAAATTGTTAAAGGAATCTATAATATTATACTTAATAATATTCAAGATCTATTTTTTTTTTGAAATATAAGATATCGTTGTGCTTATCGATAGGTTTAATTTAACTTTTCCATTTTTTCTTTTCCACTTTCTTCTATTTTTGATAGAGTGCGTGTTGCACAACGCCCCTATTTGTAAGCCAGAGGGATAAAATGAAGATAATTCATTGTCACAAGTGGGGATCGAATCGAACACCATCACGTTTACATGTCGACGAAGTCGTCTGATAATGGAACGCCATTACGCAATGACGGCTTCCTTTCACATAATTTTTATAAAGCATACAATCGTATTTTTCAATGTTTTTGTATAAAATAGGTTATGTTTTAATTACATTACAGTAATTTACCAATTCGTTATTTATGAATTGCTCACAAAGTGCGTGAATTAAAAAAAAATATAACGAGTAAAAACATAAAAAGAACTCAAATTATTTCATCAAACTTTTAATTTGTAACTCCCAGCAATATTCTCCCCCAATAAATTGAATTTAAATGGCAATATTGAGCTTTAAGCCCACCGTCATCTTTATATATTATTTGACACCTGCCACGTGCAACGTATGACACATGCTACATTATATTTGACACACGCCACATGACACATGCCTCTGTCAGACGGTGAACACGATATTTGAATGGTCAAGCCAGAGCAGACAAGTCAAATGAAAATAGATACATTGTTTCGTAACAACCAGTCTTACTTGGGTAACCTTGCTGCGGCACTAGATTTAGAATTCAGGCTAGTTTAACAGTCTATTCTATAGATGTATTTGTTAAAATAAATAAAATAAATAAATATTTATTATTTGTAGTTTTATAGTTTTAATAAATTTTAAGTATAAATATTTATATATTTTTTCTATTTTTCATGAAAAAGACAAGGCAAACGAGCGCAAGGATTACATGATGGTAACAGCGTGAAGCTCGAAATGTTTATATATTAAGGCTCTTCCGTTACTGAATGTCAGATTGACAAAGACGCTCAGTCAGTATTTGGTATGTAACCTTTATTTCCTTGAGGAATCTAGGTGGGCTACTAAGCCAGGATTCCTCGAAATTCTTACAGATACGGCAAATACGATATTATTCGCGTAAAGCTAAAGTAGTGTGTTTAACCAAACAATTTAGCTTAATTATATTATTATATACAGCCTTAGTGTACTTTAAGCTACAATATACTGAACTGATCGTGACATGAGATAGGCCGCTGTGTGAATTACGTTTCACAAATAGGTCTATTGCATAACTTCACATTGTAAAAGTGGTTAAAGAATTTTTTGGCGTATTATTTGCCCATTTTGTTTTATTGTAGACTAGTTAAAATTTTGCATCGTCCAACATGGATATTTCCCAGGAGACGCGGCTTCGAGTCCCGCTACGTTAAAATAATTGCATGTTTTTTAAAAGTATTTTTTAAAATCTTTTGTCATTAAATATGATGGAACACTACAGCACATTGTGAAAGATAAGCCACGTCAGTTTTTTTTAGCTAAACAATTGTGTTAATATAGATATAGATAGCCTCTGCCTGCTGACAGAGGGAACCTGGGGACGTAGTGTTAATACAGTCTGTTCCCATTAAATCACCGACGTTCTTCACTTTCTGCAGAGGCTTTGTTTGGTCAGTGGCGTCAACGCCATTATTCTTTCCTCGTGTGGGAATCGAACCCACAACCTGTTGAGCTTAAAAATGAAAGAGATGAAGAAAGGTGAAAGGTGAATGAAAGGGTATACTTGAGAAGTATATATATATATATATATATAAATCTACATTTTAATCTTTTTAAATGACTAAACAACAAACATTACGACCTCGCCCATTCATACACTTCTTTTGTTGGATAAAACATTTGTCGCGTTATGCATAATGAATTTTAGACAATTAATACTATACGTGACAAAATTTAGATTTTTTTAATATCCGACTGCCAAAAAAGTGTTACGCATGTCATGTATGTTTTTAAATTTTATTATTAGCTCGTGTCTTTAAACTGCTGGATGAATTTTGACAATTAATATGTCATAATGTTCGTCCCAAAGACCAAAAAGTGTCCAAAAAAAGAGCTGGTAATAAATAAAAAACAAAATGGCGGGTCTTTGGAGCCAACTGTAACATTTAAAGAAAAAATTGTCGATACCAATATACATTTTCCTCATCGTTTTCCTGAACTACCCAACAAACTCTACAACTTTGTAATATTAGTAGATATAAATAACACATTTTATATCACTTCAAAATATACTTCTCCAATTCGAACTCATATCCCTTCTATGCGAATTAAAATTTAAAAAAAACATTAACAACTGTACCACAGGGGTGACATAATTCCGATTTATATCACAATATGAAAAAGGAAGTATGGTATCGAAAGTGCAAGTAACATGAAGGAAGTGAGCGTGTCCGGACTAGTAATGATATCAGTATGCACTTTATTTGAATTTATATCACAAATTATTGCTAATAAGCGACATTTATTATTTGTTTCTTTAGTGGTTGGTTGGTATAAGCGTTGGTATAAAGAATAAAGGCAATAAAATTTAAGGCCAAGGGACAAAGACAAGGGACGACTAGCAAATTATTGGATAAGGAAAGCTTAAAATATTATTATAAATTGTATAACACAATACAATACAATATTATAAAATAAAAAATAAGTTAATTATATAGTTAATTGAGTTGTGGCGCAGAGGCACTAAGTGTGCTGCAAATTGGGTGGGTTCTACTCGAGGAATGGAAATATTTATTTAAATTCATATTTTCGTTTCTTTTCTCCGGTGTCAAAGCGCGGCGTTGTGTTCTGCCACTCAACACGCAATGGCGGAAAAAAACTGCGGAAAGTGGTAAACGGAGTGTCTTAATACGAGGTTCCTTCTGTTTACTCTGCTGTATGCGGGATACAGCGTGAAACTGATAAAAAAAGGTAATTAAATTCCCCACTAGTGGAGAATGCAAGAATCTATGGCAAAAAGCTTTCAATAAAAAAATCCAATGACTTCTGTTTAATTATAATATATTATATTATAATAAGTACTTCACTTTAATTTATACAATATTAATTGATATTAACATTTTCTTTCTGGTACACAGTCGTAAAATTTAAAAAAAAGATATTTATCGAGCGTGTCGTTGTATGTGTATTTTTTTATGTGGTTAAAATAAATATGACCAAATTGCTATTTTATTATAATTACCTTATATTTTCTACTAGGAATCATTTATGTACACGAATATAGATAATAACATAGGCTGTCGAGGCGCAGGCGCATAAACGTGAAACTGCTGTGGGTTCGATATTACAGACGATGAAAAATTTCAAATAATTTATACTGAAATAATATCGTTGGAACATATTCTTTATGATCACACAAATAACATCTTCTGTAAACAAACAAAACAAAACATATGGATTATGCGTATCTGAACAAGCAGGATAAATAAATAAATACTTGTTGAAATTATAGTTTGTACCGTGAGCTTTTTATGAAATTCCTTAAGCTTTAAACTGATAAACAAAAATAAATGAATGACATTCATTAGTCAGAGGCAGAGAGTTTAGGTAGAGGGAACCTAGTGTTAAAACACTGACACTTCGCCACTATATACGGGATACAGCGTGAAACTGAAAAAAGGTTTAAAAGCTGACATTACTTAACTAACTACCGAAATAACTTTTAATATACGATTTCTATCCACTCCTCTGCACTTAGCGATAAGAGACAATTGCAAGGTTTAAAAACAGGCATAATAACGAGAAACCAATGAAAAATAATGAATAAAATATAAATATCGCTAACTAAAAATCGAGATAATAAAAATCTATTACGATTATAATAGAGATATAATTATATAAGGCGCGTGGTATGTGAAAGCGTCCTTGGCAAGGTCCGGTTTTTATAATAATATTGGGCTCTGTAATATTGAGATTATGATCATTCAACTTGTCAATTTTGATATTAATCCTTTTTTTAGCTTCACGCTCTATTCCGGGTATGGGCGCAGGATAGGCAGAGGGAACGTAGTGTTAAGACACTCCGAACATTCTTTCCCTCTTAACAAAGCACAGCGTTGTGTCCATAATGCATTGTCACTAAAATTTTCGGAAAAATTAGGGGAACTGGCTCTGCCACGCGGGAAAAACCGTGAAGCTATCGAAACTGTCGAGAAAAATGTTATACTCTTATATTATAACATGACTAATGCTAGACGAATCCCCAAGGTCGTTACGCAAATGATAAATATTCATATATTATGATGAAAACAACGATATGCTTTAAACCGTTTGACCTTATAAATTAATTATTATGTAAGAAATTCCTTATACTTTCATAATATGAAGAAGAATGTCGATAAGTATGTGATCTAGATCCATATTTAGTAAAAGATTTGGGCAGCTCTTTGTGCTAAATTTAAGTTTGCTATCATTTATTACATTTTTATTCAGTGTGTCAACATACTTAGGCGCCGTCCGTCCACATTAGATTTTTAATAAATTCTCGCTGTATCTCGCTCATGGCAGAGTTAGCAGAAAGACCTGGCAACTTAGTGTAAAGACACTATGTTCTCCTTAAGACATTTCTGTTCTCCACTTTCCGCCGAAATCTCGAGGTATTGCGTGTTAAGTGGCGGTACTCAACACCGTCATTCGCCTCGTTACCGAAGTGAAGATATAACAATATTGTATCTTTAACCGAGCCCACAACATTCGGGTTTAGGCGACAATCTCTAAAACCTAGACTTATGTGATTAAATAGATATAGTATCTGATCTTGCATTCCGTCCTTTCTGCATCTCTTTCTAAAACCAGAACCTTCGTCTTGTTTACATTCTGGCTTAGACCGTTATTTTCATACTCTTCTTTCAGCGTGGTGACCAACGCCTGCAACTCGCATCCTGATGATGCAATGACCACTGTATCATCCACGTACAGCAGGCAATTCACATTCAAGTCACCCACTTTCACTCCCATATCACTTTGTTTAACTCTTTGGAGAATATACATATATTTATTTATCTTTAAAATACTCCAGTTATTTAAAGAATATTAGTATAGGTCAAGCTCCTTTCAGTTAACGCTTGTAACTAGGCCACTCTCTTAATTAAGATGTCGAGCTCGGGTTAAATGCATACTAAATAACTATAAGGTGTTATGAAATAATTTTTTTTTTTCGGACGCTGTTAGTTGCAGATTCAAATTTAAAGGGAATTTGAATTTCAGCTAATAAATAGATAAACAATTGCGGCGTATTTAGTTCTGTCGAGAAATTTAGAGCCAATTGGGGCGCAGAGAAACAGCCAAGCGATTGTTTGTATGTGTAAGCAAAATGCTCTAGGTTCCCTCTACCTACTCTGCTGACAGCAGGGTAGGCAGAGGGAACCTAGAGTTCAGACACTCCATTCCCCACTTTCTGTCGAATTGTATTATTGCATCGATTTGCATTAGGAGTATGGAGTTAATCAAAATGTGGTCAGAAACAAATAATTTATCTTCCCTAAAATTCGTGACGTTGCATAAATCAATATGATTGGTGGAATTTAACGCAGCGCTATATTTTACAAGAAATCGAATCTAATATCGCCACGGTGTCTAGCAGATCCTGTACTACTGTGCCACGACCGCGTCATTCTTTCTTCTAATATTCCTATAATATACCCAAGCTATTTCCAGATTCTCGAGAGAGTATCTAATTGCAAGGGCACGTCGTATATTGAATATCTGAAACCCTCTTGTGAATATCAAAAGTATTTTTAGAAGAGTTATTTCGTATAATATAATATATAAACGCTAAAGTCAATTTTATCGTCGATATTTTAGTGCTCATTTATTCCATGTACTTTACTTAAACGTATTTATATATTTAAAGATCATGTGCATTGGTTAAGGGTTCAATGCTTACTCGAAGGAAATATTTAATTATTTTCTTGAGCGGTGTTTAGTTCCGCATCTTAAAATCTTCAGAGGTAAATTGGAGAACGGAAAGTATTGTTTAACCAGTACTGCCTGCAAAAAGTCCTGTTTTTTTCGTTCCCCTAGCAATTCCAAGAGATCTTATATCAGTGCTCCATTATGTTTCTTAACTTACCTCTATACCAAATTTGGTTAAAGTCTAGTACCTAATTTTGCCTGAGCGTTATCTGTCAGTCACTCAGTTACTAGTTAGTCATAAATCTTTTAGTTATATATTAATTTCTTTTTGTTTAATAAACAATAGATATATCTCTATCTGTTTCTCTCTTTCTAAATAAAAATAATAGTAATTTTCTTGGTAAGAATATTCATTTATTCTCGTATTTTGGCCCAAGCCCAAGTCTGATCGGCTCGATTCTCGGAATAAAAAGATTTTATCAAACACAATTAGTGTATAGAGGCCATCGTGGCGTAGTAGCACAAGCGTGTGACTGTACACGCGACGGTTGTGGGTTCGAATCTCACTCGAGGGAAAGAATTATTATTTATTAATATTATAATTTTTCTCGTTCTGGTAAAGAGGTATCGTGGCGTTGAGTGTCACCGCTCAAAAAGCAATGCCTCATCCGGCGAAAAATAGGAAACAGGATGTCTTTACACTTGTCTTTAAGATTTTAGTGATTTCTGCTTTAGGTGGGATACAGTTTAGAGCTTTCTAAATCAATTAATATGGACGGCAATTACAGTGTAATACAGTGCTTAAAACAAAGTTAATAGATTTTATAATTTCGGCATTTATTTAAATATCATTAAAGAAAATTGCCTAAGAAATTATATTTTAGTTACACATTTCCTTCATAAAATATACTAGTATAGTAAACGCATGAAGCGGGGATAGACAAATAAAACTAGTGCTAAAACTCCGCGACACATATTAAATTTTATTTTTTTATCATTAGTATAGAAATATGTTTAATTGTTTAACGATTATATTTGGAATATAATCGTTATCTAAGCGAAATTCATACCCAGCCCATTTGACGGCCGCAATCCTAGATTTGTTTCGGGCAAAGGACGCCCTTGCTTTGTGATTTCTCAAGGACAGAGTAACTTCTTCCCTCTCCACTCGGTGTTGGTGTAAAAACCAGAGCTAATACTTAATAAGATCTCTCGTTCGAAAAACAATAAGAGGAAATTGAACCGACAGAGTAGCCAAAAGGAATCAATAATAATTGAGACACTCCGTTCCACAGTTTCCCCCGAATTTTTGAGACATTGAGAGGCAGAACTTTGGCACATTTTGCATATGTACCAGTGCGAGGAAAATAAAAATATTATAAAACTAAATTTCTCAAATGGACACTGAACCCATTATCATCGTGTTTATATTCGCTCTGCTCCACGAAAGCCACACAGTATAATATTTAATCAAAATCGACAAATCAATCAAGTACTATCTCTTCCTAGCCCAGGCTTAGTCTCTGAAAACGTGTTTGAAAGTTGTACCGGCTTTCCTGGTCACGACTTACCGATCCTCGTTTTATGTACAACCACTTCTATATAATATTTGCATCGCGAAGCCAATTTGCAATTGCTGTGTGTTGAAATTTATTAAATCCTATTAAAATATACGGACGCACGAAATGTTACATACCCGTAGCAGACCTCTTGGGTTAAAAGTTATGACTTCCCATTGTAAAATATTATATTTATTATTATATATTTTGTATCTTTTCTTGTATTGCTGTATATGTGTATGTCTTGATATCAAAAGTGGTGGTAGATTAGCTTTACGTTTGTATTTTTAATGCCATTCCATATTAAATTTGAGCTCTTAAATATACATTTGAGGCCGTCGTGGCGCAGTGGCACAAGGGTGTGACTGTAACGCGATAGTTGTGGGTTCGATCCCACTCGAGGAAGTGAAATATTTATTTACGTTTATTTATAACGTTATTTTTTTTATCTTCACGCTGTAATATGTAATAACCGCACATCGCAGAGTAGGCAGTTAAAACAATCCCATTTCCCATTTTCCGTCGAATTCTGGAGGCATTGCGTTTTGAGTGGCAAACTTTTTAATAAGAAATTCACTTGCAATACCAAGCTTAATTGTAGTAAAAGACTTACAAAGCTCACGTGGGCTTTCATAATGATTTACGAAATCGGAACAATATTTTGACAGAGAAAGTATCTAATTATATACATTCACATATATAATTTGGATAATAAATCATAGTGTGTAATCGGCGTTCTAACAGCTGAAGTCAAACGAGTTCCATGATTCATTGGAAGAAATTTTATCTATTTATAGTATTGGAGCCAGTCGTGGCGCAGGGGCACAAAGTGTGACTGTAAACGCTAGAGGTTGTGGGTTTGATTACGCTACCCAACACGCAATGGCTTCAGTATTCGAAAAATGGAAGGTGGAAATTTGTTAAAGATTTAGGTTTAATATAGTTTGTATATTTTTTAATCTATACACAAACGCAAATATATAGTATATTGTTATGACCCATATATTCTAACGGTTATTCGTCTTCCTTTTTAGTCAATCGACACTCGAATATGATCAAATTGAAAATTTTAAAATGTTTATTAAAGTAAGAACGAATAATTACAAAAAAAGGAGGGGAAGGGAGGCTCTAAATGGGAAACTTTAAAGAAAAAAAAACTTTGAGAGAAATCTTAGACAGAATTTAGAGAGAGCTTAGACAGGACTTAATTGTCCCTTGACATCTCAAGTATATTTTTAATTGTAATAACGAGAATTGTGATTTTGCTCACTTTATTTGATTATTAGTAAAATTAATACCTTAAATCATAGATATTTTTTGAATATTTTATCATTAAATTGATTTGGTTGAAAATATAATACTTTTATTGATTTTTTTTTAGTATTTAATATTATTTTAATGAATCTTTAACAATTTTGCAAAATTTCCAGTGTTCCAAGACACTACGTTATCTAGTTTTTTGTACAAAATTATAAAATTTCTCTTATTAAACGACAATATGGACCATATTTATTAAAGTAGGTAGAATGTATAAACTAATTTATCTCACATTTAAATCGAATAGTTACATCATTCATTCTAACATTTTAAGTACAAATATTTCGAAATTCTAGATGTGATTATAGTAATAAATTATAATATATATATATATTATATATATATATATTTGGTTGTATTGAATGATGTGTGATATTACGCTCGATAGTTGTGGGTACAATGCTCATTCTGGTAAATGTTTATAATATTTTACTTTGGTTGAACAAAATATGCAATAGAAGCTTAAAGTACATTTTTTTTTTCTTTCGTATTTTCTTTCTTTATTAAACTAAGCGCAGCGCTAGCGCAGGTTTTCTAGCAAAATAGTGAACCTTACGAAGAGTGGCTGACAGAGTTAACACTACATTCATTAAAATAAAAAAAACTAACATTTTATGTATCATTTCTAGCAAAACAACTCTCTGTAATATCGACCTAGGTCAGTAACGAAATGAAAGTTTTATTATTCTTGCGTAACGACTATTAGCGTTTACTGCACAGTGTGTAGTTAGTTACTATACATGCTGTAGTTAGATCTAATGGCTAGTTAAAGTACAATGCTATGGTATAATATGCCATTACATTTGTATGGCAATTTATTGTTCTATTATTTATGAAATTGTTATATTGAAGTAAGACATTGAGATGTAAATATTGCTTTTTATATTGTTAAATTTTGTGAGATCATTGTGGCCCGGTGGCATAAGGCTCACTCGGGGAAATGAAATGTATGAAAATTTTCGTTTTTCGCTCTGGCATGGCGCGGCGTTGAGTTACGCCACTCAACATGCGATGAATTACGATATAATGACAAATGGGGAACGAAAGTGTTTTAATTGGAACGGACCTAGCAATATTTATATTTTGGGAATTGAATCCACAAAAACAAAATTTACACTAATAATGTTACGTAATTATTTCTATCCACGTACACCTCGTTAAAGAAGAGTTGGCACATTTAAATTTAGATATAAATGATAGCGGATTTCGTAGAAATATATTTGATGAGATATAAAAAAATATTGTGTGAGAAAAAACTGTACTAAATAGTAAAAAAGATTGTAGAGATAGTTTATAATATTCATATTGAACTGAAATAGCTTTGCAGCTGCACTTTTAAAACAATATTTTCTTATAAAAAAATATTATTTTCGTTTCTTCACCCCGGTAGAAATACAAAACACTTGCAGCGTTGAGTTTAGCCACTCATCGCAATGTTTTATAATGCCCCCATTATAAAGGAGTGTTTTAACACTAGATTCTGTCTGCCTAGCCTGCTATACGCTTGATATATCCCGCTGCCGCCCGCCGCTTATTTTACAAAAATAAGTTTACAATCCAATACAATAAACTATTTGAAATATTAAAAAACACTTTTATTGCGATGGCCAGATGAAAAATGTAATACATTAATATTTTTATGTGTCATACATTTTACTCGCGTACATACTTGTGTTATAAAATTTGACCGTCTCGCGTGACCGTTACATTCTGTTACCGCATTTCAATGTAAGGCGACTGCGGTGATCGTAAAAAAGATATTTTTTTTTTGTTTTTGTATAAATATGTATATTTGTAAGGAAATATTTTTTTGAGTTTTACCCAGTAATTTAAGTTGAGTTGAGTTGATGTGACAGGAACATCTTTCGTGAAAAAAAAATTAAATAAAAATCTATAACTTTTAATATTCTTAGATCTAAAATGTTATCCTAATAGTATAACATGAAGGGTTTGTTTGGTTGAGAGCGCTAATCTCCAGAACAGTTGAATAAAAAGTTGAGGGTTCCTTTACGGACATGGTACGTATGTCTAATTATAATATTATAAAAAAAAACCAGGCAGGCACAGACGGAGAATATAACATTTTGGTTTTAAAGGTTGTGGGTTCGATTTCCACTCCACAAGATGAAGTATTTATTAAAATTTATATTTCCATTTCTAGCCTCTGGTGTCGAGGCAAAGCGCGACGTTTCTGCCACTCAACACGCAATGCCTCCAGAACTCAGCAGAAAATGGGGAACGGAATGTCTTAACACTAGGTTCCTTCTGCTTAATATTATATTAGTTTATTGGTTAATATATTTTTTATAGACAGACGAACAATTCCATGTGAAAAAACCTAGTATTAGTTTAGACAAAAGTCACTTAACAATTATTACAAAACCAAACATACCTGTTTTAACTACGAGCATGTGAAATGAAGCGAAAGCGAAAGGCTCTTATAACTGTCTAAAACAATTACAAAATTGTCGAAATTATATCATATGCGTTTTGGCATTTTCTTATCAGATTGCGGTGAAAGTCTTAAAGGCTGTAAGAAATAAATAATTTTAAGCTCTATTTGTATTATATATAAGAGTTAGTTTAGTATTGTAAAAAGCGTGGACTGAGATATAGCTTTATTATGGTGTTCTAGTTTCTATGACAGTACCGAGAGTTCTCCCACGGACTTGAGCAAAACCTGTCGCGGTTTAATTACACTAGTATATTAAATACTAGTAGACTTAGTACTAGTGAACGTGACAGGTTGTAGGTTCGATTCCCACTCGATGAAATGAAGGTAAGGCGCGGCGTTCACGTACTCATAATGCAAGCCTCGAAAAAATCGGCGGCAGGTGGGGAACCCGGTGTTTCAACACTAGGTTCTATAATAATATTCCCACTATCCACGTCCTGGCTCCATCTACAGCATCAGCATCATCCAGCTCGATGAAACCATAAATATTAATCTACTATAAAATAAACTACACATAATAATTTACATAACAATTATTATAAATGGGCTAAATTTATTTTCTTATATTTCATTAAATGTGCTTACAAGCTCACCTAACAGAAGCGTGTTAAAAACAATGTTTGGGAAAATTAAATACATTATATCTTTTATTACTACTCGGTTACAGCTCCGGTGACGCGCACTAACGCACGCAAGCACGCGCTTTTTGTACACGATAGCTTATTTTGTTTTGAATATCAAAAGAAATGTGTCGTTGGTCAGTGGGACAGTATGTGACTGTAATCGCGATGGGTGTAGCTTCAATTTCTAGTTTAGGAAAATTTTTTGTTCTTGTATTTGGTTAAATAAAATGCGGAGTTAAGCATCGTTACGTAATACAGTAAGAAAAAATAAAATTTAGAAATATTTCTAGAAACATGTTAAAATATATTTTTAGTTTTTAGTTCTGATATCTGGATTATGATCTAGTCTAGTCCATTTAGGTTTCTCTTTAAGTTAGACTTAATAGAGCACTTAACATCTATCGATTGTGGTCTATAACTGAAGGGCGCATTTGCAATCATGCATATATTTGCATATTTTAAAAAGTTATTTTCCGTTATACTATTGAGCTATGGTTGTTTAAATATTTAACATTATTCGTTAATAAATTATTAATATTTTCATCTCTTCGCACTGGTACCAAGACAAAATTGCGGGATTCGGTTTCTGGCGAAAATTCGGCAGAAAGGGGAATTTCTGCCGAATCTTCAACACAAAAAGATTTTGACGTGATGTCCCAAGCTTTAACCCAAAATTTAAATATCCGTGCGTGATAGATATAGCCCTGCTTTTCAAGAACTATTCCATGCATTTTATTATCACTGGAATTGTTAATTACTATATATATATATATAGCTAGTCTCTACATACTACTAAGGTATCCATCGATTAAACCTTTTAGTAGATTAGACCTCGTACTCGATACTCGTACAGCTACTTCTTGATTTGCATAAGTACTGCTTTGAAATAGAAAGCTCTAGTTAGTTACCTGGAATAGATTTATCTATATGATATAATTTCTGAACAGTTTTAGAATAATCAAGAGTGAGTGAGGCCGTTGTGGTGCTAGGGTGCAAGGATGTGACTGTAACGCGACGATTGTGGGTTCGAACCCCACTTTGGGAGATAATTTCATATCTTCGCTCTGACACCAAAGCAAATGCCCGTTGTTGCCAGTTGTTAAGTTCTGCCACTCAAGCCTCTAGAATAAGTGGAAAATGGGGAACAGAGTGTCTTAACACTAATTTCCCTCTGCCTATTCTACTGTGTGTGGGATATATCCCAGGGTGACGCTAAAAAATCATACTACAAAGTTATTATGGATTATATATTCAGCCTATCGACCTTAATAAACCGTGAAGGTATATGAAAACCAAAAAGTGCAACCTCATAAATCAATTAGGGTTGTGGACATGGTCATCTTGCCTAAGGCTTTGGATTTACACTTGGTTTACACCTTCAGTTTTAAAATATACTAACATTATAAAACAGAATAGTTTGTTTGGTTAAACCTGCTAATCTCAGAAACTATTCATTCAAATCTTTTTGTATTGGCTATTCTACATGAAGAGGAAGTGGGAGATTTTGTAAGCTACCTTTTTTTCTCTGTTTAAACTTTCATTATTATTAGAACACAAAATTCATTAAGTTTATTAGATAAATAATATGAACTTATTCTTAAAACGGTGGCTAGTAAGCATAAAAATATAATATAGATCTTTCTTTCCACTTTCCTGTTGACTTAGCGTGTAAAAGAATTTCTTTCTTCGAAGGTACCGTGAGAATATTTAGCGTCCTTATCATTTTCCAGCAATGCCACCACTAGGTGACACGATATGAATTTTAAGTATTCGCAATCGCATTTCGTTGTACTGTTCCATTTTTGTAAAGAAATTTTGGGAAAATGGCAGGTATACCTTTTCTCAATTTAATTTAGTATTAAGACACTCCATTCTCCCCTTTCCAACTAAATTCGAGATATTTCATGGCGTAACCCAACACCGCGCTTTGTCTTGTGAGATCAGAAATATTTAATTTCACTAAGTGGGGATCAAACTCACAATCATCACGTGTACACACACTGTGTCACTGCGCCACAACTCTCAATAAACATTATAAATCTATATATTAAAAAGAAATATTAAAACCCTGCAGAACCCTAAAAAGTATTTACATAAATATCTAAATATATATATGATATCATATGAAATAACATAAAAGAAATTTACACTCCATACAACTTTCATTTCGGTCAAAACCACTCGTTACAAGCAAATGGTACTAAGTGACGCTAATAAACTGATTTCGCGTCATATTGTAGAAGGTTGATATCGAAAAAAATACTAAAATGTGTTTTTTTTAAAGAAAGAATTCTTTATCTTGCACTGTATCCACCAGGACCTATCCAATTATCAAAATATTTTTAGTAGTAGAAGGGAGTATGTAAGAATTAAGCTTTTTTTGTCTTCTTTCTGATATACTATATGAAAGACTTCTTATATATTGTATGACCTTACAGCAACTTCCAAATATTCAATAGATTACCTGCAAAAGAGAAAAAATAAATAAATACAAATCGATTTAAGAATTATTCTGTAGAAAACAACTTATGAAAAAAATATGAAAAAAATATCAGGTTCCCTCTGCCTACCTTGTTGTATGCAAATTACAGTGTGAAGCTCATACAGCGTGAAATATTATAAGGCTGTCCTATTTGAATACTTATTTTTTTAAGTTAAATCCATTTATTTTCTTTATTAAACAAAACGAAACCACAAGATATTACACATATGACGCTGTAGCTTTGATTCCACATCTAGGTAGAAATCAGGGAACCTAGTGTTAAGACATTCAGTTTTCATTAAAACATTTCCGTTCCACACACTCCGACGAATACTGGAGGCATTGCTTGTTGAGTGGTAGAAATCAATGTCACGATATGGCTCGTTACTAGGGCGAGTAAATGAAAATATTAAATATTTCAATATCTGGACAGGAAATCGAACCCACAACCTTTCCCGTTTACAGTCCCACGCTTGCTCCCCTCCATGCACGACTGGCCTCTCTTAGTATTTACTTATTAGTTTTTATTCTACATTATAAATAAAAAAACAAAGCACGGAGATTGTTTAATCAGTCTTGTTTTGTATTCAAAAGTTGACCGACATTATCAAGTAAAAAGCACTAGTGATGTAACCGTTTGCGTACTTGCAGACATAAAAATAAATACTTTTTTATCTGCTTTAAGTTGGGTAACAGTGTAATCTTCTTCGGTATAATATTATAGATAATTTGATAATTAATTTAAATTGAAAAATGCTATTACTTCTAAATTTAAATTAAAATACGTTATTAATTAACATTAAATTTTTGAGAATGTTAAATATTTAAGGCTACGACGTGAATAGTATGTTTGTATGTGTTCCACCACTTAACTACGCAACATATGTAAAGTTTGGCGGTAAAATATTTGTCGGCTTATTGTAATACTCTATATATACCCTCCCTGTTGTATGTGGGATAGGTGGAGAGGTGAACTTAAAAAAAAAATTGTAGATTTTTTTTAGCGTCGCGCTGAATGCCATAGCAAGGGAACCTAGTGCTTAAACACTCTGGCTTTGCCTGTAAAAGTAAATTAAAATATTTCATTCCCCCGATTTTGAATCGAAAGAACAGCTTTCGCGTTTACAGTGGCATGCAAGTGCCTTCACCATGACGGCCTCAGATAATTATTTCATGTCAGGTTACATTTTGTAGCTTAATATGCAATTCATTCTCAAGTTCATATAACAGTAAGTACTATAGACTCTATAGTAGTGTAGATTATATCCATATAAACATATACATAATATATAAGCTATATTCCTCACAGAGGTGCTTCAGTTTTTTCAGTACTTGAGCACGTATCATTTCATTTCAGTTCAGTTCTTTAGTTATAGTCGTCGTTTCACCTATAGTACGACCAACAAGTCGTGGCCGCCATGAAGCTACCTATGCTGCGCTGATTTAATGTAAGGATTTTTGTTAGTGTTTATTCTTATAAAACTGTTATAAATAAAACACTCAAAGATTGATTGTATTTATAAATAAAAGTGTGTATTTTTTTATAAAAAAAATATATATTTAATATATTAGGTGAACTTGAACTTATAATAACTGTAAAAGTTCGATAAATAATTAAATAAATATTTTAATAATAATATCGACAAATACATATTAATTAGATTTAAATGCTTTAATATACATATATTTATTTTGTTTATATTTTAAAAATATGTATAATTAGTACATGTGCATCGGGCACCTTGTACCGAATAATAGCATTTTCCTCATTGACAACATGTCAAGTTCTCACTGACCTTGAAACGTTGTAATTAAGTACTGTACTGTACTCTATAATTTTTTTGAAGTTAGATTTTTATATCTACACCTCGAACACAGTTAATTTTACAGAAGATTTAATTTTTTGTGTATCTTTTATTTTCCTTCTTACAATTTCGAAGAAGGTTTAATAATTTATTTCATTTGTTTCTTTTAAATTGATAGTTTATTAAGTTTTTTTTTGTTTATTATTAAGACCACAAAAAAATTGTGACCGCAATGTCAAATATATTTTTGATTTTTTTTATAACTACTTTGATTGAAATATTATTTGGCCTTTGACTCAACAGTAAAACACCAGCCTACAAGAGGAGTTGCTGGCGCCGAAAATAAGTATTGAGAAGTAGAAATTGTGAATCGTGAATTGCAAATGCCCCAACAATCCAGAGGCATCAAAGATTCATGAAGAATCAATGGCAGAGAATTAGGAGTGTCTTAACACTACTCTTCCTTACAACGGCCGCGGAAATAGTGTGAAGTTGAAAATAAAAAATAATAATTAAATACGACAGGAAGTAGCCATATTTTGTATTATAAGATGTACACACATAAACACATTTATATTATAATATTTCACACATCAGTTCTGTCAAATAGCTGTAATTTTTCGACTTATTACACACACATTATATATAATAACGCGTCACCCGTCATTACAGCCGGCCTTGCCCTATTGTGATATTTTAATATTAAAATATATTATATAGTAGGATGAATTGTAAAATATTTTTCATATTTTAACATTTTTAAAGTGTTATTCCAAACTTAGGCTTAGTGGTCGAAGCGCTTGGGCTGTTTCCAAGAGACGCACTTGCAATTTTTTTGACATTTTCTAAAAAATGTATTTTGATATTATTCGTGCAAAAATTTAATTCTTTTTCCTTAGTTTGTCAATTCGGAGACAAATTTTTTTTTAAATTAATTAATAGCTGTATGATTTTAATTGTTGAAATTTTATACCTACACATATGTAGACTAATTAGATTGATTTGATTTGAATGATACATATAAAATACAATCAACGCGCTCTCAGCTTTTTAACTTGGCTGGCTCGTGTCTAGATAGTAGGTATGTGCTACATTTGTATAGTTATGTATAAACTGGATATAAACGAGGTGTTAGTAGGTTCTAATCAGTGTAATGAGATTAGAGACTTACACATTACATATATGTAATTTTTTCGTTTTTTTTTTTTAAATTTTACTTAACTTATGTAGTAGAAGGAACTAGTTGTTACAACCTAATACATTACATGCTCTGCGTTCCGATCATATTTAGAAATATTACATATAAAAGGGCGGAACAAAGCGCTACATTTATAATTTAATGTATTTAGTGTAAAAATATTATAGTATTATAAAGTTAAAGGAGTTTGTTTGGTTAACCACGTTCTTCTTAGGAACTGCTGGTTTGAATTAAAAAAATTTCGTTTTTACGTAAGATAATTCATATATCGAGGAAGACTAAAGGCTAAAGTCTAAAGCTAGTTTAAAAATATCAATATATCATTCCTCCGAAAGTTGACGTATGTATTACATTACTTATTATATATAACTCATACACATTATATAATATAAATATAATAAAACTATCTCTTGGTGTCTAATTTGAAACGGATCAAAACGCTTTCATTTATTTAGTAACATATCAAACGTCAACATGACGCAATTGCTGATGACTTACTGCATCACCAAAGTGGCTTAGAGCGCCTCTGCTCCACATGACAGGATTGACAGATCGACAACGTCAAGAGTTTAATCGTGTTAAATATACATATATTTATTCTTTTTATGTATATATTAGTAAGGAATTCAACTGAAAATAAAAAACAGGTTAAGTTAGAGTTAGTTTTGGTGACCGAGGGTTTCGTATCAATTTCATTTGAAAATGCATAAATGCCCGTATCTTTTGTTTTCTGTGCGTCAATAGATACCAGATTTTAAATTGATACATCCACGTAAGCCTTAAATAACTGTACAATCAGAGTTATAGTAAATACATTTAATATAAATAGACGAAAAGGAACTTAGTTTAACATAAATTCATGCCCTACTCGCCACTTTAATAGAGATAGTGCTTGTAGATTGCCAGCTCCATGCTGTACTTACTATGTTCAACTAATCTACGCTATTTTATTATAAAAATCCCCTTAAAAAAATTTAAAATAATCTATTTCGTGACAAAAATATAGTATAATTTTACGTAATGTTACGATGCGTGATGGACGCAGTGGCTCCAGAATTCGACGGAAAGTGGAGACTGATGTTAACATATCCTTATATAACAACACAGATTATTTTTTTTATTACTGTAAATATTAATTACAGTAATAAAAAGTATCGTTATAAATAAAAAAAAGTGTTTGTATTAACGCGCGAGTATTATGTAAGAGAGCGATTAACGGCGTCTACTTATGTACACTCGTGTAGCTCTTAATTGCGGCTTCGTCCGCGTAAAAAAAACAGAAATAACTAATTCGTGAAATAGCTAATACTTTTTTTGCAGCATCACGACGTATCCCGCATGTAGCACGCTAGGCAAAGGGAGCTTAATGCTATGATAATACGGTTTAATACGTATTGCGTGTTTTGTGGCGGAACTCAACACTGCGCTTTGCCTCGACATCAGAGCGAAAAAATAAAAATATTTTAATTTGATTTCCTCGAGTGGAAATCGAACGTACAACCTGTCACGTTTACAATCTCACGCGTATGCCCGTGCACCAATGTTGGCCTCATATTCCACGTGTGACACAATCAAAGTGATATATTGCAGCCTATACAAAACGCGGCGTTCAGTTCCACTACTAACAAGCAATATCTCGAAAGTTCGAGTGTTCGGAACGAGAGTGACAGAGGAATGGGGAACAGAAGTTTTCTCTGCCTATCCTGCTATTTATTAATTATATTGTTTTCAATTTACATCTTACCATATTTTACTTGTACGAAATGTAAATTAATCCCTTATTTTTTTTTAACATAAGAAAGTGACGTCATTTTAATGAAACAATTGGTAACACAATACAATCTAAAAACAGAAACGCCACGCCGTCACAACATCTAATTAGTTCAAGTCTCGTAATTAAACGCCAATAGAAAGTCTCATGCCCATAGTAGAGGTGTACAAGGTTACCACGATGTCAATTTCCACACTTTTCCCATTGATTTCCCTTTTGATTTAAATGATAATTTCTTGTTATGGTCTTTATAAGTGTTTGCTAAGTTATCGGTTTGTAACTAATACAGTGTTGTATCAAAGTGAAGTATTTTTTAGTTTCACGCTGTATCCCGCACGTAGCGGGGTAGGCAGAGGAAGCGTAGAAACTTAGTGTAAAGACAGTCGGTTCCCATTAAAATACTTCCGTTTACCACTTTTCGCCGAATCCTGGAGGCATTGCGTATTGAGTGGCGGAATTAAACGCCACACATTGCCTTATCAAATTCGAAGCTATGACCTTGGGTCATATAAAGCTATGACCATATAAATTTTTCAAGCTGTATCCCGAACTCGAGCCTCACTTTTATAAGAAGTCAGAAAGTTTTAAAATCATAAAGGGAATTGTATTGTTTTTCATTCTTCATCCAAAAAAAGGTTATAAAATATCAACAATTAACTTATTTTTAATTATCTTTTTATTTTATACAAAAGAATCAGTTCATTTACTTACAATAGCCATTCTAAAGTTATTCAACGGAAACTGTTCATTTGTTTCCCATTTCCGAGACGAACTCATTATAAAAAGATTATTTGCATTAAAAGTGTTTAGATAAAGAAATTTCTTATGCAATTGGACGCTTATATAATTGAAACCCTCTTTAATTTCATTTAGTCTCTTAAATAACGAGGCCGTCGTGGCGCAGTGGCAGTGTTAGACTGTGAACGCGAAAGTTGTGAATTCGATTTTCACTTGAGGGAATTAGTTATTTTCGCTTTTACACTCTGATAACAAGATTACGAATTGTCTCGAAAACTGGGTGCCGGCCGGATGGAAAGTGGAGAACGGAGTGTTTCAAAACATTTTCCTGCGTACTCTGTGGTATGCTAAAAAACAAGAAAAATATAAACGTTTTTGTGGTATATCGTTCTTGTGATTCTTATCATGTAATTACGAAAGCATAGCTTGTTAAATATTATCGTTTTAATAGAATTATAACCGTAGTCACACGGTATGTAATTGATTTAGTGTTAATTAAACTTTAATTGATGTCTCTGACCATGGTACGTAGATGCGTATTTCTATTTATATCGCAAAATTTAATTCACCATGGTTAAAATATAATTTACCATAAACATCTCAGATATTTATGGTAAATTATAGTAAGTATAATGTAACAAATAATTGCAAGAATCTAGGTCATGAGAACAAAATGAAGAACATTTTATTTTTCAAATTAAAAACAATATGCCGTAAAACTATTAAATACTATAGATCTGCTCACGGCTTCGCCTGCTTAAACTACACAATTATTTAAATTTAATATTCAATATCGTTTTAAGGACAATAAGGTCCATTCTACTGCAGCACAATTATCATTTAATTTAATATAAGAAATAACAAAGTTTATTTCAGAATCATTTCATTCACAGCTGTAGAGAGACTTATTAACAGCTGAACGTAAGTCACCAAGGTCGGTGTTACTAGACACTTGTTACTTTACTCTCGTGTGCGCCGTTTTTAACGTACAGTTCTATTTTAGAACTATACTAACTTTGCTATAAAAAAGTTTTATTAAAAAATGTTTATTTATAGCGTTGTTGGAGCTATTTTTGTAGTGCAGTTGATGAATTTCTTCGCAATATATGGGATTTTAGAGATTTGAAAGTATTTATTTTCGTACAATGTCGAAATAATTTGGATCGAAAGTTGGAGTTACGACCGTAGGCCACAGGAATTTTTGGTAATTTTTCTCTTTCTTGTATAAATTTTAAGAATAAAAAATTTGTAAGTTTACTTGTAAGTAAAACACTAAATATATAGCTATGTGGACCATGTCACACCAGGCCCTGGAAACGGAAGGTTTTGTAAGATTATTTAATGTGATAGCATAAGTTCCCTTTGCCTATCCCGCTATATGCGGGATACAAAACGAGATAAATATCCTACTTCCCACATAAAGTGTGAAAGGAAACGGTTTCTAAAGACACCATTTACATTTACAAGTATAAATCGCAAATCGCAATTAAACACTCGTTGACCGTGAAAGCCTGTCCGGTTATCATCCTGTCATTTTCTAATCTAGCACCGGCATTGTGGGAAAGTTTTGAATATTTATAATGGTATTTATATATATATATATTTTTATTTGATTTCACGCTATATCCTACATTTAGCAAGATGGGCAGGGAACCTAGAGAAGTGGTGGAACTTAACGCCACAGTTTGTCTTAAAGGAGCGGGAGAAAGAAAATAACAACCGTCGCCCCAAATTTGTTTAGTTGTTGAATACGACCGTAATTAAGGGTATAAAGTAAATAATTAACAAAAATAAAAAAAAAATAACAATAAATTATTCATAATTTTCTCTAAGGGAAGAAACGTGAGGAAATTGAATTGTGTACCATGGCCTCAGGCGTTAGGCTTAGAGAGGGAAGAGATCCTTAAGATCTGATATTAAACGAGTCTCATCTCCCTCTATTCCATATGAATATAAATGAAGTGTCGACCGGAGAATGCTTAATATTATACTCATTACGTTGTTATACCGTTGTTTGGAATATAATGAAATATGTGGGCTTTTTCAAAATGATTTTCATTTTTTTTTATTATATAAATGCTTGTTTCTTCGCGTGTCTAAAAGAAAATAATCATGAAAGTTTTGTACCAAGAGATACAATCGACGGTATGATTATAAACGTGACGGTTGTGGATTTGATTCCCACTCGGGGGAGATGGGGAGGGATGAGATGTATTAATATTTTAGTTTATAAATAGACTTACCAAAATATTTTTTTAAAATTATAACCTGGTTTCTAGTAAATACGTAGAAAAATACATAGTAGTTCCTAGGGTTAGCGCGTTAATCTAACAAACTCTTTAGTTTTACGATATTAGTATCTAGTTATATAGAGGATTATTTTTACTGTCGCGGTAGTCGATAGTGTGTCGAGTCATGGGTTCAATTTGTATAAAGTCTGATTTCTTTAGAAGAAAATATAAGAATAGCCGAAACATTAGAAAAAAAGTGGAGGGATTAGATTTTGACTACCAATAATTATTGATAATAATATATAAAAAATACATAGTAATAAGACAGACTTATAGAATTTTGTTATGTATTTTAAGATATGAAAGTAAACTTGTAAACACAAATAATTATGATATATTTGAAAAAATCTCATAATTATAATAAATGTATCTTTATTTACCAATTAAGATAGCCATTTATTACACCAATACGTAGCATATTACATTATTTATTTCTTCGCTTTATGTTTAAACAACTACCAATCTCTATACAACATAATATTTGTATATATACACACTAAGTACATACAATAACTTAAAAATGAGCTTATTATAATAAATGTTAAGTCGTTAAAAAAAATTTAAATGCCACTAGAGATAATGCGCTTAGAGTAAGGTAATCTAACTAATTTTAACAAAATAATTTTAACATAAATGTCACTGTGATCAGTTGCGGCGCAGGGGTACAAGGGTGTGACTGCAAACGCGACAAGTTGTGGGTTCAATTTCCACTCGATGAATTTAAATATTTTAATTTCTTCGCTCTGGTGTCCAGGCGTTGAGTTCTGCCGCTCAACAGGCAATACCTCCAGAATTCATCGAAAAGTGGGGAGCGGAGTATCTTAACACTAGACTCCCTCTGCCTACTACATGAAGGATAAAGCGTGAAGCAAAAAAAATATCCCTGTCAGTGTACTGATAATGACAAGTGACACATCAAACCTGCAACTGTCGAGCCTATAGTACGAAACTATCCCGTTGTGCCATGATAGCTACATCTATTATTTCAATTGCAAGTGAAAGGTCAATGACATTACAATTAAACTAGACCAAATAACTACCGCGTGAAAACAGTTATATTTTTTGCATAAGATTGTAATAAAAATATAAATTAAGTTATTTTAACTGATTTCGTTATAAAATATATACATATTTGAAAATATGCGCTTTTTAAATAAAAATACAATGTTTGAGACTTAGTTGAATTTTAATGAAGAAATTAATGAATTGTATTTCAATTAACAAGATTTTGGATTATTAAACAATGTTTTGTTATATTATATTTAAATTTTCACACATTTTATAATATATTACATTCAACTAAAAAACAATGAACTTAACGCCTTAAAAATAAAAGTCAAAGCGAACTGCAAGGCTACCGTCTCTGAATACCTCTTTCGCCTCGTCCACTGTCATCAGCCTCTTCATACACGACCTCCTCTCTCAAAAACAACGAAATACAACTACCCTACCCTATACTACCAAACACTTTCATGCAAAATGGCCGACATTTTGACGAAATTGACACACTTTCCACCCAAATATCCTTTTGAAAATGTAAGAATCAAATTCAAATTTATTCCAAAAAGTTAGTTTTCTTATAGCTTTAGTTCACATAAACCAAAAACGTAGACTACTCCAATAAGGTTGAACCGTGATTTGAATTTAAGTTAGTTTTAAAATACTCGCAAGTGCTTTCTACTTCGTGTTAAGAATATTGGGTCGATTATCCACTTATAATATGTATTCCGCCTTTCGACTGTAGATTATTCTAAACTACGTGTTGTAATGTGATTTGTAACTGAGCAAAACAAAAATGTAATCATTACACTGTCTAGTTAGATTTTATCTATTTTTTTTGTTAGCTTCACGCTGTGTCTCGGACAGGGCAGGGTGAGCAAAAGGGAACCTAGTGTTCGATTTCCTAGATATTTCTGAACCCCACACAATATTTTCATTTCTTCGCAATGGCATCGAGTTAAATCGCGTCTTTGAGTTTCAACAATTAACACGCAATGCCTCTAAAATTAGGTTCAAAGTGAAGAACGTTGAAAGTGTAGTGACTTAATATGAGCGTAAGCTAACATTAGGGGCCCTCTGCCTACCCTACCATGTGCAGGAACCAGCGTGAAGCTAAAAAGACGGGAAAAAAAATCCAAATTTCATCCTCATTATAACATGCCGAAGTCCAACACATTGGATGCATAATGTAACACGTTTCCTAGCACGCTATAAATACAAGTAATTTACGAGCTAACACTTTTTAAAGCATCCTTCCTTTGAAACACTGTTGCTATATAAGTCTCGTTGTTTACGATTCACGTCAATAAATTATAATATATTTACTTTTTTACAAGAATATATATTTCAGGTCAATCGTGGCCCAGTAAACGTGACGGATTTTGGTTTCGATTCACACTCGAGGAAATTTAATATTTCCATTTCCTTACTACGAGGTAAAGTGCGACGTTGATTTGCGCCGCACAACGCGCAATGTCTCGAAAATTAGATGGAAAGTGAGGAACGTAATGCACAACAGTGGAAATCAAACCCACGACCGTCACGTTTACTGTTCATAAGCTGCAATAATATTTTTAATGGTCTAATATCATGACATTGATTTTTTATCTTGTTGATTTTACTTAAGGAAATATAAGTAAATAACCTAGTGTATTTTATAAGTACTTAATTTATATAAAATGTGAATATTGTGTAGATACATTATGTAATAATTACAGTAGACACGATGGTGACAGTACAATACTAATATAAATAATTCATACAAAATCAAATTTATTTCTACAGCAGCGTTATAAAATAGTTCTGGAGTCACTTCCAATGCAGCCCACGCATCCAGAAATGTTAAATTCCTATCGTTTAGTATTCTATCCGCGGACGTCTCTACGGATAGATTAGTTAAATATTGTCGATAATACCGACCTTGACTTCTGATATTAAATACATTTTATATTCTCCGTTCGTTTCGATTAAAAACAAGTTTATTTTTAAATTTGAATTGTGTGAAAAAAACTAAAGCTATATATTATGATAGATGACTACCATTCAATTATGTTTTCAGATATAAATTTACTGTTATTATATATTATATTATAGAGGCTGTGGCACAAGGGTGCCGTCTGTAAATGCGACAGTTATGGGTTCGATTCCCACTCGAGGAAGTGAAAATAATTCACTTCCTCTTTAGTTAGAGCTACTGTGGGTCAGACACACTTTACAAATGATTGAAAAAAATAAACAAATTGCAACTAAATTAATTTTTATTAGCCTTTTTTATACTTACTTACTTATTTATCACTTTAATAAAAAAATATAAACAATCATTAATCGTATTCTTAAGGCGACAATCTGACATCGTGTTGTTTTTAAGTTACAGGTTAGAGCGTGAAGATGAACAAAAATATACTTAATATATTCAAGTGAAATAAAATATTATATTTTGTAGCTCGAAAGTTTTTACACTACAAGTTTATTTGGAAATATTAAGTTTCTTAGTGTAACAGATATATGAAACATGAGAAACTAGTTCTAAAACAATCCATTTCCATTAAGACCTTCATTATAGTTAAATGATAAATGGTAACGATCTAACATTACTACAATATTAATTTGCTAATTGGAAACAATTAAAAGATTTCCACATACATGGAGAGACCGTCGTCGAATGTTTGGAGTATTTTTGGCATATATAGTAAGTTAATAACTTACATTATATTTGTTTTAAATTAATACTTATTTAAATTTTCTAAAATACATACAGTGGTATTCTTATATCCGACAAAATTATTATATTGGTTAATGCGAGTGCCGCCGAGATAGTAAATACAGTGCCGCAAGGGCATAAGCATGCGACTATAAGCATGATGGTAGCGGCTTCGATCCCCTGTCGGGGGAATGAACCAATTAATATTTTTTTCTTTGGTAACCCGCTGAGATTCTCTATTCCACACATTATTTAAGAAATTCGGCGGTGTGTAGGAAACGGAGTATCATGTGACAGTAGGTTTTCTCTGCACATCCTGCCATGTGTACTTTATAACTTTATAATGGTTAAATGTTTTTTTTTTTCAGAAATCATCATATGCCTACGAATGAAATCAATTTTTAACTCATTCACCCCAAATAAACACCCTTATCGATCCGGAAGCTCTCATTTTAGTCGAAGTACTTTCACTATAGCTATCTCTTTTACTCTTACGTATAATTGAACTATTATTATATTTCCATTTCTGTCTTACTCTACACGTTCCTCCTTGTCTAATGAATGGCAAAGTCAATATGAAAAGTCACTTTATTATGGAGTCTAATATTTTGCGAATAGTTAAGTATTAGAACGAGATTGGTGTAATAATTTCCTTACTTTTTAAATATCTCTAGCAAATTAGTATTAGACAAAATTGCGTCTACATGCTTCTAGAATAATAGAAATTATAGATTAAATATACCAAGTAGTTATTATATATATGGACATAATAAAATCATAGTCAATAAAAAAATATTAATTATTCTTTTTTACAGGCTATTGTGGGTCATATAATAGATATATAATATTTTTAACCCAATTGTCCATCAATTAATCAATCACTCAACACGGAAGTGGCGCAGGTTCTTTCCACCTACTCTGCCAAGTCCCAGAGAATGTCCAAGATATTATCGATCGCGACTCGAGAACTTACTCATCACGCAATGCCTTTAGAATCAGGTGGAAAATGGGGTACTGGGCGTGAAGCTGAAAAAAAAATGAAGTTCATTCAACTCTTTACTCGCGTTATCAGATGCTCGTTCAGTGGGGCACGCTTCAGCTCGATAGCTGGTGTAAGCATTGCTTATCTACAAGTAATTGTTTGTTATTATGTCACTTGGTTCTGATAATATGATACGGAAATTGTAACGAAATTTCTCACATATTTGACGCTTCATTGTTTTCTTATATTTATATTTATTTTGCACCACAACTGGCTTTCATTAAGAATAATAAAAGTTTTTTTTGTAATATTTTTTGGAAAAACAAAAACAAGGAAATAAGAATTCTAAGTTACGAAAAAAGTAATAAAAAAAATACATTTAATTTCACATTTTTTTTATCTCGTATGTGTTAATGTTACATGTAAACAATATGAAAAGTATTTCGTTTCAGAAGCCGTTCATGGAAAATAAAAATATTAGAAAGTGATTTCAATGTCGCCGCCGACATTACCGTAATGTGTTATATAATGTTGAATGGTTTGAAATTTTTGCTTTTTACATGTTTTTATTAAGATGACATGAAATTTTGTAATAAGATGTAAGAAACTGAATTTGACCCACTTCTAGTAATTGTATCGTCAAGAAGCTTGGCAGTTATACGTAACATGGACAATTCAATATGGAATATGGTACTATAGAGCTGATCTGATGACGGAGCCAGGACCTGAATAGGACCTGAATAGGACCCCTTGGATGATTACTAGTTAAGTATTCAAATGTAGGCTCATAATATAATTTGTAGCGTTAAGCACAGTCTTGTAGCTAGTTAAATATGAAGAAAAGTGTTTTTTTACTATATATAATATTTTTTTTGTTTACATTATTATTTAGGAAAGATTTAAATTTAGAATATAGATTTTTTTTCCATAAACATTAATATTAAATTAATATTTCAGGTAGAAACTTTACGTTTAATTTTTAGAAAAAGGTCATCGTTACGCAACGGGACAGCGTCAGACTGTGGACGGGATGGTTTTGTGTTTGATACTCATTCTGGGGAACGAGTCATTACATTTCTGCTCTGATGACAAAGTGCAATTTTGAATGCCGTCAATCAACACGTAGTGATTCAAATTCGAGCAGGCGGATATATATGTTTTGACACTGGTTCAGAATGATATGCGGATTGCCCCGAATGAAATTTGAACCTGTGACTACCTGCATATAAATAGTAATAGCCATTCACTATAAGTTCTGTGTGTATAAGTGTTTTTTGTCACACAATCAGAAATTTAAATAACAATATAAATTATGAATTATTTTAATATTAATATCTACCTACAAGAAATCATAATTATCGTCATATTTAATATTTTTATCGGTTATTATAACAAGATCCGGGTCGTAATGGCGGTATTAAGTTACATTCTGGTGGTTTTACGTTTGAATTAAAAATGGAAAAATTTGTAAATATTAATTTTTTTTTACTGCACGAATTATATAAAGTGAAAGTATTCCATAAGTATCTTATCTAAAAAAATATTGTTAAAAAAGACAAATAATTATATGTTCCTTGTATTTTTTGTATCCGGGCTGTCATTGTTCAGTGTGACAGCGTCGACTGTACACGTGATCGTTGTGGGTTCGATTCCTTCTCGAGGAAAATAATATTTTTGATTCTCCGCTCTGGTAATAATTGATGTGAATCATTTCCTTCAGTCACTTAGAAAAGACAGTCTTAACACTAGATTCCCTTCGCTTCCTACCTAATATAATTCGTTTCACAAACTGAAAAACTAATAAAAATATAAATTAATTATTATTAATTTATATTTTTATTAGTTTAAAAATAAAAAAAAATATATATTTTTATTAGTTTTAAAATAAATACATCTATTATTGTAAAATGTGAAAATTATTCACAATACAAAGGCTTTTATTACAATTTTGTATGAGTCATACAAATAATTATCCTTGTTCATACAACGATTATTTGTACTTCACTGTGGAATTACGCGACGACGTTGTTCGACTCTTTGTTAATCTAGATAATGTATTATTGTCTTCCGTAGATTAGTGTTTTGTTTCATTTTGTACTGCATATATTTTAAATTTAAATATCTAACAGGCCGATCGTAACACAGCGGCATAGACGTGCGTTAGGTTGTGGGTTCAAACTCGGGAAATAAAATATTTAATGTTTTTATTTCGTCGCTGCGGCAACGAAGCAAAGCGGGGCGTTGGGCTTCGCCACTCAACACGCATCATTCTCCCACTCATAATGCCTCCAGAATTCGGAAGAAAGTGGGAAATGGATGTGTTTTAACACTAGGTTCCCAGGTTCCCCACTATTTAACTTGCTCTCTGCGGGATACAGCGTGAAGCAATAAAAAAAAAAATTAAGTATTGCCCAGTCACATTCTCAGTGCCCGAGGTGACTATGACCATAGTGACAGTAAACTAAATTTTAAAGATTAACGGAATATTAAATATGCTATAGTTTTTTTTGGACTATTTAAAATAAAAAGTTCTATTATTTATTCAATTCAATTCAATTCAATTTGAACTATTATTCCTCAGATATTTTGGTGCATCTTCACGTTACGAGGCAAAAAAATATGAGTTGCTTAGTGGTCAGAGTGCTTGGACGTTCAAATATCGAAAAATTTTTTTGTTAGTTTTCTAAGAAAGTAACAATATTTCATAATTAAATAACCTATATTTCTCGCTTTACAATAATTATATCTGCTATAATTAAGTTTTCTATTAATACAAAAAAAAAACTTTTTTCTATTGAACCTAAATGAAAATATTTGCAATATTAAAGAGCTATTTACCCTTTTTGCTGTGATAATATATGACGTTAATTTGAGCTATTTGTTGTTGTATTTTTTAAATCGAAACGAATACTATTATTATTTTTTATCCGCTTCACGCTGTATCCCGCACACAGCAGAGTATGCAGAGGAAACCTAGTGTTAAGACACTTTCTATTTTCAAATATCTTCAAATAAAAGGAATCGTAAATATGTAAAAAAAAAAATTTCAACATTTTTATTAAGTTAACATATTGTGAAATAATGTGTTATTTGTAATCATCTATAATAATATCTATATACAGAACCTATTGCATGCAAGGCTCTAATTAAAACAATTATATCTGGCAATTGTAGAGACCGAGACTTGAACTCTACATTTAATTCACTTAACATCCAATCGATACTTTTAATTTTAATCGAATTATTAAATCCCAGCAAATGCGCGCGATAATTATTATTTAAATTATCGAAACAACTATAGGTTTTCCCTCATAGTATAATTACAGCAAAACTTGTAAAAACACTAGGAAATTAAAATCAACAAATTTAGATAATTCTCGTATATATATAGAAATATTAAAAAATACTACATATATATTTTCTGCTATTTCAATTTGTTTGTAGGTATATACACTTTATATACAAATAAATAAATAAAAAAAACACTGCAACGTTACAACGATCATGCGCAGTGGAACCAACAGCTGATCCTCGATAAACAGCCCCCTGAACAAATCTCACCCTTACCTTCGTATGAGTGGAGTCCGAATGCACATAGTAAAACACCACAAAAAACCATACCGTCGCGAAACCAAACAAAATTTTCACATTTCGCCTCATTTTCACAGCACTACAAACAAATTTTTACATGTAATTTTGTTATTTTTATGAATATATAAACATTATTATTTATGTTTGTATTGAGTTTTAATGGATGTTTGTATGTATAGAGTGTACGGTAGCGGCGCGCGGCCGCGCTATAGGCTGCGGCGTGACTGGCTTGTACGCTGTGGACGACTTTTGTCGGTCATGCGCGATATCGCACTGTCGGTAATATTTGTGCGTTTGATAACGAGTGATAGTGAAAGTCCTCTAAAAGCTTTGGATTCATTTTTTGCATATTATTTGTTTGTTAAGTTGATATAACTGTAAAGGTTGTTGGTTTTCGCGTTTTTTTTCTGTATCTGTTTTTTCTGTAGCTTCACACTGTATTCTGCGCATAGCAGGATAACCTGGAACCTGGAAACTTCTTAGCCAAGTTTTATAGTCACTTTGCCGCCCTCATTTTGAAGCCATATATTTTATACCTGTAAAGAAAACCTTGCTTAAAATTATGCATGTAAAATAAGAAAATGAATTTTGTATTTATTTTATGTAAAATTTTATTTAAAAAATAATTTATATCCATATATAATTTCCAAGAATCTAATATGCTTGTGTAATTTAAATTCAATACATTAATTTTATTTATGTATACGAGTATGTATCTAAGTATGCATATCAGTAACACGTGAACAAATATGCACATATTTGTAATATATTTACAGTATTTTGAGCATTGTCTGGCATAATGTAAATATTTTTTAGTTTATTTTAATTTTTACACAGAGGGAACCTAATGTAACACTTCGTATCCCGCCGCTCCCCTGCACTTTTGCCTCGACACCAGAGCGAAGAAATGAAAGTAATGATTATTTAATTTGCTCGAGTGGGAATAGAACCCGCTACCTGCCGCGCTCACAATATCTTTCCACTGCGTTTCGCATTATGTAATGCCGGAGCCCGGCGCCCAACCCCATCTTAAAGGTCGGCAACGCACCTGTAGTTCCTCTGGCTGGTGTTGCGCGGGGTCGTGGGCTCAACCTCACCCATTCTGGATGTGAATACAGAGGAGAGCTCTTCCATACCTTTTAAAAGTTGATCCACCACCGGCGTATTCATATTGGTGTAGAAAATAAGTGTGTGAGTGTAGTAACAGTCAAACTAAGCAAAGGTATTTAAAATTTTAACATATGTATGCACTTTTAAGAATTATTATATAAAATAATTAAAGATAATATATAAATAAATAAGAAAACATAGTTATTACTTGATTCTCTTAGATTTTTCTCTATTTTTAATTTTGTGTGTCCTGTATTAAAAAGCGGAACTTAACGCCGCTGTATGTGGTATTGAATACAAGGAAGGAAAATATTTTACTTTTACTAATTATAATTGACGGCGTCAATTTGAGACTGAATGTGACTGAAATAAATGAGAATAATACTTAAAAAAAATTGGAAACTCCAAATTATTTATTTATTTAATTTATTTATTATAACATAGTAATAATAATTAATCATTCTTCGCGGTCTTAAGTCCGAATTGGCTTGCATGACCACTACATATTTACAATAATTAAAGAAAACAAAAAAGCATACAAGAAAAAAAAATGTTAACGGACATAAGAAACAAAGGTAAATAAATTATAACATTAGAAAATAAATAAATAAAAATAAATAAATCGCTGCTTCTGTTATAAGAAAAAAATAATAATTGTTTGTCATTTCTAAATTTTATAATATTATTTGACTCCTTTTCAAGTGTAGAATAATATGGTTTTTACGTATTATTGTATTTATAACAAATATAAACTCCAGTAACGTATACCGCTAAATAACGTTGATAACCTGCAACTTGAACTCTACTGTTATATAAAGGACTACAACATGATATTGACTTTAGACTATTTATTCAAATATATTAACACTTTTTTTATTTTGCTTGTAATAAAACAGAATACAAAAATTCTTAGTAACTATAAATTCAATTGTACCACATAAGCCTATTATTATGTTTAGAAATATTTCATATTTTCATTTTTCTTGCTCTGGTAACAAGGCAAAGCGTGGCGTTGAGTTCCGCTACGTATACGTGATGCCTCTATAATACGACGGAAAATGAGAAGCGGAGTGTACTATCACTAGGCTCTATCTGGCTACCCTGCTTCATACGAGATACAGATTGAATCTGAAGAAAATAAGCGGCACGCTATCAATTTTCTATACTACTTGAAACTTATACAGTTTTCAATAATTTGTAAGAAAATTGTGTTTTTTATTAAATATTTGCCATTTCTAATTTTACGTCAATATAAATTATTTATATATTCATAATTTCTATTTTTGTAAAGTAAAATAAAATTTAATTAAAATTACACGTTAGACTGTGATTTTTAAATAAATAAAATATTCTATTACAAATACGATTTATTTTAATTTTCCCTACCTGATAGAAAAAGTGCGAATACGGGTGAAGAAACAAATAACGGAGTGTCTTGACACTAGATTTACTAAGCCTATCCTACTTATACTTATACGGTTATAAGCATTTTTATTGGAATTGAAATATATAAGTTAAAAGTTTTTGTTTTAAGATTGTATACTACTACCGACATCTAGTGGAACAAAATAAATCTAGGTCGAAGTAAAATGCACAGTTATTTCAATTCGCTAGTTGTACCAACACTTCATAAATTTTATACTAGATGGCGATATTAAATTTTTTTTTTTTTTTAAAACGTTTTTATTTAACTTCATACTAAAAATATATTATGATAAGAAATATATTTTGATACAAAAAAATATAAAAATTATAATGTTATACTTATACGTCTATCTATTGGTCCTCGAAATAATATGATGTCCACCCCAGAATAGTCCAGTTACCCCAGATTTTATTTGTGACAAAAAATTAAGGCTAAACAATTAAAGAAAAATATATGAAAATTTGTACAAAAATTACACAGGAAATACCCCAGCTAGCTCTACACGGTCAAATAATTTATGTTAAGATTTTAATTTCATAGATTATATATTTTTTTATTACCTTTACGCTGTATCCCACAAATAGCAGGATACGTAGAGGAAAACTAGTGCTAACTTTTAAAATATATCGTCCTAAAAAAAATTATGAATGTTGCTAGTCATATTTATTACACTTCTGCTATAATCTGAAAAAAATTAATATTTACTTTTGAAAATGAAAATATTTTAATAACTACACCTACATGTAAAAACATGTAATATGTAAAAACTGGGCCATGAAACATGATGGAAAGCTTTTAAATAAGCTTTTAAATAATAAGTGTAAATTAGGCTGGAAACATTTTTATGAACAAAAATTGTTGACAGAGGCCTCGAGAGATTTGTATGCGTAATGAGTTTCCTTTGCCGCGGGGACACGATGTTAAACTATGTAATTGTTAAATGCTTTATAGTAAATATACATGTATGTATGTATGAGTTATATTTATTTTTAATTATTTATTATATTTTATGGTATTATACTTTCCATATGACTTGATTTAAAAATTTAAATGTTGAAATCTAGCCAATAAATAATAAGAAGCCTTAGCCATGTTCACAAACGTAGATATGATATATAAAAAACAGCCTAAAACTTTTTTCCGTATAGCAGCGGCCCCACTTTCCGCTTAAATATTTGAGACATTGGATGTTGAATGGCGGAACGCGACGCCGGTCTTTTTTTTCTTACCAGAGTGAGGAAATAATAATAATTGTTTATTTCCCGAGCGGGAATCCAATCCACAACCATCCTTGTTTATCCTCTATATTAATACAATTTTCAGAGGCCAAAGCAAATGCCACGCTTTATCAAGCTAAAACCAAATAGTTACAAATTAATTAAATTAGCAGTAGTTTATACAACAATCTTTGAAAAAAAAAATATATAACATAGGAGTGGGTCTACTTTTGCTTGCTTTTCCGCTGTGGCGGAATTTTTATGAGATTTTTTACATGACTTTTTAAAAGGGATATTTTGTAAATTCTTGATTCTAGTTACTATTTATTAGGATTCCGTACTTCGAAAAAAGTACCTTTATAGGACCTGGAGATCTCCAGCTGATTAAGCGTGTGATTGTAAACTTGACAGGTTGTGTGTTCGATTCCCACCCTCAGACGTCGAGAAAATTAAATATGTAGTGTTGTGGTGTCGAAGTGCGGTGTTAAGTTCCGCCGCGAAAAGTGGAGAGGAACACTAGGCTCTCTCTGCCCAGCCAGAGTCTACATGCGGGGTACAGGGCAAAACTGACAGAAATCCTGTGGAACCGAATCACACTCGAACGTATTTTATTCTTATAAATATATTAAATTCCAATGTGTATTTTCCGGTTTCCCGTTTTCCGATTTGACGGACTTTGCGTGCTTCGTGGTGGAACTCAACTTTAAGCGCTTTGTCTTGATACTAGAGCGGCGAAATGAAAATGCATAGTACATTACCCTGAATGGGAATCGAACCTGTAACCGTCGCGTTCAGTCAATTTAATAAGCCGGAAAGTGGTGAAGGGAGTATCTCAACACCAGGTTCTCTCTGCCTACTCTGCTGTATGCGGAGTATAGCGTGAAGCTTAAAAATAATATATTGCTACTCAGATAAAAAGAGGACAAAGCTTCCCTAAGAGCGACATGTGGACCTTGCATTGAGCCAATTAAATGCCAATACGATGCGGTTCGTTAATGGAAAATAGTGCGGACACTATGTATTCAAATTGTACAAAGAAACATGGGGTCGGTTACAATTTTGTTGTATATGTTATAGTTTTTTTTTAATCCTAAATATTTATTAGTAAAATATAATTTCATAAGGAAATTTTTATTTTTAATAAATGAAAAGTAGAAGATCGGCAACGCTTAGTAGTATTTTTGTAGTATTATGTGCGTCACAAGAAATACAGGTGGATAAAAATCGTGAAATGGAAAAAAAATCCTACGTCTAAACTGTTGAGATATCTTGATTCATTTCTTTAGATATTGTTTTTAAATATTTTAACATCTATGCTGTTTTCGAAAAATAGTTCCCTGACGCTTCCACTCTGTATATGCTTTTTATGTGACCCTCCTATAAGTTCATCACCACTGTGGTGTCTAAGGTGAACCAAAGTCTCGCCCCCCCTTTTTTTATAATTTATGACCTATATATATATATATATATATATATATATATATATATATATACTAGCTATCACAGTATATACAACGATACTAAATAATATTAAATTAATCGTATAGTTCTAGCGGATGAAGCCGCGCGCTTGTCTATAGATAATGATCTAGCAAATATCATTATGGGAAAGTTTTATAATAAAAAAAAGATAAAAAATAATATACTATAAAGAGAATAGAGTTCTTCGCTACTACATTTCTTTTAATAATTCCTATTAAAAAAAATGAAGAGACCCGATACAAAAATACAAAGTTGTCTTAGTAATTATACTTGTACATCATTAAGGAATCAATTGATACCAACGGTTTCAGCTTTCATTCATTCATTATGATTCAATCATTATGACCATTACATAATGATTCGATATTAATGAAAGTTTCTCTTGGACTTGGATCATTATTTTCACACTCGAGGAAATTAAATATCTAATATTTTCCTATCTTCGCTCTAGTGTTGTGGCGAAGCACGGTATTGAGTTCCGCCACTCAACACGCAACATTAAAAGAATTCGGCGGAAAGTGGAGAGCAAAGAGTCTTAAAATTAGGCTCCCTCTGCACGGAGAGACTACGTGAATTTGTAACTAAATAAATTCAAAATATAATGTTAAACTATATTGAATGTAGTGATTATTCTTACCTGTATCATATCAACATACAATATGAAAATAATATATTCTATATTAATATTTATAATATTAGGATATGTTAAAAGTATCTCATCGTAGAGATAATACAAGTCTGTTTTTTTACAGAAATTTGTATCAGGAAAAATTTTGTTTGTTCAAAAGTATCCATAGAAAATATTTAAAAGTTCATTAAAAGGTTTAAAATTCTAAGTATTACGATTAAGAGAGAAGCTTTACCTGGTAGCGAAAGAATTGAGGTATACAATATTGCAACGTCTCTGTAATTTGTTATTAAGATCTTGCTCTGTTATAAGATCTTGATCTTGAAATGGCATCAAGTCGTTGTTTTATTCATTCTAATTACTAGATAATAATAAAAATATTAATTATTTTATGGCTTCGGGTGGGTATCGAGCCCACAACCAGTCGCTTTTACAGTCTCACATGTGTGCTTCTGTGCTATGACTGGCCTCAATTTTTATTTAATTAAATATTCGCGATATCGATAACAGATATTCGCGAACGCATTTGAATTCGCATATGCAAAAAAAATACATCACATAATATATACGCTGTCTAATGTCTGTAAGCCCTCCCATTCACAATATCCAGATTCCAGATGCCAGACTCCCGCCAGAAGCGCCGCGTGTTTCAGAGGGAGCGTACGTCCCTCCGAGCTTTTACGATTGAACTTATTACGATTTTAGTGTTGTGTTGTCTTACGATATGATTTATAGTTTGGTTTGGGATTTTTGCTTGTGGTAGGTAACTATTACTTTTTGTAATAATATTAGTTTTCTTTTAAGTATATTAATATAATATTTTTTAAAGTATAAATATGGTAAAATATTTAAAAAATTGTTTGTTATTCATCTTTTAAACATTTCAATAATAATTTATATTTAAAAAAAGTTGTTTAGAGTAATTATATATATGAAAATATTACTGTTTTCATTATAATATCAGGATCATAAAATAGTAAGAAAATATTCTAAGTTTACTGTGTAAATACAATTTAATGGTATTAATTATTGTGTGATTGTAAACGCGACGGTTGTGGGTTCGGCTTATTTCCACTCAGGAGAATGGAATATTATTACATTTTTTTTTTGATTTCCTTATTTTGGTAACAATCAAACAATGGTTTGGTAACAGGCTCATCCGGCGGAAAGTTGGTTCTCTGTGCCTACCCTGCCATAGGCAGGAAGCTTAAAAAAAAATTAAAAATAAAAACTTTGGTAAGGGAAGAAAGAAATAATATTATATTAGGTACGTGTAATCCCTCTTGAATGTGTTTAAGGGTGTCTTTGAAGTTTTTACCCCAATTAAATTTCCCTTAAGTAGCTTTGTAATGCTTAAAAACCACAGAATATATTATGCGTTTCTATTAACATTTGAGTCTCGCGGTGTGTTGAGTTGCGGAAACCAACACCGGACTAATAAATAAATTATAGAAGATAATTTAAGAATAATAAATTATAAATATGAAAGTTCGCGAGGATGGATATTTGTTACTACACTTTCACACAAAAATTGCTGAACGAATTTTGATGAAGCTTTATATAATCGGAAATAATATAGTCTGTACATCAGAACAACACATTGGTTACAATTTAGTTTAAAATGTAGAATTAGTCGCAATCAGTTAAAGCAGGTGAAGCCGCGCTAGTAGATAATAAGTATAGGAGATTTTTAAATTTAATTTAATTTATATTTTTTATTAGTTTGTCATATTAAAGACAGTAATAAGTATCTATAGACTTTTCGACGGTTAGCACGTTTTAAAAGAGTCCCTTAAGCCTACATATTGGTAGCAGGTCCCAGGCATTGCTATGGGTTCAAAGATAGTATTACATACAATTTTTTTTCAGTTTTACGCCTTATCTCGCATTTAGAGAAGGAATTTAGTGTTAAGATAATCCGATCCCCACTCTCCACCAAATTTTCGAGGAATTTCGTGATGAGTGGCGCTACTCAACACCATGCTTTTGCCTTATTACCAGAAAGAAACAATTATATTTATAAATAATAATTCATTCCTCCGAGTCGGAATCGAACCCACATCCACTGCGCCCCTGCTACGACGGCCTCGACGAAGAGACTGAAGTATGACAGAAACTCAGTTTAGTGTTCTACAAAGCGATGTTTGAAAGATTTCTCCATATCAGTTTATCAATGGTACCTGTAGGTCCTGATGAGACAAAGAACTCACTTGGGATACCAAATCTATTTGTACGCGACTTTTGTTTCTTCTATTTTTTTATTTGTCATTCATGTCAAGGATTGGTCAAAGACTTCAGGCTTTTTATTTGATGACATAACAAACTTTGGGTCTCTTTGTCCTTCTATTGTAGTTTGAAATGTCAAATAAGTAAAAATGTTGGGAATATACTGATTTTCGTATGAAATGTTTTTAACAAGATGTAAATCTGCTATTAAAATATTTAATACTTATATTAAAAATAACATGAATGGAAATTCATATTTAGATTAATATAATAATAATATTAAAAAAATAATATTAAAATACTATAAATGTTTCCATTCATTATTTACTTTAGTAGACTTGTAGATAAAATAAAAAAAAGTGATAAACTCTTAAATATATCGTATTGATTGCTACATCTCCATTATACCTTTATAGTCATACTCTGAAACCTGAATTAATATATAACTGTCATTAAAATTTAATTAGTCAATTAGTTAATATTTTAATCGAACAGTACTGATACACCGTGCACAAATCTAACAATAATTTCGAATAAAATCGGAATTGTAAACTATTTAGAGATCGCAGCAACCCCAATTGTCTGGCTAGCGGGGGCTGTTAGTTTATTGTCGATAGCCGTATTATCTGCGTATGCACTCTCTGTCTCTCTCTCTTTCTCTCTGTAATATGTGTGCAAGCGAAGTGTTATTGCTCTCATTTGGGATTACTAAATAATGCTTGACAGTTTGATTTTTGTCATTTTAGGGTTCCGCGCCTCATAGGGAAAAAACAGAACCTCATAGAATTGCTATGCTGTCCCATCCACAATTTCACAACTGTTGACAGTGCATCTGCTAAAGTTTAACTATATTATCATTTAATTTAATTAAAACTCCCCACTGAGAGCTTATTTTTTAATAAGCTTATTTTCAATATAAATAACAATATACTTATTTTCATGTTTCAGTGTGAATCTTTATTGCCTATTTTAATTTAATCTCACATTTTTTTTTAACTTAATTCTATTAAACTTTTTATAACAATTTGATTTAAGTTATATGCAGAATTTGAAGAGTTTTCAGTATTAATAAAGACAGTCGTGTACTCGTTGAGATAAAAATAGTATTCTTAATTTATATTACTTTATGGTAAAAAACAATGCCATTTTCCTGTCAAAGGAAAATGTATAAAATGTAACAATGAATTTTACCTGTAAAAGTAAAAGGAAAATGAATTAAACCTTTAAAAATTATAGTAACAAGAAAAAAACGACAGAAATTACAAAAACCGCATCCAATTTTATTTACAGGACTATTTGTCCAGTACGGACAAGCTTTCTAAAAATAGTTGTTTTGTATTGTTCTTATAGAAACCCCTCCCTCTTTTTAATTTATCTTAAATAAAGGCTGTAAAATGTATAGATAAGTTGAAATATTTGTATAGATAAAGTTTTTGTTTTAAATACACCGACTAGATACTCGTATATCTATCTATTATTTTAAGATTTTTCCCGCATATCGCGGTATTCAGATGAACCTTAGAGTTAAGACACTCCGTCTTGTACATTTCGCTTAATTTACGAGACATTGGGTGTTGATTGGAGCACAATGTCGCATTTTATCTTGTCAGGATATGAAATTAAAAATAATTTATTCCCCTGAGTCAAAATCACTCGTGTAACGTTACTGCGCCCCGACTTCGCTTACTTTTTATTATGTTTCCCTACTTTGTTGAGATAGTTAGCTTGATGTCAATTTCCTCATCTCAACTGTGTTGAAAATTCGCATGAAAATTTGGAACGGAGTGCCTTAACTCTAGACATTACCTCAGTATCAACCTTCAATGAAAATATCTTCTTATATATTTTATGTATTAAGTAAATTATTAAGTTAATAACTTCAGGTGAAATATTTGGCGGGCGGGCTAGCAATAACCGTCAGGTCCCTAATAAACCTAGAATAATATTCTTGGCCCCGAATAAGGCTACATTTAGTTGTGATACTCAGCTCCTAAGGCTTTAATAATGAAGTAGGTTTATATGAACATATATTAGCTGCACGTTGTATCCCGCATACAGTAGAGTAGGAGAGGGAGAGGGAGTAGAGAGGGAGAGGGCACTCCGTTCACTGTTTTCTGCCAAATACTAGAGGCATTGTTAAGTGTGAGTGGAGTGGCAAAACTCAACGCCGTTCTATTCCTAGACACCAGAGTGAAGAAAAGAAAATATTATATATTTTATTAAGTAGGCCTTCATAAATAGGTTTAAAAAAAATTAGGTAAAACATATAATGAGAAGAAAAGTATGGAGTCAAATAAATACTTTAGCTATTCGTGGTCCATCGGCACAGCTGTTGATTTTTAATAAGATATTATTTAATATTGAATAATGTTGAAATTAAATATGACTAATTAAACAATATACAATACATTTAATATAAGTTAACTAAAATGAAATCTATTATTACAAAGAGCGAGGTGATTTTTTAAAATTAATATATATGAGTACTAAACAATTGACAAGAAATTAATAAGCCGAAACCCCCTTTCGTAGGGTTGTATCTGAACAATACACTACAACACTATATCATTCAACGGTGAAGTGATTTATATGATTTTTTATGAACGTTTGAAAATGTCACTTGAAAAATTTGTACACTGAGCCTAATAATATATATTGTTTAGAAGGAACCAAATAGAAGTACATTTAGGTACAAATCAGCTTTTGCTTAAGAGGTATTAAACAAAATAAAAATATTAGTTAAGTTTTGTAAGTTGAGAGTGTCGTGGTGCACCTATAATATTAATTAAGAATTGTAAAGATAAAGATTTAAAATCATCTTATTATGATTTTGAGCTTTACAGTTTATACTTTTATAATATAAAAATGTTTCTGTAAATTTTTTTTGGCTAGGTTCAAATGAGGCTTCGCGGCGTAGTACGGAGAATATTGGCATATAGGTTATTTGGGGTGCACAGAGGACCGCTAAGAGAAGATTTCTTGAAATAACGAAAAAAAAAGAGATTTCACGTTTTCTTTCACGCAAGCAAGTTGCGGGTAAAAACAGTAAATCATTAATTATTTTCAATTTTGATTCAAAATAAGAAGTTACTTTCTACAATTTTTCAATACTTTTTAGTCATTAGTCAAATACTTTATTTACCACAAGTTCACAAGATTTACTGCCTTAGAACTGAGAAAAACTAAGCGAAACTTTTTTTAAACCAATAATTTACAATTTCTTTAGGTGTGTACCCACTATGCATATTTTATCCACATTTTATCTAAACATAGTTAAAAATAACGCGATTTTCTGTACATTTGTACTTGCCCCTCTCTCCTACATCCCCTCGTGTCACTCGCACTCGCCCTTATAAATAAAACGACCCCTACATTATACAACACTAGATGTACTTTGCTGTACTAAATGACTACAAAGCCAATATTGAAGGTCATGTCAACTAATTTTTAGATTGACAAGTTTCGTATTGGGTAAGTATTTCTAATTCATTTCTTTTTATTGAGTAATTTTGTATGTTATATAATCATTGTAATGCTATTACGATATGTCAAATCTAAATAAGGAATATGTTTTTTAATAAAACTAGGCAGTTGGGAGTTCGATTTTCACTCTGGGTAATAAATTATTTTCAATTTTAGAATAATAGAAAGCAATTTGAAGCATACAAAACACGTTATCTAAGCAACGTGTATGTTACTTTATACAGAAGTGTATATTATATATTTATTGTATAGACGTCTAATTTTTTTGTCGGTGAAGTCGAGAACGAAGCATTACTTAACATTTAACTTGGCTCTCATTTCATGTTTATGTTTTCAATGTAACGATTATAAATTAACAAAATTGTAAAAACCGTGACAGTGTGAACATCGTCATGGTTAAATGTAAACTTACGGGTTGACATACTTCATTAGAGCTCTTCAAACTCTTCAAAATGCGGGTCAATTATTATATAAATTTATATTTATTGCTGCTTATTGCCAATAATATAAACAGAAAGCGTTTGTTTGGCTGAACGCGATAGTCTCAGGAACTATTGGTTTGAATTGATTTTTTTTTGTTAACTATTTATTTATTGAGGAAGGCTTTCGCTACGGCTAACAGTGGGCCAATAACAGTGAAGCGCCACATGTTATGGGTTCGTTTCCCACTCGAGGAAATGAAATGTTTTATTTCTTCGCTTTAGTGTTGATGCAAAGCGCGGCGTCAGTTCCGCCACTTATCACGCTATTCCTCCAGAGTTCACCGGAAAATGGGGAACAGTGTGTCTTAACACATAAGTGTTAAGACTATAAAGCATGCTATAAAGCATGAAGCTAAAAAAATACTGGCAAAAGCTCAAGGGGATACCATATATAATACATATTATATATATATAAGTATTAAATATCTGAACGCCCGTCTGTTAGAAAATTCGGACAGATGTACGTAATCCGAGCTTCGCATAAGCCTATTAATGTCAGAAATAAAAGCCTTTCTAACGATTCACTCTTTTTGTATACGATAGATTAGAGATGCTTTGATACAAAAATGATATGGGAGGCAGTGAGTTCTGTTTTCATGTACAATGTTGTTTTTTATACTTATATTGTATTATGTGTTAATAAAACAGGTGTTAAGTGTTAATACCTATAGATGTAGCCAATGTGGCACGTGGACATAAGCATGCGACTATAAGCACGATGTTTGTAGGTTCGATTCGAACCCGAAGAAATAAAATATTTAATAATTTTATTTTTTTCGTGTTGGTAATCATGCAAAGTGTGGCGTTGAGTTTTGTCAAGCAATCCGGTGGAAAATGGAGAACGGAAATGTCTCAAAGAGGAACGGAGTGCATTAACTAGGTTCCCAGATTCCTTCTCCCTATCATGCTATGTGCAGGATGCAGCGTGAAGCGAAAATAATAAGTTAATTATAATTAGCATAAATTGTTCATTTAAAGGCGCTCTAAGGGACCATAGAACTTAATATTTGGTATACATTACAACTTGATACTCCTCACAATCTCGATCTATACGGTCTCGGCACAGGGTCAGACCGTCAACAAAGTCATCCTATAAGGATTCCACTTTTTTCTTTTTAGGTACGGAACCTAAAAAAAAAAATAACGTAACATACCTACAAATATTACACATATTTACTATATAAATATACTAGTATTTCACTCAGGGCTTCACCCGCTTGGATAACACTCTTCCCCTCAACTCTCTCTCTCCATATACCTATTAGTGAAAACTGCATTAAAATCTGCTGCGTGGTTAAGACTCGAGCTCCATTTCATACAATACAAAGATTTCATATGACACATCTCATTTACTATCCAGCATTACTGAAAGCGTTTAATTTAAGTTATATTCTTCATTATTTTAGATGACATGCGTGAATTCTTTCTTTTATTGCACAAGTTGAATTCATTTTACAGAGCAACCCTTTACTTAAAATGTATTAAATGTACTGTAGACATGTAAGTAAGCAGTTATACGTCGTTCGTACGGTAGCTTTGAGAATATGGTTCAATTAGAATGTTGCTAGTAGGCGGTTGTAGTTGGTTTAAATGTGTTTTTTAATAAAAATAAATATAGTGGAGTGTGGAAGATTAAGTCTTAAGATTAGCTTCCCAGGTACCCTCTGCCTACCCTGTTAGTGTGGAAGAATTGTTTTTTTTATTTATAAAATGAATATTTTTTTATTAACTAAGAAATATTTTAAAAATATATCTCTAAACCATCGTGACGCAGCGGTTTCGATGTACAGCGTCAGGCACAACGGTTGTTTTTTCGAAGTCTACTCGGGTGAATGAGTTTACTCTTCTCTAGCTTTCTGGTACCAAGACAAATCGCAGCGTTGAGTTCCACCACTCAACATGCATTGTTTTGAAAACTCGGTGAAAGGTGGACATCAATGTCTTGTATGTATTCAGAAAGACTGCTATTAAAAAACTGTGATTGCACCTGTAATATTTTATAAAATGTAGATACGTCATTGTTACATTAAATAAAGGATACACTTAAACATAACTTCATAAGTATAATTTTTCTTCGAGTGTAATGTCAACTGGAAAAACTAACTTCTCGGGCCATTTGGAAATTTACGAAAAACTTCTGTGATTTATCGCTTGAGATGGTTTTACCGGAAAATAATGGTCGGAAATAAACGATGGAAATATTATAAAGCTCCTTCGGTAAACTTATTTTTGATAATTCCAAATTTTGTCGCACGTTTCATTGTTACGTATAATTTGTATGATATTTATTAGATTTCTTCTCTCTTGGTGCACCATAACATTTAAATTTGTAAATATAGGAAAAAATATAATAAAATTTAAGATATAATCCTGAATTTTATTTCACAAGTAGAAAAGTAATATCTATTATAATGTATTACTATCATTTTAAAGTATATCTACATACAACTCGTTAATATTGTGTATAGATAAATTGTATATGTCCTTACTAAGGTAAATTAATCTATATATCTAGAAAAAACCACGCACCACCCATTACATACTTGTCTATTTTACAATCCCCTATTCTGTTTTTGAACCCTATTACCTCAATACACATCGCCACCATTAAGCCACATGTGTAGGCACAACGGCATATGTAACATAATTTAAAGATCAAATTACATTTCGAGCAAAACCGCATAGTTATCACAAATAATGAATTCACGCGAGATTGAAATTGTCACGCTATATTAATTAAACCCTAATTGGACGATGTGTCTAGTCGACACTTTGCTCGCTCACTTGACTTCTAAATAAAGTTGAGTTTTTGTTTTATATTTTGTATATATTCTTAAGTAGTATTGTAGGCAGAGGGAACCTGGGAACTTGGTGTCGAAACACTCTGTTTCTATTAAGGCACTTCCGTTCTCCAGTTTTGAGTGTTGGAACTAAATTCTGCCCAATTGAGATATTATATGTTGAGTTGCAGAACTCAACGCCGCATTGTATCTTGTTACAAAAGCTAGAGAAAGGATATAAAAATAATTTATTCCTTCAAATTTGAACCGAATCCACAACTATCGTGCTTACAGCCAGACTCTGTCCGGTTGTGCCGTAATGGTTATAACATATGCAATTTAGCTTCACGCTGTATCCCGCTAATAACAGGATAGAAAGCCTAGAATGAAATCTGACACGGTCTCCACTTACGACTAATTATTATTTATTTGATATAATAACAACTATCAATAAAAAGAATATCTATGATACTATACATATTAATTTTAAGGTTCCTTATTTCAAAAGAATGAATCGGAATTTTATAGGATTACTTTGTTGTCCATCTGTTTATATATTATGTACTTATATTACACTTAACTTATATGTAGTTAATTTTATACAAAATTATAACATACGCCACAAACTTAATTCTCTTCACGTTCCCGTTGAACTATAATTATGCTATTAGTTCGAAACCCCCGGTGAGTGAGATCGACTCGCGCTTGACCGGCTTCATTCCTACCCACTATAGTTATTGTAGTGTTACTTTAAATTATTGTATGACATGCAAGTCAGTCTTCAACATTTGTTATACTAATGTGTGGCTGTATCTTGAAACGACTTATACTGGTTTTATTTTTAACGGTGACGCGTAAACTCCAAATAATATTTACATTCATTTACCTATAAATAAATTATGTAAATATTAAATTTAATGAATACAAAGCCATTTAAGCTAAAATTTCAGTATTTTAAAAAATATTTGTTTTGTTTTCATTGTACATTTTTCGAGTAATTAAAAAATCAAATTACATTACGATTTTTCTATCAAAGGCTGGTTTGTCAATATAAAATCATAATAAATATTAAAAAGGATATCCTTCTTCTTTTGTGGAAAAAAATAATACCATAAAACCATAAATGTGAAACGAGAGCCAAGTTAAATCCTAAGTCCCAAATCAACAAAGACCTGTGTGCACAAATCTCCGTTTCTTTTGTCGATGAAGTCGAGAATGACTCATTATTTAATATTGAACTTGGCTCTCATGTCACATTCTTACTTTTTGATGAGATATCTCTAATGGTTGTAAACTATTACCATTAATCAAATTGTTTTTGTACTTGGCTGGATTCGCTCGCAAGTCTTAATATTTTACTAGAAAATAATCATAAAAAACACACCAATAGTTACTAGATATATATTATGTTGGGATGAAAAAGCTACTTGTCATATTTCAAATATAATAAATATACATTATGCAATTATGTTGAATGAATGAATGAATGAAATAATTATAAGAAAACTTGTACTTTTAAAATGTTATAATTACTAACAGAAAAAGGGAAGGGCCTGTACATTTGTAAAGGAGCTCTTGGAAGGATAGGCATGTCATCTTCAGACGTGGGATTATTAGTATAAAAATATCTTATTTACATTTCTTTCATTCGTCGTTTTTTTTTTATTTGCACTGTCAAGTATAGTTAGTTAGCTTTATGTAGTTGTAGTTGTCATCCTCGTTTGAATTGTGTGGACTTTAAGACGCAAGATTGAATATATTATATGTCTTTTTGTGTTCCATTTTCACCAATGTCCTTAACCTACTTATGGGCCAAATAAGTATTGCCAAAAAAAAAACTACTTTGAGACTATTGTCCAAATATATAATGTACAAACAACACACCTTATACCCTATATAAGGTATAAGGAAGCTGGGAAGCTAGCATAAAGACACTCCGTTCCCGTTGAGATGCTTCCTTGCCTGATTGTGAACGTGACGGGTGTGTGTTCTCTTCCCACTTAGTGAATTTTGTCTCACAGAATTTCGTTGAAAAATGGAGAACGGAGTATTTTAATACAAAATTTCATCACAGTACGCCCCTGCTACATGAAGAAGATATACAGCAGGAATCTAAAAAATCTTCTTTTAAAAGTTTTAGTTAAGTATTGTCTCATAAGCATGACGTTTTAAAAAGATAATGGAATCTCAGCGTTTTTTAAAATTTTATTTCTTATTTATTGGAAAATCAGAACGCTTTGAATCTCGTACCTGCACAAAGCAGGGTGCGTCCCTATTGAAAGGCATTTTTTAATTACGAGACCTACTCTCTACGTATCTGTAGATTATATCTTTTTGTTGTATCAAATACTTCCGATAAATGAGAAAGGATTTCCATTTAAAAATTAATAAACTGTCAAATATTTACAATAACTTTTTATGTAGCGTGGTCTAATAGAGTAGGTGTGTAGATGTGTCGTGGCGTAGGGTCACAAGCGTGAGACTGTAAATGCAACGGTTGTGGCTTCGAATCGCACTCGGGGGAATGAAGCACGTTCGGAAACCGGGTAAAGGAAGTGTCATATCACAAGATTCTCAGGTTTTTTCTGAATATCCTACTAAGTGCGGAATATAGCGTTAAACTAAAAAAAATCTTATTTATGTCCATTACGTCATACGGACGAAGCCGCATGCAATAGTGAGTTTAAAATGAAAGACCTCACACACTTTCAGATATACCAACATGTTATTATTTTCAAAGACGTTAGTAGTTTACGCGTTATGCGTTTTACTATCAGCAAGAATAGCTGCGGACGTTAAACAGATTCGTTTCACACTAAAACTACTGTAAAGGAAAATGACAGCATTCATGAGTAAATACTGTGTATAGATACATGAAAGTAACTTCTATTTAAAGTATGTAAATAATAAAAGAGAGATAATCTGAGACGAGGAAAGGAAAATAATTCATTTCCCGAAGTGGGAATCGAATCCATAACCATCACCCTGTGCCCTGTGCCATGACGGCTTCAAAAACTAAAAAATCTACTTCCATTTTATAAGCTTTCCTATTTAAAAATTGATCTTTTAATCCACAAATACGTACCTACAAATTTGACATGAGGGATAACAAACAATTCTTTCAGTTCTTCAAAGCGTACAATAACTGTACTGTGATTTTCTTTTTTAAAAAAAAATCTACTTTCCTTGCTTAAGTGTAAATTTACTTACTAGTGTTATGTTATTTTATAAAGATATTACTAAAATAAGAGTTATATACGTTGTTATGTCAAATAAATCCAAGCCAGGAAACAATTAGTTCTATGTAAATTTTACAAAAAAAAAAATATAAACGACAATGAAAATCCTGCCTCGACCCATTTTTTTTTATTTGTTAAAAAGGAGTTTTTTTTTGGGTTAAACCAATTAACAGTGGCTTTTTTTTAATCGTTCAGTGTGCGCCCCAAGTAAATGTGTCAACAGCCAAATTTTCAAACGACTCCCTTGGACGTTTGTTTTTTGAGGACACTCCACTTTTACACCAAAATTATGTTGAATTTTCGCAATTTACACGTTTTCTTTCTCATTTATATGTTATTTTATTGCTTTTTGATCAGTGGCTTACAAATAATATATATTTGTATAGTGTATATTAGTTACTATAGGAAGACATTATTTCTTATTGGCGGGATTGTTTGAAACAAAATATAATATTACACTATTATTTTTTTATGAGAACGTGGCCACGAGTATGGCTATAAACGCGAATACTCTAGTATTAAAGGCAAAGGGCAGCTGTGAGTTCCACCACTCAACACACAATGTCTCTGTTAGAATTCCGCGGAAAGTGGAGAACGGCATTTTAATACTTCTCTACCTACTCATCCCGTACAAAACATGTACGGGATGAAAAATATATTTTCATTAAATCGAAGCAAAAAATCAATAAAAGGAAATTATAAGCTAAAACGACTTCTCGCAGTCTAGAAGTCGAAACATAAGTATCTTATAACAACTGGGCCACCAACTCGCCTGTCAGTTCCCACATCACGTACCTCGCTCGCATTAAAAACTTTACAGTGGAAAACTTGTACAGCTGCTACCTCGATTTCTTGTGAATGAATTTTGTCAAAATTTCGTATGTGTTTGGTGGAATCCGCTTATCCGCTCAGGACCTGGTTGTTTAAGTTTTACTAGAAATATTTCAAAAACGGGAAAAATAATTGTTTTTCATGTTAGAAGTACTATAAGTGTGTATACATAAAAAACGCAATTTTATTGTTGCTAGTATTTAAATAAATAGATAAATAAATAAACTCCCTAAATAGGGATCGAACCTGTAATCAAGCCATTCCAATTTTACGTGAACAGCTGCAATAGAAAGATTATAAGTGTAAAAAAATACAACAAACAAACCGGTAATCCCGTTGAACTTCTCCAAATTTCACGCCCAGCTATAGAAAATTCAATTACACCGAACTATATTATGCCAAAGTACCCGACGAGCTTTATAAAAAATTCAAATATCGATTGTGCAAAGTTCCAATTGGTTCCTTTTGTTTATTATTCGAGGGTGCGATTTTTTTGGTGGTCCTTCTCTCTGTATGCATGACCCCTCATGATTGACGTTTTAGTGCGATAGTTTTGAGCTGCGTCCACATTGTCTTTGCCAATTTTTGTATGAAAATTAATTATTTATCAAAGAAACTAAGAAAAAATTGTCCACTTTGCGTCGAATTCTGGTTGTATGGAGGTGTCTTAATGAGAACAGAGTTTCTAAAAACTAGTTCCACACGTTTCCCTGCCATGTGCGGGATACAGCGTGAAGCTAAAAAAAAAGGAAAATTGAAAATAACATATTTTACTATGAGATTGAAAATAACATTTGGTATTGGAATGCAAACAAAGGCCTTTGAAGTAATCCTTCGCTTTGAAATTTCAACCCTCCAGACCCTTCCGCTGTTGAGGTAAAAATAATTCGGCATCAGCTTTAAACGTATAAAAGCTCAATTTATTAGTGAAGTTTCTAATTACTACTTTAAGAATTTAAGACTTAGACCCATCCGCTGGAGGTTTCAAATATAGTGACAGTTCAGATATAGTGTTTTTACCGTGAATAATAAAAAGGGACAGATGAATTTATTTCTATAGTATTCTATACCATAGATGCTCTCTGACTACACTGGTGTATGAGGATTAGAAGTGTGAAAACATTTAGAAGGAATTGTCAAATATTTTTTAAATTATTTATATAGTTACAGTTACAAATACAGTTATATATTTCGCATAAATAGCGTTCTCTGAATGAATTAAAACATCGGCGTTTACGAGTGTACGAGTAAATTCATACTTATTACCGGGAGAAAATATAGTTCATAAAAATAAAATTAATATCGAAAATAATATTGTACAAAATAATAATTCAGCAGAGTAAGCAGTGGGAAACTAGTGTTGATACACTCCGCTCTATCCTCCGATCTATTTTCCAGACGTTGTGAGTTAAGTGACGGACTTCGACACCGTGCTTGTTACCAAACCGAAATATATAAAATAGAGTTATTCTCCCGAGAGGAGTCGAATCCTAAAACGTTCAAGAATTGAACAATGAAAAATAACCGTATTCGGCCTCAGTACCTCAGCCATACACAGTTGAATAGACAGCATTAAGCCAAATAGACCACGTTATTGACACGTCGTCCCGTCCACAAGCTGTCACGGCACCAGAATTTTCCAGTTTAGGTAAATTCGCCATTTCAGTGTAAACATAGCTTTGTGCGTTTTACCAAACGGTTTTCAATAGGTTCATTGTTCGCGCGAGCAAAAGCCGACGATTGTGTCGCACTCGTATATATCGTGTGGAGATAACATTTTTATTCTGGCCGCTTCATGTTGGAGAGAAGAAGCTTTTAACATTATGTATTTGTTTTGTAGAAATACAGTTAATGGCTGTGTGGTTATAATTCTATATATAAATCTTTATTTTATTTTACTCAGCTTCACGCTATATGTATGTTAAGACACTCTGCTCCCCGCTTTTCGCCAAATTCTGGCGACGTGACAGGTTGTGGGTTTGATCCTCACTCTGTGGAATGAACTATTACTTTTATTTCGCGGCTCTGGTACCAAAGTAAATCGTGTCTTTAATTTCTGCCACAAGACGCATTGCCTCAAAACTTCGGAGAAAAATTGTCAAGGTCAAGAACAGAGTGTCTTAGTGCACTGGGTTTCCTCTGCAAACCCTGCTTTATCCGAATTTAAGAAAAAAATATCGATACATCATCATATAATACATAAAAAATTAAGGTTTTTCCATTAAATTTCTAAAATATTTAACCAAACCCCATAATACTTACGATATTAACTACTTCACATACAATCCCGATCGACACCACGCCATAGAATAATACAAAAATGGTTCAACTTTTAACCCCGTAGGAAGTATTTAAAATTTTTAACTTGTATTTACCTTTCTGGTTAGCGGGAAACGCTCGTTAAGGTGCATTTGTTTTAGTTTTGCTTACGCCTGAATTCGGGTTAAGTTTGTACAACCATTTCAACGGGTGGCTGGAATTCTACGTTTTACAGAAATTTTAACTATTTTGTGAGTATTTAATAAGTTCTCACATTACTGAATGCATGTACGGTAGTCCGGACTACAGTTGCATAGAATTGCGTATAGGTATTTTTTTTTCTTTAACTTAGTAGTTAAATAAGTATAAAAAAGTAATTCTACGCTAATAGTAAATTGTTGTAACGTTAATTTTGTAACGCGAAATTGAAGTAATGAGTGCTAGTACTTTTTTTTAGCTTCACGCTGTATCCCGCACATAGCACGGTAGAGAGGGAACTGCGGAACGTAGTGTGAAGAAACTCTTGTATCTTGCACAAGTATCTATACTTCTTATATATTCAACTTTATAATATTACTATAGAGTATAGATAAAAGATAAAAATCACAAAAATTATAATTTTTATACAACGTGACAAAAGTTTTAAAAAAATATTGAAGGTTCAAAAGTAACAGCTGAGCCCCACGCTTATTTGGGCACCGCATATTTTTAATTCTTTTTTATATGAAATGCCCGCATCGTGTGTTGACGCCATGAAATTTAAATCGTTTGAACACGGATATATTTATGTAGGTATACTGTCGAACCTCTGCTTCGAAGCTTTGTAGAAAAATGCCAATTTTGTAAGTGTTTTTTGTAAAATTTTGTAAAAAAGGAAGCTTACCATTGTTTCCCGTATAGCAGGATATAGATCGATAGCTGTGTAAAGTGACACAGTTATCTGTCTATATCCTGTTATACAGACATTCTATTTCCCATGTTTTAGACAATTTTTGGGACATTATGTACCCTAAAGCAGTAAAATAAAAAAAATCCCGGAGTGGGAATCTTCAGCTTCACGTTGTATGTATCTCGCACACAGTAAGGTAGGCAGAGAGAACCTAATGTTAAGACACTCTTTTTCCCAATTTCCGCCAAATTCTGGAGGAATTGCGTATTAAATGGCGGTACTAAACGCCACTCTTTGCCTTGACAACAATGAGAATTAAACCTAGCATTATAACTGCTATATGCGGGATAAAGCGTGAAGCTCAAAAAAACCTAGCTGATACAAGAACTATGGAAAATAATTACTATAATATAAAATGTATATACATTTTCACGCAATATGTAACCAATCAATTTGAAGTGCATCGACACACCACGACTCATTGTAAATATCAGCGAAATGCGAAATGTGGACTCTTGAGAATTTATCGTAAGGAATTCTACGCTCTATTTCATGGTAATAAAGTATAGATTTCATTGTGTTTTTAGCGTGCAAAAATGAACAGTAGAGTAGATTAAAGCCCACTCGACCGTCGAATGCGAGCAAAAATTTCGGCGCTGCGCAACGCATATTAGTTGATGTGCGAACAATTACTTTAAAATGAATTAGACTTAAGAGTAAAAAGTAAGACTGGTTGATCATTTATCTAACGAATCTTTTTACGTTTCTTAATATATAATAAATGAAAATTTGAAACTTGCTTCTCAATTATTGTTTTTCCATGGTCATTGTAGTAAAGTATTCTCTATTAAAAAATTACATATTACAATATCAGAAACGCGAAAATTTTTCAAAAAACAACTCTTTTGGTCAAATTAACAGAAGTTTCAGCTGTATCAAAACCAAAGTAATTATTCCTATTTAACTAAAGTCCATAGATCAATCAGTCGACTACCGGTGCGCAAACGCATAAACACAAATCAAACTAATAGGGTTGGCGCAATTTGTGGATATACCAAACAAGTAGAATGCACAGTAGTGCGACAGCGTCTGAAAGGACCCACTTTCCGCCGAATTATAGAGGCATTGCGTGTTGAGTGGCGGAGCTCAACGCCGCACTTTGCCTCGACACCATATGAATTTAAATAAATATTTCATTTCCTCGATTGCGGATAGAATCCACAACTAGTAATTTTTACAGCAGTTTTAGTGTAGTGAAATACAAAACAGCGTTGAGCTCTGCAATAAAAGATGCCATATATCAAAAATTAGACGGAATGTACGGAAAAAAGCATAAAGATACTTTTTAAAAAGAATCTTGAAATTTAACAAGCCCTAATACTAGATGATTCCACGCGTAAGCTCTGTATAGAGGTGTTACAATAACATTACAGTCAATGAACCACACATGTATATCTTTGAAAGAATCACGCCGCCGCCCATTTTGTAAACAGTTTACTAAAAAAAAACTACCTACACTAGATAAGGAAGAATAATAAAATGGGTGAATTATTGTACCTGAAACAGAATTAAAAGGTTAAATTTAGACACTTTGCTTTGTTTCTTTGATAAGATTAAAGTAACAAGTGCGAGTTGGACTAGCGCATCGCAAAGGTTGCGTATCATTATTATCGATTAAAAGGAAAAAAAAACAGCTTTAAATATTGATTTTATTCAGATTTTTCTTAATATTTGTTGTTAGAGAATGTGAAAATTTTAAGTTTCTATCACCGTTCGTAAGATAGTCTGATGGTAGACAGGCAGACAGACAGCGAAGTCTTAGCAATAGGGTTCCTTATAAAGGTGACGGTAGTGGGTTCGATTCCCACGCGGGAGAATGAAATAATATTAATATTTTATTCGGAGAATGCGGAGTTGAGTTCCGCTTCTCAGCAGGCGGAACTCAACTCCGACGAATTTAATAGAAATTGGAAAACGGAAGTATTTTAATGGGGACGAAGTGCCATAGCAGTAGACTGCTATGTGCAAAATACAACGCTTTTTATTCTCTTATAGTTTTACTCGTAAAAGAAACTAACAAGTACACAACTTGAAAGGGACCCAAATTCAATTTAATCCAAAATCAATAGAACTCACTATTCATTACTAAATTTACTTTATAGATATTCGACCCTTTTTTAATTTGTAACATTAAAGCAGAGTATTCACAATCGAATCCACCCCTTATTTGCTTAGCGCTGTCAATAAGCGGAGTATTATGTTTACTTTAAAATCAACATGAGTCAGTCAGTCAGTCAGTCACGTCAGTTGCAATTGCAATGTAAGTTAAATAGAATTTGGCATTTTAACATTACTTAAATAGTCTAGCACAAGTTCAGTAACAATTTCATTTATAACTTAACATTTAAAAATATATTAAAGAGCAATCCTGCGAAATTTAATTTAAACATTCCTGGAGAGTTCCATAATTCTATATCAAATTTATCTCTAAACTTATTGAGTAGGCATATGTAATGATATAGGGACCAGATAAATTAAGAAAATAATTTTATCTTTATCTTGAAGTCGTCGCGGCGCAGTGGCACAAGGGTGTGACTGTAACGCGACGGTTGTGGGTTCGATTCCCACTCGAGGAGGTGAAATAATTATTTACGTTTGTTTATATTTCCATTTTCTTCACTCTGGTGTCGAGGCAAAGCGCGGCGTTGAGTTCTGCCACTCCACTCGCAATGCCTTTTGCATTTTTGAATTTTGAATTTGGCAGAAAGTGGGGAACAGAATGTCTTAACACTGAAGTTCCCTCTGCCTACCCTGCTATGTGCGGGATACAGCGTGAAGCTGAAAAAAAAAACTATCTTCATCTTCGGTTCCCAGTTCGGTTCCCATTATGTATTACCCCTAGGGGGTAATTATATATGTATAAAACATAATTCTAATTTTTTAGCGCTGGTAACAAGACAAAGCGCAGAGTTGAGATCCACCAGCTAGCGCTTTGATCATTTCGTACTTCTTTCCACCGAATTCTTGAGACTTTTTTCCAAAGTGAACAAAATGAAAATATGAAGGATTTCATTTCCTCGAGTGGGAATAGAACCTCCAACCTATCACGTTTACAGTCGCACATACTCAACACTATACATCTAACCATTAAATCGCTTAAATAACTAAGTTTCTAAACTATTTAGTAGTTAAGTACGTATTCTCGATGAACGGAAACACACAAGCGGTTAAGCTCCAGAGCTGCATTCCCAACATTCAATGCTCTCACGTTTTAGATATAAAACTATGTAAGTTACGATGAGCTTTCACATGAATTTCTCTTATTTTATAGTTGGCAGAATTTTGTTTCGTGTAAAATTTATGATAGAAAAGCTAATTAAATTATAGTAAAGATACAACTGTGGAATGGCAGAACTCAACGCCGCGCTTCACCTCGCTTCCAGTTTCAATTTCAGTTAAATATTTTTTCCCCCTGCATGGGAATCAAATCCACAACCGTCGCATTTACAGTGGCACTCTCGTGCCCCTGCACCACGACCACCTCTCCTTTATAGTAAATCGTTGTAAAAACGTTCTAGACATCTATTTAAACGATATGTCTGAGTTGATCTTGAAAAATGTTAGTTTAAGGTGAACCACGGGGGTAGCAACCAACCTTTGCCGTTTACATTTGATTATAATCTAATAAAACAACAAAACAAAAGGTAAGAGAAGCAAGAGGCTGCCGTAGCGCAGTGGCACAAGGGTGCCGCCCGCGAATCGAAACGAACCCAAAACGCGACGGTTTTGGGTTCGATTCCCACTCGAGGAAGTGAAATTTTTCTTTACGTTTATATTTCCATTTTTCTTCGCTCTGGTGTCGAGGCAAAACGTGGCGTTAAGTTCCACCGCGCTACTTACTTTTATCTCGAATTGGATCGAAAAAAAGGAAGTGCCACGAGGTATTCTGTATGAAAGTCTCCGTGAAGAAACCGTATGATTAGAAAAATTAAATGCAATTTCATTTACTAGAAACGAGCATACCTTTTCAGAAATCTCATTTAACAGTGATATTGAAATTTTATACGTAAAATAGCCTTCCTTGTCTCCGAGTGGAAATCAATCTACTTACGATTCAGCCTCACGTAGGGCTTCGATCTTATGCCAATAAGACTTAAATTAATATTGGATTTTATTTATTTTTATTTAAAACATTTTTATCCGACTGTGCAACGCAAAGAAGGGTAATGTGTTTATTTGTTTATGTATGTATGTTTGTTTGTATTTGAAAATTACAAATGTTTCTCTTTTCTAAAGAAAAATCGATGCCACAGCGATTGCCAGACGCCTCATTAGTAGAAAATTAATATCTACAAAATTTTACATTTTACAGTTATTTCATTAAAATTATAAGACTAAAAGTACATCATTGTTATTCTTTGTTATCTCCTTCTTAAATTCCGTAAGTACATAGACGAAATAATTGAAAATTGTTACAAAAGACTTGGAAATTTCTTAAGTTTTAAAACAAATAAATGAGTTAGCGCAGCGAATTTGCATGGAGCCATTTTGTATCATGGAATTAACTTTTCAATTTTGTTACATAAAATGGTGATAGTGAAATATAAAAATTAAAATATTGTTTTGTGTTGATGTGGTTTGTTTTTCCTTGCTACGATTCTGCCACTCTACAAGAGAAATGGAGTGCCTTAACACGAGTTTCTCTCTGATTACTACATGCGGGCTACAGCGTGAAACTAAAAAAAAATCGGCATCAAAGCTGTGATTGTGCTTTGGATGGCAATACTTGTGTGTATGGTTATGGTTAAGGCCGTCACACAACGTGCCTGCCACGACAGCCTTAACTCTCATATTTATAGTAATTATTATTCTATAAGGAAAACACTAGATATTTTCCTTTTTCCGGTCTGGTGTCAAAGCACAACACGTAATGCCTTCAAAATTCAGCGGAAAATGGAGAATGGAGTGTCTAAAAACTAAATTCCCTCTGCTTATCCTGCTGTTTGCGGGATACAGCGTGAAGTTGAAATAAAGACCGTGTACTGTTAACATTTTCACCACCCTCTCGTTATTCATACTGGGTATAATGTCCAATTAGATTAAATAAAAATAAAATAAAGTGCAAAATACTATGCGTAGTCACGCGCTCGAGTGTCGGGAGGTGCGCTCGAGTTAACTGATGACACGACTTCATTTAAAATTCTTTAAACCTTTTATTCCGTTTTGTTAATGCAATGCTGAAAAATTTTTGTAAGGTGTGTTCTTTTCTTATATCTAGTAGCTAAATGTCTGCCAGGGTAGTTAAAAAGCTAGACTTTTTAACTAACCTGTCTTGTTTTACTTCAATGTCTTAACACTAGTGTTAAGTCTTAGTTTCACACTGTATTTCGTATATAGCAAGGTTGCCTGAGCGTTAAGATTGCTTCGATTGCTATTGCGTACTGAGTGTCGGAACTCAACGCTGCGCTTTTAGTTTGTTACCAGAGAGAAGAAATGAAAATACTTATAAATCAGTACTCTTCCCTGAGTGGAAATAGAACCCACACCCGTCGCGTTTACAATCACATGCTTGTGTCACTGCCAGGATGGCCTCCATAGACATATGTTGTTTGTCCCTTACAAACGCTGACTTTATTATTCCCTGTCTGAATGAGATGGGCATTTTCCATTTTCAATTCAAGCATATTTCTAATTTAAATTGGGTTAAGATACAAGAATATTATTACTTTTTCTCAACTTCACGCTGCCCGTGCCGAGTGAAGGAACTCAATGAAAATATTAAAAGTACTACTATTAAATAATAATTCCCACGAATCGCAATCGAATCTACAACCGTCGCATTACAGTCACACTCTTGCACTTCATATTTAATTAAATCTAAAATTTTCTCTCCATTTTTTATCACATCGGAGTGGTAAGATAATGGATGGTGAACGAAATATATGTATGGATAAAAATCGTGAAATGAAAAAAAATCTCTAAACTGTTGACCTTGATTAATTTCTTTAGATATTGTTTTCAAATATTTAAACATCTATACTGTTTTACGTAAAAGCTTCGCTGACGCTTCCACTCCTGTATATTTTATTTCTTTCGCTCTGACAACGAGGCAAGCCGCAGCGTTGACTTCCGCCTTTCATGATTGATTATTATATATTGTTTGATTTAAATCAACCAGCCTCTTCTGAGAAAACCTATTAATTTTTTTATGGCAATATTGTACATGTGATTTAAAGCAACCATCCGAAATTCAAAATAGGCTAAAAACTAAAACTAGATTCTAGTCCAATTTAGCCCGAAATAGTAGAAAATTCAAAGTAATGGGATCGTCAATCATTGCTTTCGTTGCACTATACGGTCAGCATTTCTATCTCATATGTGCTTCTATCTCTACTGGACGATATCTCGTTTTCCTGGCCGCATACTTTGCATTTTTAATTTTCAATTTTGAATACGTATTGAGATTGAAAATATTTTTGATAGGTATAGGATTTTAAAAATTGAAAATTTTGTTTTAGTTGGCATTTTTCGGAATTTTCCCTTTATTTTAAATGGTTGAGGCCAGTCATGGGTACGGGTACAAATAAACGGGTAAATGTACAGGTTGTAAGTTCGATTTTCACTCGTTACGAAAAAGTTATATATATTTTTTAATTCACCGACCTTGATGACGAAACGCACTATTGAGATTCACTACTCAACACATTGCATCTAAAAAATTGGGAACGGAGTGTCTTCACACTACTTCCCTCTGCCTCGTCTACCACTATATGTGATATACATATTGTATACGTAAAGATAGTTACTAATTTTGACAGTTCCCTATTTCTTACAAGCAATACAACATTAAGCAAAATATTCAATATGGATATTTAATTAGAAGAGCGAGCTTTAAAGTTTTAAAATGAAACAGACCAATGAACGCGGGGCTTCTCGCGCAGTAATGCATATTGAAACACAGATATAATAACGTTCCTAGTCTTATTAGTTAGAATAATTATTTTTAATTTTTCTTTTTTTTTTATTTTATGTTTATTTCCGGAAATGAGATTTATACTCACATCTCTCTATAGCCTTTATGTTAAAGGACTTTTATAAATGTCTATGCCTGCCCAAGGAGTTACGTTTTATTAATTTAATTTTTTAATTAAAATACATGTAGGTAGATTTATTTTTATTTACGTGTTTCAATATAGTTCATTAATAAAGAATTTGAATTTACGGAGTCTATCTGTAAATGTGGCTTGAGGTTTTTATTTTCACTCGAGGAAATTAATTATTTTGCATTTCCTCGCTCTTGTAAATGAGCAACGGATCCTATTAGCCAAAAAAAGAATAAACAAAAAAAAATTATATAAAATACTAAAGAATATCAACCCTACAGATAAAGCAAAAATATTGATTTTAATCCAATACTAGCCACCATCAATGGCGTCAAAGTGTCATTACAAGCTGAACAAAATGTATACAAATCTGTATCTTTCTGTCCTCTTGTTTAAAACCAGTATAGACGACGAGCATCAACGACCTGTGCACAATAGCACGGTGTCGGTCTTAATGAATAGCCAAGCGGTAGCTCCTTCATTTAGAGTTAGACTTCGTAAGATAATAATTGAAAGGAAACTAGATTTTTTCATGATGTTTTGTAATTTTTCAGTTTTTTTTTAGCTTCTGACTGTATCTCAAAACAGGATACTCGTATATACAAGAAAAACATGTAAAGATCTAGTATATAGCTGGGTAGTCAGAGGGAATCGAGTCTTACATGTCCCGATAAAGTTGCCTTTCAAACAAAACTAATTAAATTAAAATCGGTTCATTCGTTTAAGGAGATACGATGCCACAGACAGACGTGCATCGTCACATACATACGTGAAAATTCAGAGATCTATCTCTTTATTTTCGTCAGAGTTAGTAATAATAATATAAATTATACTAATTTTCAAATAAGACCTATTTTAAAAATATATATATAAAAAACAGACAAATTCGTCAGTCGCTGCCCTACTCAGCATTAAAATTAATATATTTTTAATTATTTTTACTCTTATTTATATGAATAGTATATACTCAAACACTAAATCTCTAGAGTAGCATACCATAGCGAGTCGTCATCATCTGAAGTGTATTTTTGTTGCAGAGTCTCATACACCGAGTCACTATGGAAGGCAGCATGAGGGGTGGTCGGCGGGTACCCACACCCATGCCGCCGCCTAAGGAGCTACCGAATAGGTGAGTTTTTGTCTTGCCAAATTATATTAAATCTTTTTAACATTTTTAGCTTATTTATTATTCTGACCTATAAACTATATCTTCAAATCTACGCGAGGTGGTATTCTATTAAAAAAACACGGAAATTCTACAAAGAAAAATGCTTTTCACTAAGTAGAAAATTTCTATACTTACCTATTAATAAAACGATCAAGGCCTACGTAATCCATAGCTCGTGAAACTAGTGAAATTTTACATCACCGATAATCCGTTTAAACTATCAGTGTTGGCCAAAATATGCGGCTGACATAAAATATTCTGTATAGTAAATATATCATGAAAACTCTAATACACAGTGCAATTATAATATACATATAAGTATTTAGATTTATTAATTAGGGGCCCGCTGGCGGCTTCGACCGCTTGTACTTTACAATTATTTAATTAAAACTATTTAAGTATAGATACTTTTTTATTATTTCAATAAAGTATATACAGTTATAACAAATATAGCAAATAAATTTTAATTTAAACCTTTTTGGGATCTTATTTGTTGTAACTTAATTAAAAACTTAATTTAAGTTTAAGAAGTTAAAAAAAAAGATAATTTCCAGTTCATCCAGATTCCCAAAAGAAACGCGACAAGTATCTATCATATCACACGTGTTAAAAATCGGGGCTAAGTTTTTATACATCAGAGTATATCAAGTTTCATATATCACTTACTTAACGCGCCACGTACTTCACAATAAATCATTGTTTTTATAAAGTTATATTTTATTTTGAGACCATTGGTAAGGCATTACACGAGGTGGTTTTCTATTAAAAAAACATGGAAATTCTATTTGACTGGAAATACTATGATTTTTGAGATTGGTCTTCTTTCTAAGGACATGACATAACGAAGTGCGGCGATGAGTTTCGCCACTTATCTCGCGATATTTCGATTGAGGTGGAATGTGGAGAACGGAGTGTCTTGAACATTATGTTTTCTGAGCCTACCCTGTAATGGGGCGAACTTGTTTCTTTAACCTACTGCGCCGAAGCCCAAAAAGAGGGTTATGTTCATAGCCTGTCTGTATTTATGTCCGTCTCTTTATATCCTTGTAACTATTAAACCAGTGAACTGCTTTATTAATAAATTGTTCGTCGTTGAATTTCTCTTGATACGTGAGTGTTCATGTAATTATATTTACGTTGTCAAGTTTTTTCTAGTATAAAATGAATAAATTCAAAACGCGCATTTATTTTTTATTATATTAATATATATAATAACAATCACACATCAAAGACCACATACATACTTGCATAGACTACAAAAAATATAGAAACGAAATCTCTCGTACGTTACTCTTTTAGTATCTTCAATACTCGTAAAAACTTTCTTGATAGAGTTGCCATTCTAAGTTCGAGATTGCTTCACCAGTCCTTACATTTCGAATCGCTATAAAAGCCCGAATCTTTATGTAAATTTGAACATTCGAAGTTTTGTATACGGAATCAACTCTAATATAAACGGTCAAAAGCGATGTGAACAATGGTACCTAAATATATAGTTTAAGATCAAATCAACTTCACTCTATATCCCGCACACAGCAAGGTAGACAGAGGGAACCTGGTGTTAAGACACTACATAAATATTTCATCTCCTCGAGTAGGGATCGAACCCACTACCAGTCGATTTCACAATCACAATGGCCTGAATATACTTTGTTACTCGAATTGTCATTGATGCTGTGAGGCAATTAGCTTTCTGAAATTTCTCTGTATAGGATCAATACTGCAAATATTGGATTTATATTTTGCTTATAAATTATGTAGATAATACTAAATAATAAACTATTGTTTATTCACAATTTTGGTGGCATAGTTAAAGTGTTTGATTGTTTGCACAGTGGTTGTGGTTTCAATCCGAATTTGGGGAATGTTTATATCTATATAATAATATATAAATAATGAAAAAATATTTGACTGATCGCTGTCTGTACACGGAAGCTAAATATATTTCTACCCTCAGTCTAGTAAGACAATCTGTCTGCCTACCGTATATGCGAGAATTCTATAAATCAAAAAAAAAATACATAAAATTCTATTCAAATTAGAATTTTACTAATGAAAAGGGTAACAAACAAAATATTCATCCGAACGTCACTAATTCCACCATAACCACTCTATAATTAAAAGCTAAAACTAATAATTGTATGAAAATAACGAATTTCAATTCACTACCACCTCCCGTGGGAGGTTCCATTGAATAATATCGAATGCAGGTATCGTATTTGTGTCATAGTGCCCTCTCAATAGCGTCATCCGAACAAAAGGTATGTATGATGTGTATTCATATCGCGTCATCGAAATGCATCGTATGTACACATTATAGACGATTACAGGGTGTTGAGTTTGTTTGGCGTGGCTTTTTTAATTAATATCATCCTGTATATGGGATGTGTCGCGATATTGAGTAGAAGCCATATATATATATATATATATATATAAATGAAAGAAGGAGCTTTACTGCTTTTCTTACATAGCATAACAGGCAGAGGCAACATAGTGTTGAGATAGTCCTATCTCAGCTTTTTGCCAATTTTTCGAGAAAACGTAAATAAATTAAATATAGTCATTTCTCCAAATGGGGATTGAATTGACAACCGTTGCATCAGCCAAACGCTGTTCCATTGCGCCACTACGGACTAGTATTATTTTTTATCTCCATTGATTTACTGTTGTTTGTAGAGCTAATAGAAGATAGTGGTAAATCACTCTGATTTTTAAGTTTTGTTCGTCTAACGCCGTACGTCAGGGAAATAGAAAACTTATAAACACTCCTAAGATACCATTGCTCGAGTCGCTGAAGTCGAGTTGTTGAAGAGGAAGTGTGGTGTCGAGTTCTGTTGTCAAAAGACTTGAAAATTTAATTTGTGAGTTTTATCTCAAGACTCCACGTGCCTGCCATAGTCACTTTGCCTTGTTACTACAACTAGAAAATGAAAATATTACACACGCCGTGCCACTGCGCAACCAACTTTAGGATATAATATACATAATGTAACAATTTCTAGTTCTAAGTCTAACTTTGAAACGAGCCGGCCAAACGATAGCGATACGTTTGATAGTTTATTCGAGGTTTCTATGGGAGAGTTCACGTGCCTGGAGTCAGGTTAAACCTATTTGCAAGTAGCAGAATACCCCGGCTTTATTTATGTAAATGTATATAATAAATTTATTATAGAAACTTTCACACAAATATTTAGAACATTTTTGATATATATATATATATATATATATATATATAAGATCTTATAAAAAGTAGGTAAGTGTTGTCTTGGTTGAACTAGTCAATTTTTAACTTGATATAATACTATCATACTACCTTCACTGAATTTCACTATTCAAGAAGCAATGTCTCGAAACTTAGGCGAAAATTAGAGAACTGAGTGTGTTCATATTAAGTTCCCTAAGGCTACCTACTCTGCTTTGCGGGAAATGCGGGATTGTGAACTGTTTAATTTAACTACTACACCGTGAATGAGTTCATTAAAGACAAAATGATACATTTGCAAATTGCAAACAAAGAAAACCTAGTGTTCATACTCTCCGTCCTTCGCCTACAATGTTATTCAATGCAATAAATCTTAGTTTCGATATTCGTATACCGAATTTCATCATTGCACTCAACGTAAGCCTCTGTTGCGTTTGACGTAACTTGAATAGACCTAATATTGATTACCTGAACCTATTGAGGTGTACAGAGCTTCCACTGAGCTTTCATTGTAGTATTGCCGATAGTAAAGATATAATTCTAGGTACATTTTTTATTCATTAGTTAATTATACTTACACAATTCGTTATAATGAAAATCATTAATTTACCTGAGTAGGAATAGAATCTACAACCTTCACATTTAGAGACGGTTTACCAATGCGCTACAGTTTGCTATAAGAACATAAAAAAAATATTAAAAGGAAAGTCCATTATTTACTATCTAGTTTCTATAATATGACTAGGAGTCACAAGCGTTCTAGAGGAGGAGGATCAAAGAGGAGTCAAGCATGTATGAAGAACGTCATGTTTCATTTCATTTGCGTTTAAACTTTAATATGGAGGTGATGTATTTTTTAATTCAATGCGTCGCGCAGACTCGTTGTCGAGTAAAATATACTTTGAAAATAAATTGTGGACGTGATTTTTGATCGTGCAATATTATGTAGAAAACATGGTAGAAAATAAATGCGGCATTTCATAAAAACTTTATAAATTTACATGTTTTTTTTCTATTAATATAGGGATTTGAAATTTTTCCAAGCAGCACATAATAATTTTAAATATTTTTTTTTGGGGGAACTCGTGGTACAGCAGCATAACGTTTTGCTCAAGTTAGCTTTTTTAGTTTGTTAGTCTATCCTGCCACCCCGGAATACAACGTGAATCTAATTTTATGCTCCTGATACTGATTTCAATGCAATTATACAAGAAATGTACAAATTGACTGGATTATTTTTCCTTAAACATTGCTTCTATTTATGCAAGTACATTCAAAACTCCAAGTATATTTCGTATTTAGCGTAATAGGTAAAGAGATCCTGATGTAAAGACATTTTTGCCTTACATTTATGTTGGAAAGAAAATCCTCTCCACAAATTGGCATAACCGAGAAAGAAATAATGAAATATCACTTAATAATTAATAAAAATAAAAAAAGCTCAACTTTTCTTAACTCTCACAACATGTCTACACTACAAATGTCGATAGCATGTACCTACATAATATATCCGCATCATAATCACTGATAATTTACACCACGCGTTGCCAATAGTGCGTTTCGTCTGACGCGACATGAATACATTCCACGTTGATTGGTCTGTACCCTGCACTCTGTACCCTGCACTCTGTACCCTGCACTCTGTACCCTGCAGCATCGAGTGCCAGACCAGGGTGAACTATAATCTGATACAAAGAGGCTTGCTTGCGTCTGCAATTAGAGAATCTTGCGTGGAGTGAAACGACGGTTTGTTAGTTTGATTTTACATAATGATGGTGTTTTATTTTTATTTGCTTTTTGGTGTATTTTTTTTGACTTAGGTTCTGTCGTCGTAGAGTAGTAAGGAAGTTTTTGAATGTACACGCGACGGTTGTAGGTTCGATCCCTATTTGGGGGAATAAATATGATTTGATTTGATTGGGCCACTCGAGAAAATGAAGCGCAGTGTTGAGTTGTGCCACTTGCAGTCTCTTGCAGGATTTTCTTATATAGTTTAAACAGAGACTCAATTTTATTAAGTGGACATTTATGTTGTGTACATTTTATAAGAAATATACTACTTTATATAAAATAATATTTTAAAGGTAATTTTTGTAATAAGAATGTTGACTTCCAATCCAGGGTTTATATTATATTATTATTATATGTATTATAGATAATAATCTACATTATATCCAAAATAACCAATATCTTTTTAAAAGATTTAAATGTTTATAATGATAATAAAGAAAATATGAAGAGTATTATATGTATATATTTTTATTATTATATGTATATTTACTTACTTCCACGGATAATGAACATATTAATAAGGTTTAAATTTATATTCCATTAATTGACACTATGTTGTATGATGAATAGAATAGCGAAGGAGATAAGATAGTAAAGACATACAAATATATATATATATTTTTTTATTTAAAAAAAATCTTTTACTATAATAAAATAGATATATATTTTTTTTAAAGCTCACAAATTGAAATTTAAATTCATTATATTAAATACTTATTTACAGTCAAACTTCAGTTTATATCTATATCATATTAAGAACAAGGCAGTTATTAAATAAATACGTACAAGTGCAGTGTGGGGTTACAGCGTAGAGGCAGACTGTTACTTGATATAATACGAACCCTTGTAGAACAGAGTCTGGCGGAATCCGCCTTTGTCATTTCAAATTGTTAACTACATATATGGAGCTTTGTTACTTACTAGTGAATTGAATTTTGCTAACGTTTTGCTTTAATGATGGTAGTAGGTTCAATTTTTGTATATAAAAAAGGTTTATTGATTGATTTCATAAATATAGAATCAGTTGAGTTGAGATTTCAATTACAATTATTTTATAATTATGTATATGCGAAATCTGCTTTAACAGAAGGCCGAAAAATTTATACATAAATTATAAAATATTTTTATTTTTACTGTTCTACTAAATTCTTAACAGGAGGAAATTTTTCGACGTTATCACTTGTCAATGTCAATCTCGAGCAGTAAGTGGCGATAAGAATCACATTACTAGTGCGCCAGCGTCAAAATACTATCTTTTATTATTAATCTTATTTAAATATCTTAAGTGCAGCGTATTTAACATTTAATAAATAGTAAAGTCAAATTAAAATCTACGTACAGAGAGTTGATGAGAAAGTATGGTGTAGTTGCCAGAGTGCTTGCATGATTTCCGAGAGACGCGGGTTCAATATTTTGTAACTTTTAGGATAATTGCGTAGTGAGTGGCGGAATTGAACTCATTACCACAGCAAAGACATGAAAATACTTCATTTCTACGAATTGGAATCGAATCCACAACCTGTCGCGTTTACAGTCGCACTCTTATGCCTCTGCGCCACGACCGGCCTCAATTATCACGTTTTTTTTATATTTTTTTACCTAAGTAATAAGTAAGTAAGTAGTTTTTCCTCAGTCTTACATATAAATTGTTTTTAACTTCCCTCATCATCCAAGCGGGGTGAGAGACATATGCATATTCTCAAGATTATTTCGGGAGTGGCGTGAGAAATGACACTGCATTCTTTAGTTGGGTATGTTTTGATGCATTCCATGTTAATTAGTTCTGTGTCACTATGTCCGTTGGTGAAAAGTCGAAACAAATGGAAACAAAAATATCGATATACTAGTTATCTACTGCAACTTTGTATGTGTGAATTTTGAGAAAAATAGAAAAACGTGTAGTTTACCTGTAGACAAACCGCGGCGTTGGACTCCGTCACATAACATGTGGGCGGGAAGTGGGGGCCTGTCTTAATACTAGCTTGTTTTTTTTCTAAATATTCGAAGCCACAATTAGAAATTTTAAATTTTTGTCTATAAAGATAAAATTAAATTAAAATTTAGTAATATATTATATTATATTACGAAATATGAATATGTTGAATTATTATGTCGTTCGTGAGGAGACCAGATAACCTCTGATTGAAGGGTACCGATGTTTGCGGGTGGTCGCTTATATGTATGTAGTGTTAAATATCTATAAATATAAACTACTGTTGACCTACTAACTGTCTTCATATATATATATATATATATACTGACAATAATGTATTTGAGATGATCCGCGAGCAATGGTATGTCTGACTGTGTACGTAATGGTTGAAGGTTTGATGCCCGCTGGAGAGAATGATTATATTTTGTGTACTTTTATTTTCCCGCATTGGAAAAATACGGCGTGGCGTTGGCTTCCTTCGCTAAATGTCTTGAATTTAAACAAATTATAATATATTACAATATTTAATATTAAGGAAATTTTAAAGTTTTTTTTATTTTTTTTGCTTCACGCTGCATCACACAGTAGGATAGACAGAGGGAACACGGAAACCTAGTGGCAAAACACTCCGTTTTCATTAACCCTTCCCCACGAAGGCCTCAAAATGATAATTATGTACAAAAAACATAAATAAAATTTTATATTAGTAATCCTACCTGCATTGGATGCCCTATATAATATACAATATCCATATCAGAATCGAGAGGAACTTATAAATATCGTCCAATATCCGATATAGCTTTTATTAAAACCGGGAACATTTTCTGTCGTAAGCTGCATACAATTTTGTTTGCGCTTTGCTTTATTTATATAATTAAATTATATGGATTTCATTAGCTTGACGCCATAAAGATATATTGGATGAACTTGGCGGTTGCATGTTCAAGTCCCAATTAGGGCTATAACTATAATGATAGCTTCACGCTCTATTCCAAAGTAACAAAGTAGGCAGAGGGAACGCTGTGTTAAGACATTTTGTTGCCCACACACGCTGTATAATAATTATTATAATTAGTGTTAATGAGTGTTTCTAGGTCTATTTAGATAAATAAATATAAAATATTGACGTGGTAGCATGATGTAATATAAACCTACGGCGTTAAATTCACTTCTCAGTTCAAGCAAGGAGTCCCTTTATTAAGTACTCTTCTCCTTTATAGATTTGATGTGATAGTTTTTAGTTTCACGCTGTATCCCGCACGGGCCTGGGAACGTAGTGTTAAGGCACTCCGTTCCCATTAAGATACTTCCCTTCCACACTGATCAGTTAATTCAATTTGTTATTCTTTTATTTCATTAGGTACCTATACTAATTACAGACAGATAGTACTTACGTATCCATGTCCCAAGAATAGGTAGACTACATATCTGGTGCTGACATCATGATGTATAGTGGATAAAGACACTATTAATGACTTATTGTCTAAAGCACATTAAGCTTGGACTGCCTTTGTTTTCTGTTTAAGTATTTTTTTCTTTAATAGAAATTATTTGTGGACTTAAATCCTGATTGGGGAAATGCTTATATATTTTTTTGTTTG
>JBAIZZ010000340.1:582317-626520 GCA_037355905.1 Heliconius aoede
AACCGAAAAGTAAATGCAGAACGCCAAACTTTTTATGACTTTCAAACTCAGATAAGTGAAAATACAGAAAAACACAAATTTCACAGTTAACTTTCAACTTTATGTGTTTTAATCCAAACTTTTGACTGTAAAACGAGAGAGCCTCGTTAAAATCCGTCCAGTCGTTTTCACGTTACACGCAAATTGAGTGGCGACACTATTAAAAATCTGCGCGTAGCATTTTACATGTAAATTGTGAATTTACCGTTTGGCCAGAATTAAAAACATTTCATTAACTCGCGACTGCGCGTTTCACCAGCACTTTCCCGACTTTGAAGTAAAGTATTATAACTTTTGTAACTTCCGCTTCCCTTTTGATTGAGGCTTCATTAATGTTGCCATTTCCACGTAATAATGTAATACGCAAAACGAAGTCGCGTTAAGCTATTCATGTCATAAAAATGACAATTTTACGCAATTTTCAAAGGATTTTTCTTTGTAAAATTCTAATGATACGTCCTTATATGGGGTGCCTTTGAGGATCTTCTTTTGCTCGACTTTTTTAGCATTTCGTTTCCGGTTGGTTCATTCATTAGGTTCAGGTTAGACTTCAATGCAGTCAGTTAGTTGTTAAATTGTACTTTTAAATGCTTTATTTTTATTTATTTTTGTGTAAATATAAAATTAAGAGATAAAAAAGGGGGAAGGACCATCGACATCGAGTTTTTATATGCCCTATAAAACTTTTCATTACTTGCCACTTGTGGAAATGGAATTTAGGCTCTTTTTATCCTCTAGGATAAACTACACAGTTCTCCTGTACCGATCTATTATTACATTATTCCAACTCGGGGGGTAATGAAAATAATTAATTACCCCGAGTTGGAATTGAACCTACAAGCCGATGCCAGCCCACTACGTCATTATAAATCCATAATTACTCAAAAGCTGAATTTGGTACACTACTATGTATATAAAATTTAAACACAACTTTCCGTCCGTATATAATTTTTGCCGTTAACACGTTATTGTTCCGGCATCCGGTGCCTTTGATCCGCCATGTGGTGGTGGTCGCTACACGTGCTAACGTTGAGTTGGTCAGTTATTACTTTTCTCAGTACATTTCCGAGTTAAATACGAAATTAACTCATATTTGTATGAAAATATAATTTAAAATATTTATATATATACTTTTGTGTTGTAATGATTTGACTTGATACTTGAAGTAAAGTATGACAAATAAATATAATAAATAATATTTTTTTTTGTGTATTGAAAAATATACTCATTGCTATTTTACTATAGGGGTAATTTTTTTAAAGCTTCGCGCTGTATCCGGCACACAGCAGAGGTAGGCAGAGGGAACCTCATGTTAAGACACTCCGTTCCCCACTTTCTGCCGAATTCTGGAGGCATTGCATGTTGAGTGGCAGAACTCAACGCCGCCCTTTGCCCAGTTTGTGAGGACCCATATTTTGGGAAACACTGGTCTGACGCATTGAATGTATCAACAAGACGTTCATTGTACTAATATACATGTGGACTTACTTATATGGACGAGGTAGCCTATTCGATTATAATAAAGCAAGTCTGTTTTCTTAATGACTTTAAAGTATTCGAGTCTCTAAGATAAATATATCGAAGTAGTATTAGTCATTTTATACGTACTTATTCTGATGTGAGTTAGTGGTTTTTTTTTAAATTAATTATATAAAAAAATATAAATAAAATAATTAATATTCACTTGTATTCATTATATATATTAATATCGTATGTAGCATAGTAGCCAGAGGGAATATAGTGTTAAGATACTACGTTCTCACTTTCAGTATACGTAAATATAGAAACTGCGCTATTACGACGCCATTTATCTTAAATACTTATACGCAAATAAATATTATTACAAATTTAAAAGAAACATTAAAATTAAAAACGCTATAAACAATCTCACGTGGTATCGATCCTATATCAAGATCAAAGACGGATGAATCGACGTTAAAGCTCACTTTTACAAACATTGCGAATCTGGTGCCGTCTCAGAACGGAAGTGCTGTTAAATTTGCTATATCGATGTTGATGTGCTTCTGAATCATTTATAAAATTCTAATTGTTTAGCTTAAGACCACTCACATAATATGCAAAGTCTTTATTTTTGTATGTAGGATAAGTCGTGACGTTATTGAACTCATGAAGAATGTAAAACTAAAAAGAAACCACTCGTGACTCAGGGACTGTAAACGCAACAGGTAGTGATTTGACACTCCACTCGAACAAGTAAATGTCTTAGTTATATTTCTTTGCCTCATTACTGTCTAGTGATATCTATCTAACTATACCTGTTAAAATTCTTATGTTCTACTAGTTTCCGCCGTATTCTTGAGGCATTGCGTGTTAAATGACAGCGAGAAATTGAAAATATTAAGCAATTAATTTCATCGAGTGTGAATCGAACCCACAACCGTTACGTTTACAGCAGCACTCTTCTTGCGTCCCTGCCTGGCCTATAAATATGCCATTTCTCTTCCTTGGGTCCCAAAAGTTCATTATTCATAGGATTTAGTTACAGGAGAATACCCGATACGGCTCTTGCGTTATATGGGGTAGATAAAAGTAGTCAACTATAGAAATGCATACGATAATGTGTTCCAACGAAAGCGTAACGATAGATAGGATGTTCTTTTATTTTTTTTAATTTATAAAAGTTATACTATGGTAGCCGCGGGGAAGGGGCACAAGCGTTTGATTGTAAACGTGACAGTTGTGAATTCGATTCCTGCTAGGGGGGATGAAATACATAATAAATTTTCATTTCTGAACTAGGTTCCCAGGTTCCCTCTCCCAATTCACAAAACATATTTATAGCTTATAAAGGATTATCGCCCTTAAAACTAAGAGCTATATTAGGGTCGATCGTTGCAAGGGATACATTGATAACGCCGCAACGTTGGTCTTATGGGAATGGCAAAGGAACTTTTACACAATATTTGTTAATTTTAAAAGTACATAATTTTTATATATATATATATACACTACATAAATTGTTGTTTGTTTTTATGTGTATTTGTTTATGAAGTATTTAAAATAATTTTGCACCATTAGGGAAAGCCATGTTATAGTAATTAATCGAGTACTCAGTTTTTGTATCCAAATATAAATTTGACACGGTATTGTTAAAAGGTTAAAAAACATAAACATACACAAAAATTTATAGATGTTCAAATCAACAGACACAGTTTAGGAACCTAATATTATTATAATATTTATTTATATAACAATATACTTTACAAAATTTATCAACTCTGTTTCTATAATTTTACATTTTTCTAAATTATAATGTCGTTTACTGAAATAACCAAATTAAGAATAATTTTACATTAGTAATCGTAACTGAAATATTTATTATATCCGTATTTGAAATTCCGTATACATCCGTGGCTGTAGCCTGTAACACCCTGAAGTATTTACGTTCTCTTAGAGATACCATAAAAAGGATTTGCGTGTAGCGCCATCTATCGAAAAATCCTTGACGTTTGAAAGTAAATCCTTTCGCATAGTTCTAATAGAAACCGCTAGGTGGCAGTACGAATCGAGCACTAAGATTCTTGAAACCAAACTAGGTGTCGGTAATTTTATTTCAGTTGGTGAAATAAATAAATAAAACAGACACATCTGTTACTTCTGCACCTATTTTTTACATTTAAATTTCTATGTAATTTTACGTTTTAATTCATAAATTTAATAGAAACACTGATATCTACTGATATATTTTATTAATAAAATTCGATTCAAAATTATAAAATATAATATAAATTTTCTGACAATCCTTTTCGACAGCTCTTCAAATGTAACTGCTATATATTCATGTGGATTTTTATCATCACTAATATTGTGAAATCTGTATCCCACGTGTAGAAGAGTAGGCAGAGGTACTTACTGTTAAGACATTCTTTTCTGCCTGTAATTCTGGAGGCATTGCGTGCTGAGTTGCGGAATTCAACGCCGCGCTTTGTGTCAACACTAGAGCGAAGAAAACGAAAATATTTCATTTCCTCGAGTTGGGAACGATCCACAACCTGTCACGATTACAGTTACACACTTGTACTCCTGCGCCACGATTGTTCTTAATATCTCATAATATATTATATACCTAAATACTAACTATCGTTATTTAGTAACTCTTACAAAATTTGAATTAAATTGGGTAAAATTGAAAAGATGATTGACTACAAAAATAAATAAAGGTAAAAAAACGTATAATAAAGTATTAACATTAATACATAATAAATATTTATCATAACAGGTCGATATCGTTATTGGTTCTTCAATAGTTGTGATTCCCAGAAGGTCTCAGTAAATAAGATTATATGGAAGTGAATAAATGAATTAGAAGAAATTTCTAGGAAACGCCTTATATGTTTATTATACTTAACAAGTATTTCTAGATCTATAAGAGTTAACGAAATCAGAGAGTCCCTTTTCAAAAATTAAGTACATACGCTCTTATTATTATTGTGTAAGTATATTCAGAAGTAAATACATAATCAATTTTAACCTATTTCTCCATCTGTGGAGGCCGTTGTGGACCAGTGGCAGCGTGTAATAGATTACCATACAACTGATGGTAATTAAATAATAAAGAAATACACATGGAACTGCTGCCAAAAATAATATTTGTTCGATATGACTACAATAACCATTTATTATTTCTAAATAATTTCATATTATAATAAAGGAGATATTTTAATTAATTACCTACCTTAAGGTAGGATTATATTAAACAATTTTAATAAGAGCTTTGAACGTAATCTAGGTTTATTATAATAAATAGGTAGGTAGGGATAGAAATCGTGAAATGAAAAAACCTACGTCTAAACTGTCAGGTATCTTGATAATTTTTTTTAGGCATGGGTTTGAAATATTATAACATACATCCACCTGTATATGCGGAAGATATCTACAAATTTATAGCTCATTCTACGTTGTCGACAACTAGCTATTTAAAATATTCGATTAATTAAAACTAAAGTAACGAAGTAAAAAGTGTTCATTCCACGTCTTTTATCTTAAGAGATTATAAAGTTTAATTAAAAGAATATTTCAAGACTTCAATAGTTTGCTTTATAAATTTAAAATCCCTTTTCTATAGAATTTTTACTGTTTATTATTAACATGATAAATTGATTTAAAAGTTTTATAGGCGTAATATTTCTAAACGCAATATTGGGTCGGATGGATAAGGCGTGTAGGTTACGTGTTCGATTCCTAGTGAGGCAAGTTATTTTTTTCAAATATTTTCGTTTCAATTTTTTTAAATTAAAAGGTAGATATGTACCTATTGAATTTTAAGAAATGTGAATATTAGTATAGTAGAAAAAACGTCGCGTTTCTTTTGCCAAATTGTGGATATTATAAAACTAATGAATTTAGTAGGTTCTGTATGCCTATCCTATGCTTGTGAAGCTAAAAAAAATATTGCATCAACCGGGAAATGAACCCACAATTATTTCGCATATACGCAATGGCTATAGTATAGACAGATACTGTACCACAGTGCAACGACGACCTATATAAATTTCAGAAAAACAAAATATATAAAATACTTTAATAAGCTTAAAGTAAACAAGTCAATTATAAAGAAAATGATAAATCCAATGCCATCAAGGGCATATCCAACGACATATCATTTATCAAACTCCGTTCACTGGTTTAACAATTAGAACGTAACAACGAAACGGACATGCATACATACACGTTAAAACACAACCCTTCTCTTGCATTTGGGCGCAGTGGGGTAAAAAGTTTGTTGATTTCAGTAACCTCGTGTTAATCTTGTATACTATGAGTACAAAGTATAAACAGATCTAGTATTTAGTATGGATATTGCAACAGATGTTCCAAGTTATTTTTGTCATGGAGGGTTCACACCCCCAGCGGAGACAGACGTCTTTGAAGTGTCAATTAGTATGAAAACATTCGCGGGTGAAATAGTTATATTTGAGTGATGTTGATATTTTGATGAATTATAGGGCTGTCGGTAGTTTTAAAATAATATTTTTAATGCTCTCTTTATTAATTTTTTAGCTTCACTTTATATTCCGTACGTAGTGGGGTAGGCAGAGATAACCTAGTGTTAAGACTCTCTGTTCCTTTTAAGACACTTTCGCATTCACTTTTTTTTACCGAATTCTGGATACATTGAGTGTTGAATGGTGGAACTCCTTTCGTGTTTACAATTTCACGCTTATGCCACTACACCACGCCTGGCCTCAACTAAATTACTTTCTCAGTTACTAAATCTTATCATAAATTTATCCTTGCCCATTTCGCAAGACATATCGGATGCATGAAAATAAGTTTGAAAGCTCATAATTTGTTTTCGGCAACCCTGCTGGCTAGTAGCAGTCGACGTGACAAATTATGTAATTTATCAATTTCGTGCTGTTGAATTGTTGTTTTATATTTTGTTTTGCTCTCACAGTTAATAATCATAATTTTAAAATGAAAATTTTAATTCAATAACAGTGGTGAGGCCATCATGGCGCAGTGGATTCCCTGACTCTTTACCTAACGGAGTATGGGGTTTGGGTTCCACTGACATACAATGCAATGTATGGCATTCAATTCGGCAACCATCCTTCCGTGCTTGTGAACTGAATATTTTATTTTCTTTGACATAATGTGTAATACGTATACACAATACGATCGCTCGTATAACTGGGTAAGTAGAGGCAACCGAGGAACCGAGTGATAAGACACTCCGTCCCCACTTTCGTTCACCATTTATGTTTGGGTCGCAACAACTTTAATATGAACGCAACAAGTACACACTTAAGGCTCAATTATTTCTGTTACAGGCAAATTATTAAGTTAGACATGGAAATTTCAAAACGTAATTGACCAATCTGCTCTATGAGGAGAACCGTTATAATAATATATTATTACGTAATAATATATATTATAGTATAAGTTATTTGTGTGTATAAAGGGTAAAATATTAAGAAACGTATTAAGATTTGAACGTGGGACGAGGGACTTGAAATTGCGAGGGAATTGAATTGAATACCTTTCATAAGAATAAGTACATAAGTTCGCGGCGTTGAGTTCCGCCACTCAACACGTGTGTCGCAAAAGTTGGGAGTTGGGGGGAACGGAGTGTCTCGAGACTAGGTTTCCTGCAGGATATAGCGTGTTTAAGATTTTAAAATACTCCGTTCTCCTTTTCTTATGATACGGAAGTATAAAAATATTATCATTCAAAGGTCACAATTGCCTATAAACAAGGTCGTAGATAGAAATTTATATCAATATACCTTCATGTATGAACCTACGTAACACGTACCTAAGTGTACATTCTATCGTACATTTGTACCTACTGTACCTATGACACTCAAGTAACGTTAGACATTTGGAGCGCGTCAAACAAAACAATAAAGAGGCGTTATCTAAGCCACGCCGGGCGAATTGTGCATATATGTATATATAGGTATATATTTATTGATATTCAACTGTTTAACTAAGAAAAGCATATATATCTTTTTTTTTCTACAAGATGTGTGTCAAAATAAATTAAGAAAATCTATTAATAAATTAAAATATTTAGAAAAGTCTATACTAATGAATATTTTATTAATTTATAATTTTAAAATTACGAAAAAAAAATGGTTTTTACACAAGGGCATAGAATATGCTTAAAGAGTGATTATATGAGCCTAAATTCGAGTGGTTAACTAGTAACCTCTGAAGAATACTACAATTCAGGTCCTGTCTCCATCATCAGACCAGCTTGATGAAATCTCGAAGTTAGAAGTTACCCTAATAAGAGCATCTACATAATATAACCAAATTATATAACATCTTTACATAAATTGTAGCCTATATAATATAGTAAACAATAATATGTGTTTATTTATTTATTTATTTATCATATAAGTTTATTGCAATATTGTAAAATTTGCATATTTATATTTACTAATAATATATTACTATACATGTTTGTTAAAAAAACACCACATACAAGTATTAGCATAAAAGTTTATTCTAAATTGCAAGCAATGACGAGGAAAAATTCAACATATTTTTATTATATATTTTATAAACGAATTTACTCTTAATGTTACGAAGTGTTAATCTGATGTATAAGCTATAGGCGAAATATATTTGGCAAAGGTAATGTATTAATGTGAACAGAGTGTCCTTAACAATAGGTTACCAGGTTCCTCTGCCTTCCCTGTTTATGTGCGGGATGCAGCGTGAAGATAAAAAATACGAAATTTCTAGCATAATCTCTGTAATTTAAAGTAATGTTAAATCTACCTACAACAGCATCAATGTATGCATGTCTACGTCTTGCCAATTAATAGTTAAGTAATGACATTTCACACGGCATCTACGTAGGAATATTAATAAGATAGGAGGGAGGGAGGGAGGGAGCTTCCGGCGGTGAAATCCAAATTATTTACTTAGTTACCTGTCGTGTAATATTTATCTAATAAGGTAAGTTAATAACGCTAATGTATATTATTTACTATCTTCTTTACTGTTTTTTTTACGTTTGACTCTATATACAGTATACAGTATAAATAAATTACAAATCCACAGAAAGTGGGACTTTTTAATGTAAAAGCCACTATTTTAAACTTCGAAGCGCAGTCGAGCACATATATATAATACTCCATTGTTATAAGATCGAATCAAAATGGGTGACTATTATACAAGATAAAAATACCTCTAAGCGTTGCCAATCTGCTTATTCTTAAAAAACATACTAGAACGAGAAAGGGATATATCTCGTACACTTTTACGCAATTACCTACTTCCTAGAAACCTAAAGCTATATTCAACTTATTACATATACTAGTACAGCCTACAACTTTGTGTGGACAGTTTTTCGAAAACCTCCACTTTTAGCGCTCCTTTACATTCCCCAACCTACTTATAAAAACAATAGAAAAAATATTATTTTTTAACATAAAACCAAAGTCTTTCCTTCCAAAAATATTTTATTAACTTGTAATTTAGGACCAGCCATTTCCCAAACGATCTGACAAAGAAAGTGAAATTATATAAAACTTATATTCGTTAGTGCATAAGTTAGTGCATAGTGCAAACTTTCCGTCATCCGCCTTCTGAGGTCACGCTGGCTGTATTCTGGAGCTTTTAAGTGAAATAACTTAAGTGATTGAGGCCGTCGTGGCGCAGTGGCAGCTTAGGAATGTGAGCGCAACAGTTGCGTATTGAATACCTACTTTATTTATTTAATATAATCATTTTGTCGCTCTGGTAACGAGGGATACAATAAAAATATTAAATATTAAAAAAAAACTCGACGTTGAGTTCCGCCAATCAATACGCCAAATGTATTAAGTCTAGATTCCCTCTGCCTACCCTCCTATATGCGGGATACAATGTGAAATTATAGAATAAATGGCAGTATCAATCAGAAGTATAAACAATACTTATTACACTAGCACATACAGATATACCAACAACATAAAAATCGAGAAATCAATTATTATCACAAATAAGAAATAAATTACACAAAAAAAAAACACAAAGTAAATATAAAACGTGAATAAGCCCGCGGCGATGCAATTTGTCGGCTCGGACGTTTGGGCGCTCTACGTAGGAAATGAGCGTATTTGTCTTACCTGAGCGAGGCGGGGCTATGGTGTAAGAATTAAAAGTTTAAGTTAAAAATAATTTAAAATCTTGGATACTTGAATTTCTAAAAAATACAATGTACATGAACAAGCACGGCTGAGTATATATTCTCGAAATGATTCAGAAATATATAAGGACAATCAAATAGATAATGTACTTTTAATGTACTATACCTTTATGAACGTAAAAATTTGAAAATCAGTTATGGTAGGGTATCAAGATGAAATTATTTTTAGACATTCTAGACCACGGAAATCAAACTTCCAAGTCAACACAATGAAAAGATCTCGCGTATCTTTTGATAGGGTTCACATCTGAAGTTTTGCATCGGTATTACTGAATTTTGGGTGAAAATCGCGGCGTCATCAGAACCTATAGGGCAGTTCCCGACATATAGACAAGAAGTGTGAACTAGCAGTACAAATAAAGGAAAAAAAACATAGTTATTTTCTAAACATACGTCATCTTTTGGCTACTTAAAACTTAATCCTGAAATTGGTACTGATTCCTCGGTATACGAGTCAGACTCGCATTTTACCTAATTTTTTTTAAACGAAACAAGAAAAGAATTTGACGATATTAAAAAACAAAAAACAAAAAATTATCCGCGCACACTAGCACCACAGATTTTACAACTAGTAGCGCATATACATAAATTTCCTTACTAACATTTACTCTGTTAATTATTAAAGGTATAAAATATGAAAATTACACGTATGTTATTATGGTTTTTGCTTTTTTTATGATGCTAAATATAAACGTGATAATAACGCAATAAAAAAAATTATCTTGATTTGCCAGTAGAGCACAATTCACTTTCAACGTCGAAATGAAGTGACGCCTACAAAACGCGTTGCCATAGCAACGTGTATTCATAAACGTGTAATGATGGTAGTTTGTGTTATAGTTATTTTATTAATTTAATATATATTTCTCCTAAAAAGAGTAAAAAGTTATTGGTTCTCTCAGTAATAAACACAGCATAGTGCTTGGCACTTTAACATATAAAGAATAAGTTTTATATTATTCTTGACTTTCATAGACTATATGTTATATATATATATCCTTTAAACTGGAAAATTGTAAGGTTAGCACTCAACTGCAAAATCTTAAATTTCACTTTTTATAGATTATGTTCTGTATGTGTATGGGGTTGAATTCCGCCATTCAAAATTGAAATTTCAACACATTGCCAAACAAAATTAGGTTTTTTATCAAAAAATATGATTTAATAATTTAATAATAAATAATAATTTTTAAGAAAAAAATTTTTTGTTTAGGTCCACTCTACGCCTAGTTGGATCGGATGCGTCTTATAAGCTGAGCCCTTACGAAATGGAAGCTCTCAATGCGGTAAGTTATTTAATTTTTATATAGTTGAGGATAAAGGTAAGATATAAATAGTAAAGTTATGTAAAGAATAAATTACATTGAATAACAATAAGTGTTTGCTGCTAAGAAATGTATATTTTTGGTGTTTTATATTTAAGGATTCTTTAGATACATTACAAATTTCCAAATTTTTACGGAATCATATTCGATATGTTGAATGTTGATCGGCAGAGCCCATACTTGCGATATGTTTTACCAAAGAGAGATTATAGACAGAATATTCGATATAAAAATATTCCTGAGATTAGTGCGTTTAAACAAACAAACTGTAGTTTTATAATATTAAGTACAGAATTATAGATATTCATATATTGTATCTAAGTTACACTTTGACGTATTATTTGAGAGGATTAGCGAAGTTAGCGGATCAAGTTAGATGGAAAATAAACATAGTTATCTCAAGGGATTGTAGCGGAAAACAAATATCGAGGACTTGGAGATGATGTGGAGGTAGTGATGAGTGCGTATACGTTATACTTGTACAATATTGTATAATATTGTACAAATATCGTCTTTGCAAGTGTTATTTGAAGTTAATAAGCTGTTTTTGTATTTAAATATCTAAACTTATGTGTGCAATATTAAAGAGTAGAATTGTAAACGCGACAGGTCGTGGGTTCTATTCCTACTCGAGGAAACGAAATATTTAATATTTTCAATTCTTCGCTCTGGTAGAGAGAGGAAGCGCGACGTTGAGTTCCTCCACTCTACACGCAGTGCCCTCAAACCTCGGCGGACAATTTTCGCCGAGTTCTTGATTGAAAGTGTCTTCAAGGGAATGGAGTGTCTTAACACTTGTCTCCCAGTTTCCGTCTGCCTACTTTGCTATGAGCGGAATATATAACATTGTCAAGCTAAAAAATAATAAAGAGGAAACGGTCAACTGAAAACTGCGCTTTTTGTTATATAACTTCACGCTATATCCCGCACACAGCAGGGTAGGTAAGTGTTAAAATCCTCCGTTCCCCAGTTTACACTGAATAATGGAGTCATTGCGAATTGAGTGGCAGAACTCAACGCTTCGCTTTTGTGTTTTTTAACACAGCGTAGAAATGAAAATAATCAATTTTCCCAAATAGGATTCAAACCCATAACCATCACGTTCACCGTCAAACGTTGCGCCGCTTTTCAGGGACAGCTTTGCAAAACAATTAAAGCCGTGTAAAAGACTATTTAGTATGGTGATGCTTCCATTGTCTTCTATTTAAGGTTAGACGTCATACCGTATAAGTGTTTTTTCTTGACGACTGTTGATTAGTTATACGTTGTGGAGTAATTTAGATGAGTCCAGTTAGCATCGTTACCTTAGAAATGTTTATAATATTATTTTGCAGGAAGAAGTTTTTTTCGTTATTTTTTTTCTACGGTGCTTAGAGTGATCACGATAGACATGGCTGGCGGCGTTTGGTTCCGATATTCAAAACGCAGGCTTTTAAATGAGCATTCTGCGTGTCCTTCTGTATAAAGCATACAGTCTTAATCTAAGCAAATATTTTAATATATAATGCATATATAATATAATTTTTTAATTATGAAGATTAATTGATTGAAAATAACTCACTGTGATTGAATGAAATCTAAGCAAAAAACGAAAGTTACGTTGTTTTCTGTAGTTTTTATTTATATAAAAACTTTATTCATTTGCCTACTTTTAAGGCTTCGGGTAGTTTCAAAACTCAAGTTTCTCGCATTCTACAAACTTTGTAACTTAAACTTACGGTATGTTTAAAAGTCGTTGCTCTAGTTTTATCACTGCTTCTACAATTTTTTAACAATTTATTTTAGCTGCTTATTTGTTTATTTTAGCTTTACGTTTCCCAATCAGATACCGTTCCCCACTCTCCTTCGATTTTTTGAGAATTTTCACCCTGACTGGTGGAACGCAACGTTGCACTTTGCCTGGTTACCGCATTTACAGACACGATATTCTCGATAGCCTTATATCTTAATAAGTCTTACTATCTTAATAATCTAAAAATACCTTTAATTATTAAATGTATGATATATACGCATAGCGTTAAGAAAACAGCTTCATGCTACATTAGAGCTAAGACACTCCGTTGCAGAATTTAAATTAAACTTTGAAATAGTACTGAATTACCATCCTCGAGTTACGTTAGTTTCCCTCTAATGCATCTCATGATCTCCCATCCTGCTATATGCAGTATATACCGTAAAACAAAAAGTATAGACAATTGCAGGGCATTCAAAACATCATCTATGACATATATTACATAAGTTTTAAATAAATACAATTTCACGAGCAATTAACCATCAAATAGAGTTGTAAATAAGCAAAAGACAAGTAATTAATAGTCAGTCTGGATGCATATTCTGAGATAATTTATACTCTGTAGCGTATTATGATTCAGCAGATAGGTAAGGAACATGGGGTCTGTATGGCGCCAGAGTCCAGACTAGGTGTTATACTTTGAATTAGTCATTCTGAAATATTAGGAAAATCATTAAGTCTTTTAAGAATTTTCTCTAAATTGTATTTACTAGAGGTCGTCGTGACGCACGGACACAAGCGACTGTAAAAGCGACGGTTGTGAGTTCGATCCCCACTCGAAGGAATGGAATATTTTCATTTCTTCGTTCTGGTATTGGTAAATGTTTCTAAAATCAGGTGTTGTGAGAGGAACGGAGTATTTCAATACTAGATTTCATCTATCTACGCTGCTATAAGAGGGATACAGCGTGAAGCTAAACGAAAAATCTCCTAACATTCTAAATAAATACATTTTGCAAAAAATAGTGAACAAAAAAATATATATATGTATATATATTCATTAAAGTAATGAAGACCAAGCTAGTAGTAGCCGGAGTAGTTTATCAAATTTAGAGGATAAAATCAAATCACATTTGCAAGTCACTCCATACAAGTTAAATAATACGCATACATACTCTACGAGTATATGAGACGATGGTGAATCAGCAAATGACGGTTTGCGAGGGCGACCGTACAAAGTGTTCTGCTTTAGATAATTTAGCAAAGAATAAGATAAGGAAGAGCTTTTAATGGAAACATGATTGTGTACATGATTGGAAGTCGTTTTAAATTATTTCGTTAGTAGTGTTAGAAGCAAAAAAAATATATCAACGAGCGCAAAGTGGTCTAAAGTAAAGCGCAAAAAATTTAATTATTTTAATTAATATAACTTACTTTTTTAATAACCTATGAAGATATTACTTTGTCGGTTGTCCAGTTTCCGTTCATTTTAATGGCAATATGTTATGGTGTGAAATAAAAAATATTGTAAATACTAGTGGCCCACATGCGGATTTGTCCGCTTATAATATACGATTATTATTTTAATATTTATTCAGTGTATTTCGGGAAAATTACTTTATTATTATATAATAGTATATATTTTCTTTACTGTTTCTATACACTAAATAATATAGTAAGTTTGATACAGTAAAGATGGTTTTCCCTCGTAAATTCCTATTCTACAGGAATAGGTAATCCCCCCGAGTTGGGATCAAACCCACAACCATTGCATGTACGTTCAGACACTTTTTAACTTAGCCGCGATGCCGTAATAAAAAGTATTATGAAATATTTTATATTTAATTCACACGCCATTAGAGATGGTCGTGTAGAGGACAGTGATCACGTAAAGCATTGAAAATGATAAAATGCACATACGTTTGAGAATCTACCTTGAGATCTATTAAATGAGAGAATTTTTTCATATATAAATTTACAATATATATAAAAAATGTTTGAAATTGTGTTAATTCTTTCCCTCGAATGGGAATCGAATCCACAACCTTGCGTTTACAGTCACACGCTCGCGGCTCAAACATAAATTAATATTCTATTATCTCAAACACTCGAATTCTTGTTTTAGAGATACAACTGAATAAATAACCAGCAAGAAACTAACATGATATTAAATTGCCTAATACAACAATTACAGGTTAATCCGACGTTTGTGGGTTCGATTCCCTAACGAGAAAATTAAATATTAAATATTTTACTAGCTTTGGCAAACAAAAATGTGATGAATGAATTCCGGCTACGTAACGCAATGCCTTGAAAATTCGGCGTCTTAGAGAGAACGGAGTGACATTACACCAGGTTCCCAGATTCATTTTATCTTCCCTGCTGTGTGTTAGACACAGAGGGAAGCTAAAAAAAAACAAAAATAATTATATAGCATCACTCGTTCACGTTTGACTTCAATTTACCTTTAAAATATATATATCAAAAGGGCCTTAATGTAGAGTAATCTTGGATGTAGGGGTGCATAATTTATCATACAGCCACTACCGCCGGCGCTATTTTTATTACATCACACGTTTAAAGAATGAATTTCAAATGGTGTCGGAAGTTTGCCTTGGGGGAGTAAAGCCTTGGTAAGTACTTTTGTATGAGGAACTATATGTGAGTTATACGTGAGTTTTGTTTGAGTTTGGAGTGTCTTTTTTTAGTGTTTTTTTAAAAATTAATTTTGGTGTTTTATGTAACAGAGAGATGTTAGTTTATGGTTTATTTTTTGTCTCTGTCTTTTGTTGCGAATGCTGTATAATATATATTTTGTGTACATACTAGTCATCGCCCGCTATTTTGTTTGTGTGAACTTTAAGAGGTAAAATGTATGGAAATCCCATTTTTTCCACTTACTAAAAGGAATTGCATGAAAATCATCTCTTAAAATTTCTTAACCAACAATCTACATTTCAAAATTGAAACATCTTAGTTTAAATGCAAGAATTTTATTTATAATAAAATTTTATTTCTTATATATTATAAAATATAAATAATATATTAATAGGCTTTCAAACACTATAGTAGGGGTGTAGAGCTGCCAGAGGGTGTAAAAATCTCGAAAGGAATATACAGGCAGTGTAAATCGACTTGGAGTATGATTTATGTGCACTAAGAATGATCATCATGACGTTTTACTTTAAATTTTCATATAAAAGAAAGCCCACGTACGGAGGTACGTCATTTGAGAGGCAGTTTCATGTGGGAGTGGGAACTGCTTTATAACTTATGAATGAAGTGATTTTTTTCGGAGTCTTTGAAACTATAGAAAAAAAATACTCTTTTGATACAATTAGGTTATTCTAATAAATGGCATCGGGTACAGATTCTAATGGTACCTAATAGTTTAGATTTATAACGCTATTGTAGGTAGATGCTTAGAGGTTCCGGTTAGAAATAACACGATCTACGTTTTGCCATATTGCAAGAAAATCTTAGAGCTTTACACATAAAGTCTCTATGGAGTGTAATCTAACGTCTAAGTTTGCTTTGCTTAATAATACGTAATCTTATCTAAACCTTATTAGAATATAATAATTCTAATTAGAACTTTCAGAAAATATTTTTTTCCCCCAAGTAAGAATCGAATCCACAGCAATCAAGCTAACAACTAGAGGCTACGTAGTTATAGCCTTGATAACATTTAATTATTTAAAAAATATCTCTACTAAGATATCCCACAAATTGATCTTACAATATTTTCATATGAAATTACCTGTTGAAGTGCCTCGATATTAAAGTATACTCGTATTATATCTTAGAGAGGGTATATTCTAACTTTCCTGGAGTGTATTTATTACTTTAGTTATTACGTTTTATTAAACTTTTGCAATATTTTTACAACCGACGACGACTTGCGTCCCTGTCGTAGGAAAAAACATATTGACAGTAATTGCGGGGTTTAGATTTTATATATTAATATTTCAAACAAAATTTACATTGAAACGTGTCTCTATCTTTTATCAGATTTTTTTAACAAAATCATATATGATATACTTTAGTCAAGAGGATTTTTAGTTACGCACATAAAAGGCGCGAGCTGTGCCTGTACTAGTGGCGGATGGGCTAATTATTCACTTTAAATACATTTTAGCGTTATTCCACCCCTTCATATAGAAACTAAGGTTATTGTAAATCAATGGAATAGGATATGACTTGAAACGATAGTTGTGGGTTCGAGACGGACTAGAAAAAATTATAATTGTGTACAGTTTCATACTATACCAAGATAAGCGGCGTTAAATTTGAGATACAAGAAAGTGTGTAGTGCGTCGTTGTGGAGCGGCAGGGTAACTGATTGTAAATGCGACGGTCGTGGGTTCGATTCCCTCTCAAGGGAATTAATCTTTATCACTTTCACTCAATTTGTAACGTCTTAAAAATTGGTAAGAAAACCTACCCTGCTTCATGTAGGATACAGTGTTAAGCTAAAGTTTGCATTTCAAAAAAATAAATTGTATTTTATATTCTAGTTTTGCTGAAACAAAAATCATAAAAGCCCTAGAAAACTAATATGGTTGTGTCATTACACGTCAAACCGCAAATGATCAGAGATTTTTTTTGCACAAATTCCCATACATTTCCAAGTATGGAATTGCCACAATTTGCGACACCGTCGCCGCATTCCCCCAAAAATCGATAGAACATCTATCAATATCGTAAATTTGACTATAACAACGTGTTTCCGGCCTTAGGACGTGGGGGGCAAAAATTAATAAGGGGAAATAATTTTAACGACTCCCAGACAGTTGTTAGAAAATTTCAAATCTTTGACCAAGTTTGTTCAGAGTTTAGTGGAAATTGTGATTTAGTGGTTCTTACAAGGATTTATCGGGATTTTTTTTTCACCTGTTTTGAGATTTTCTGGATAGAACATACCTTTGTATTGTATAACAAACTACAAAAAATATCTAATCACAAGCTATATCTAAGTCGCATTATTACGCGACCACCAGATTGAAGTAGAACTGGCCCTGCCATGTGTACCAAGAGCTGATGATGACGACACATTCTAAAGTGGAGGCTACAAGATAGGCGTAGGATGCCATGCAGTGAAGATACGATTTGACGAAAGTGGTTGAAATGCTCTATAGAACAGACCTAAGTTCAGCAGTTTACAGCCAAAGAATTAAAATTACTGAATTGAAATACACAATCAAACTCATATGTAGGTCATTAAAAAAATCTATGTCTAGCATTATATTACATATATATATAGCATTGTCTTGTACCCAGAGTTATAAATACGAAATATGTAGAACCTTTCTTTCCCTTACTTAACACCTAATAACTTAACTACCACAATATTGATCTACTTTTAGGTAAAAACAAAACATACGATCACCTTAGAAAGTAACTTAGAATAGTGATACAATAAACAACACGTGGTCCCCTATTCCTAACAAGGTGTTGCGTTGCAGTTGCAGTTGCGTTTTGCATCTGCTTAGCAATTCTACTGTAACAGCGCCCTGAGGTGACATTTCCGAGTCAAATGTAGAGAAATAAATTTAGAAAACTTAGTTGTTAAAACTTTAAGACACTGATAATATGAGATGAGTGTTAGGTACTTACTATTCGATATTATTTAATTTAAGTTAATTTTTACAAAATAAATAAGTACATTTACGTTACACGATAACTTTCGAATAACTGTTATGAAAATTACGAAATAGTGAAATTTGAACTGTCAAATGATCGATCTATTGTTGTTTTAGATTAGATACTGTCGCAATTTCACAAAAAACGTTTGGAGAAAGTGAGAAAAAAAGATCCCACACATAGCAAGACAGACATAAGGAATTTGATATTCTTCTTCACATTATTTACCCAATTTTTTGAAACTCAACGCCCAGATAATCTAAACCACTATCATAAGTCGGAAGCTGTGCGACTGTTCTACGAATTCACGCATCCTATTTTTTCACTTCCTAAATTATATTATATAAATATATAGAAATCCAAAGTGTATACAATATTAATATCAGAGTGCTTTATTTATTAACATAACATAAAGCGAGGAAATGTTCTTTGAGGTGACACATTTCAAAACAATTTACATTTGAAATCTTGATGATGTCAGAGTAGATGAGAAGCAGTTACGGCCTGTCAGTCAGCTACTCGTGGCTTATTGACGGTAATTCGTAAATAGAGTTATGCTTATGCTTCACACTATAGTCTGTATAAAACAATACACTCGCGACGGCTTCGCCCGCTTAAACTTGTTGTTATATTAAAGCTAATTATAGATATTATAATTTATATTATTATATGTCTATACATAAATTGTAGCATGTGTGTGCTAGAGCTTACAAATTATACTGCTTTAAGGTTTCATTTTAGTCCGTCCAATAGTTTTTGCATGAAAGAGAGACAAGCATCCATTATCCAATTTTTTTATATTAATAATATTAATAAGACTAGTAAGATAAGATGAAAGGCAGAGAGAACCTAACGTTATAACACTTCATTCTCCTTTTTTCTTCAATTTATACGAATCACGTGTTTAGTAGTATTACACAATTACAACTTTACGCTTAACGTTTTGCTTTGATAGAACTCTGCTCTAAAATCTGAAACAAAAAAAATATACTCATTCAAACAAAGGGGAATCGAACTCATAACTATCACATACAGCGTAAAAGCGGAATAGAAGCCCTGTCTGATAAGCAATCATATTTGAATGGGGGAAATTTATAACAAAATCATTACAGAGATGATAAAAATATAAATAAGTTGTTAGAAGAGTATAAGTATAATTTCAACGGAGCTCGATTAGAACCTATGGCTCAGTGGTCAGTGCGCTTGGACGGATTCCAAGAGGCGGGAATTCAAATTCCGCTACGTTTAATGTTTTTATACGTTTTTTAAAAAATGTATTGTCAGTTCTAACTTTAAGAATTCTGAAAATACACATAGGCAAATCGGAAGCCACATTCGGAACGAGTCACGAAATATCGATATCGCTGATCGCAAAGTATTCGTCGGCGCGACGTGTTGCGTTTCGTGGCGTAATGACGTACGTCGTATTCACCGCACTTATTAGAGCTGCCGACGTAGTTCTTCTAGATGTGAGTTTCTAGATTCTTGCTTATTTTGTTTTCAGAGTTTTCTTTTTCTTCTTTTTCTTTTTCTTTTTCGTTTTACTTTCACAAATAAAAAGGAATCTGGTGTTATGACACTCCGTTCCCCACATTCCACTGAATTTTAGAGATATTGCGTATTGAGTGACGAAAGTCAACGCCGCGCTTTGCTTTTTTACTCGAGGGAAGAAATGGAAAACATTAAGCAATTCTTTCACTAGTGGAAATCGAACCCACAACCGCATGCCACTGAACATTGCACTTCTGCCACTGCACGACGACGTCATTAATTAAAGAATTGAATTACGCTATATTCATTGAGATATTGTCTGTTGAGTGAAATACTTAGAATGATTTAATATAATAGGTCTGTATTAATTTATATTTCTTTCAGTTTTGCAAGAGACTTCCTTCTCCGATTTTCTTTTTTCACATTAAATTAAATTGTCGTAGATCTTTTTTTTTCACATTAAATTGAAAACAATATAAAATACAAATAAAACTTTTAATAGATAGGAATGAAGAAATCCTCATAGTCAATTTTATAAATCCTGTAAATTAATCAAAAAATAACTAAATATAACATTTATGCCAATAAAAATGACATACATACTCATCCAGTAGTTCATATATCTGTAACAGACAATCACCTAGACAAAATTCACCCTCCCGCATGTCGCTTTGATCTCTGTTTTGGTTTTGAACCCGCTACATCGATGTTAGTTTCAATTCAAGTCCTCTTCACTTTCAAATTAATCTCTGTTCGTAAATATGTGTAATGATGCACAAGATGGCGGCGTGTGCGGATCATTCTTTACATAATTGTTTTTCTAGTGCTTTTAGAGGATTTTCTTTGTTTAGAAGATATGTGGTAATGGCAGGTTGTGTGTTTGTTCAGATGATTTAAAATATAGGATATGTTTAGAGATTTTTTACTCTCCATTCTGGAAATTATTATTATAAATAATATGAAGAAAATATTTTGATTATATTATTTATAATTTTGTTTCATTCGTTTGAAATAAATCGAAATTTAAATATATTACATTTATTATAATAATACATATAAGTCTATCAGTCTTACTATTGCAATCACCTTCCTCTGTCTTCCCTTCTCTATGTCTATTAGTAAAAAAAATAGTTACATAGTTAGACAGATGTGATCATTAGTCGGTGAGAAGATTCGTTTTGTAAAATGTGAAGATAATTTCTTTTCTAAAAATGTAAATGTAATAGAAAAATTGTGGAGTTTTGTATTTCTTTTTACAAGCGAGCTCATTATGTTCGTGTTTCAAATGGCAAAAAAGGAACTATCTCTCTAAGAATGACTGCTTAAGAATCATTCCTTGCTTTGTAAGGATCCAAATGAAGATGTTGCTTGTAGTTTGTGTAATTTCACTGTTTTTTTTTTTGCTGTATTTTGAGGCATTTCAGAAAATACCTTACTTTTGTTTTCAGCTTCACGCTGTATCCCGCACACAGCAGGGTAGACAGAGGGAACCTCGGTGTTAAGTCCCTCTGTTCCCCACTTTCTGCCGAATTTTGGAGGCATTGCGTGTTGAGTGGCAGAAGTCAACGCCGCGCTTTTGCCTCGACACCAGAGCGGAGAAAATGGAAATATAAACGTAAATAAATATTTCACTTCCTCGAGTGGGAATCAAACCTACAACCGTCGCGTTTACAATCTACAGGCTGTGCCAGTGCGGCACGACAGACGCAATTATAACTTTGGTCTATAATAGTTTGGTCTATTACCATATACATATTTTGAAATACCCCCTTAAAAATAAAACCAAATATAACTCAGTACGTTCCGTAACCCCTCAACTGGGACATTTAATTGAGCCTCAGGTGGTTTGCAAGGCGGTTGAATCACTCACGCGTCGTCACTTGTTTACACTAGTGTTTAGTGTTTGGTGAATTGTAGGCGCTTGTTTACTTTAATTTATTGTCGTTGTAATATCTATGTGTGTGTGTATGAATAATGGAATATTCTATTTATTATTATTAATTATTTATAATAATTATTATTATTTAGAGACTGGATACAAGCGTGTAAATGCGAAAGATGTGGGTTCGACTCCTACTCGAGAAAATTAAATGATTAATATATTCATTTCTTGGCTCTGGAAGCTAGGTAATAAATCCGCATAAAGTGGAGAAATTGAATTTTTTTGCGCTAGATTCCCTCTGCCTAAAATTTTACAGCAATATTTCAAGTACATAAAAATCAAGTACTGTTATGATTTCGCATAATTTGTCTTAAGCTCAAACCCAAAAAACAGCACAAAGCTCAAAAGTTTGTGTCGATAATAAAATAATAATATCTATCCCACGTCTGATAGGGGAAGTATTCACTGACAGATTCGATGTATGTTTCCTTATAGTGCGTGTACACTTAATTTGGGCTCAGGTGCTTCTCAAAACGCCCATTCATTTGTTAACAAATAAAATATTGTAAACCTTTCTTGTATAAAAGAATAAACACTTTAAGATGTTTATATTTTTATTTGTAATGATACGTCTTTCTATTTCATTTTAAATTATTAATAATAGAAATAGATAAAATGTAGAGATACTGTCGTAAAGTAAAAACGCTAGTTGTGGGTTCGATACCACTTTGTTTGAATGAATATTTTTTTAATTAAGTGTTAGGTTGTAATTGTACTACAAACCACGGGATGTGTATAACTTGAAGTAAAGAGGAGAATGAAGTGTTATGACATTAGATTCTCTCTGCCTTTCATCTTATCTTACTAGTCTTATAAAAATATTATAAATATGAAAAAAAATGTTTCTCTTTGAGTTCCCGAATGAACTAGCTCGGTGGGCGGGGGTCATCGGCTAAAAAAAAAAAGTTTGTTGTCAAAATGGGGGTTATGGGTCATCCGTTTTTTGATATATCCTCTCATTGCAGAATGAGAGATTCGTACTGCATGCTCATTAGTTTGTTCTCATGCTTTTTACTTGATACTTTTTACCTCTAGTATCTTTGGTACAGTATTCTCGAAACTCGACCGAGGTCTCTTCCTATGTAAGAGACATACCGGTCGCTTGTCCATCATATATAATTATGCCTCTGTCTATGCTAAATGGCCTCTTAAATTAATACTTTTTATCACTTATATTATAACATATAATATACATTATAAAAAAGCGAAGGCCCGAAATATCCTTCTTGTGAAGGGGGTAAAAATATATATAAATTGTACCTGTACTTATAAATAATTTTGAATATAGCCTATATAAGTTGACAGCTCGGTCAAAGTTAGTACCTCTTAAGAAGAGGTCGAACCGTCAAAGTCTTTCTACATGTTTATTTAGGATACTACTGTTTTTTCATTGCTACTTAAAATTACATAATATTATTGTTTTGCTTTCAAGGGTGAAATAAACCACTTTGAAAAATTTAAATTCAAATTAACTTCTTTTTAATATATTAATGTAGTAAATAAAAAAATCTATATAATTTTTTTCCGCTGTGCCTCTGCGGTAAGGCTGCTTCTTTGTTTATATAGTCATATTAATTGTACAGGCTGTGTATAGGATATAATCAAAGTATGGATTAAGAGTAGATTGGAAACGTGTCTGCGACGCCACGCAGTACCAATTAATTTGTAATTCGCGTTTGATCGACCGCTGTACAAAAATAACTTATTTTTAATTGGGGTCTTTGAGGTAATAGCACGTATGACGTAAATATGTGGGTAATTGTAGAGAGTGCGGTCGAGTAATTGTGTAAGAGAATATAAATTAAAATATATACATATCTACATATATAATTTATATTAAATAAATTGTTCACTTTTATTGTTATGGCTTTCATATTCAAAGCCTTTATAGATAAATTGAAATTTTTTCAGATATTGTTATTTATTAAGCTCTATTCTTAATATTTTTCAATTTACATCTCAACCTCCAAATACCATCTTCCATCTGACTGACCCCACTTTAATATATATTTGTACTTTTTGCTCCTTCTCCATTTTTATGTACTCATCTTGGAATCTGAAACTCCCCATAAAATAAATAAAAATAAAATAAATATTTTGAAATGTATTTATCCAAACGAATGAACATAAAACCCAAAATTATTGCGACCACAATCGTACAGTTGGCTACGCTAAAATAAAAACAAATAATATTAAATATTACTTTAAGAATTATTATCTACATTTCACATACCGAAAAAAAGGCAGTTTCACAAAAAAATAAATGAAATTCAAACCAGTTTGATGTTGTTTCCGACGCTACGTACACGTGATAAATAAAAACATCGATGGCAGTACTGACTGTTCGTGTAGCGGCGGACAGTGAGGGATCGAGTGACGCGGCGTCGGCGACAGGTGCCCGCGATTATATTGTGAGGGTAACTGTGCCGTGCGTACGCTACGGTAAGTCAGTGGTGATATACAGGTTAATATGAGTTTTTTTTCCCGCATATAGCAGCCAGAGAGAATCTAGTGCTAAGATATTCCGTTCTCCATCTACCGCCGAATTTTCGAGATGCTGCGAGTTGAGTGGCTGAACTTAAGGCTGTACTTTGTCTTGTTTCCAGAGCGATGAAATTATAATAATTATTCGGATTTGTAGAAATATAGTTTTAGATTTAGATGTTAACAAACAAGTACTAATTTACTATAACTCCTACAAGCGAAGATTGATTCTCCAATTATCACGCTGATATTATCACATTGACTCACTGTCACGACGTCAGTATTATCATTTCTATATATTACTTAACAAATTTTTACCATCCACAGAAAAAAAAATCTAAATTTAAAAACCAAGTAATGTCCCCATAAAACAAACACGTGAAATGCGTAAAATAAAAAAAATATATATATAATGTTTTCATTAGTGATTGTTTGTGCACGCAGAGGCATTTTTCCGGGCAATCCGGCCGTGACCGCCCAAAGCGATTTATATCTCGATGATACTTGAATGAGGTCGATTATAATTGATGAATTTCACCAGCTTTTTGCTCTTTCCGAGTGTGTAATTGAAAATTTCATTTTTGTGAACACTTTTTGCGTGTATTGTTTTTGTTTTTCTTTTAATAATGGATTGGGATTTTGGAGTCATTTTTTTGCGTGTTTGTTTTGACACGTTTTATTCGATGGTTATCTGGTTTTGGGTGAAAAAGGGGAAAAGTAGTATATAAATTCAAATTAAATCAAATCAAATCAAATCAATTTCACGCTGTATCCGCCACCGAGCATGGTCGGTAGACGGAACCTCGTTCAAGTTCAAGTTAAGACATTGTGTGTTGAATGGCGGAACTCAACACCGCGCTTGGCCTAAACACCAGATCGAAGAAATAAAAATATAAATTTAAACAAATATTTCTTTTCTTCGAGTGGGAATTGAACCCACGACCAGTCGATTTTGCAGTGCGCTTTGTGCTCCTGCGGCACGACTGGCCTCATAGTAATAAATAGTATATTAATTTGGAAATGAGGCCGCTGTGGCGCAATGACACTTTTAGCTCCCACTCGATTGAATTACTTTCACTAAGAATCATTTTCTCGCTCTATGAAGAAGAAAAAGCTCGGCGTTGGGTTCCAGGTCCACGTTCTCGGAAAAGCCCGCGTACTTTGCAAGTTACGGGGTACAATGTATAGCTTTAAATTTTTTAATATTATAGAAAATATATCATTTTGTCATCAGAAACTACAATAACTAACACATTTTAAATCTAAACTTCAAATTTAACAAAGTGAAAGTAATAATACTTACTATCTAAAACGCAAACAGAGAGCCCCCGTGGACCCTGCCCATTTATTGGGATAATCCAGGAGCTCTTTAAAACCAATTAATATTCCATTGATCCAGCCCTGGTATAATACTCCATGTTTCTATAGCACCTGCGATAGATTGATTTAATACGTTTTTGTGCTCCATCACTTGGATGTGGGGACGTTTTGAATGTTATTTGACTTCATCATAGACAATTTTTGAATTTGAATAAGTTCCTTTTATGGTTTGAATTTTTTAAAGAAAAATAAGTTTTTAGTTGTAAAGTTAGTAAAGTTTTAAGTAGTAAGAGTAAGAACTTTAATTTTATAACACAAAAATTTATGCATAACGTATTGTGGGATAGGGGGATATTGTGGGAGAAATAATACGAGAGAGTGCTTCCTACTTTCTCTGTTTTTGAAAAGTGAGAAATATTATGTGCGGGCTTTAAGCTAAAAATAACATAACTTCATACATTAAGTAAAACATGGCCAAAATTTTCGAAATCTGCACAGAATATCTTAACAAACTCTTATAATGCCAAATAATTTCACAAAGAAGCCTAAAACGATATTACACACCATGCCCATCTATCCATAACAATATGATTCTTATTTCTTAAGAGATAGGATATATTTTGCAAAAGCGCTTATATAACAGATAGTGATGATAGGTTAGTTGTTAATATCGCGGTCCACTCGAGTGCAAAGTCTACAGCCCTGCGCCCTGCGGTAAATTTATTCGAGGGTTTGTACCCTTACCACTGTATTAGAATACGGCATACAGCATGGTATACTTGGTAGAAAGAGGGAACCTAGTGTTAAGACACTCCGTTCCCATTCTGGGTGCGGAGAACCAGGAATTCTCATACGATAATTTTCTGTCGAATTCTAGAGGCATTGTGTATTGAGTTGCGGGACTTGACATCCAATCAAGACGTGCCTCGTCGCCAGAGAGAAGAAATTAAAATATTAAATGGGAATAGAACCCACAACCGTCATAATTACAGTAAGACGATGTGCCTTAAATATTCTATTTAAATCTACTATTCTATAAAATTTTCCCTACAATAAAGAGGAAAAAATAGAATAGAACAACCAATAGTATGGGAAGTAAAACCTGAATTTATTTCTCTTGCACCCGGCGTCTAATACAATCTGGGCCCCCGTCATCTCACTATGATTTGTTAAGCTGCAATTTCTGACGACACGCCTCACGAACAAATTTTTATCTTTCATTACGCAGAGATCGAGATTATCTTTAAATTAAATTATTATTACGTATAAATTTGTGAAATTTGTGTAGAATTTGCGGTTTTTCCCTTTGTTTTGGAATAACTTCAAGTTCTAAATGGATTCTATATAATATAATAACATTTATTAACTTTTGAACATACGAAATTTTCTTAAGTGCCCCAGTTACCTCTAGCCTCTATCGTAAAAAGGAAATCTAGTGTTAAGACACTCCGTTCCCCACTTACTGCCGACACAAAAACATGGTATGTCGGGTAGGAGAATTGAATACATAACTGAACAATTAATTATAAATTTAAACTGTATTTACAATGTAGGTAACAAAATCTGTGTATAACTTTAATCTCGCCTTTCCAAGTACTAAAATATTCATATCAGAATAGTTCAAGCTGTACCAGACCTTTGTGAAACCGTCAGTTATATCTAAACTGACGGTAATTGCCTTTTAAACTATGAAATTTATATAATGAAATTAGGATTTAAGGAGAAGTGAAGCGCTGGTACAGAATATATATAAAATAAGCAGTGTGTGCGTTTTAATATTTGGTTGGTTTGGTTTTTGGTTTTTGGTTTTTGGTAGATATACAGATACTGCACATAGCAGGGTAGACAGAGAACTTGGGGATCTAGTGTTAAGGCACTCCGTTCCCATTAAGTCACTTGCATTCCCCACATTCCGACAAATTCTCGAATCATTGCATATTGAGTGACGGAAGTCAACATTGCTCTTTGTCTTATTACCAGAGGGAATAAATCAAAAAATAAATATTTGGTTCCCCTAAGTGGTAAATAAATCCACAACATTTGCATTTACCGCCCGCTAGTGCTAAAATACGATAAATAAATATAAAAAATCTGTACAAATAAACTTTCAAAAGGACGAATACTGATTCCGGCCAGACCACTACGATAACGAACATAAAATATTTATTTCCTTTCAAAAGTTCACGTCAAAGGTTTCTATTTTTGACTAATGACTATAATCTGACTATTTGTTGGTATTAAAGTTGCAACGCTGGCAATAAGGATACTATAATATATTGAAGAATATTCATTAAATGGTATATATATATATATATATAAACTTCACGCTGTATCCCGTACACAGCAGGGTAGGCAGAGGGAACCTCGGTGTTAAGACACTCCGTTCCCCACTTTCTGCGGAATTCTGGAGGCATTGCGTGTTGAGTGGCAGAACTCAACGCCGCATGTGTTCTAAATTTATGAAAAAAAAACAAAATAAAACAAAATCATTTTAAAAAGTTTTGTTGTTTTACACGCCAAGTCTTTTGATATAAATGGTTTTACAAACATTTGTAGTCCGCTATTTTATTGCAGTTACTGTGTGGTACTAACAGAAATATTGGTTATTGTTTTTCGATTACTATAATATTTTTATGAGAGTCCTTATGGTATATTTCTCCTTTTTCTTTTTGAGTGCTGCGATCTATTGGAAAGCTCATAGAACTGAACATACAATTCTCGCAGTTACAGTCTGAAGCGATGCCGCTGTCTCATCACGCTGGATTATAGATCAAGAATTGCAGTTCATTGCACGAATAGAACAACAGATATAAATTTGTTATTGTTATTTTCTAACGAAATAAAATTTATACTTTATTGATTTGTTTTATTTTACTTATCTATGTATTGTTCATTGTCACTTCTAGCTTAATTTAATTACTGCAAGTCCACCGGAAGTTTTGATTACGCGGCGAATTTGCAGCAAAATCGATACATAAGTTCTCATATCTTTCGTTTGTGTTGACTTAAAAGCTTATTTTTTTTTATATTTCGAGGAATCATAGATTTAATATTATATATTTATTCAATAAATTTTTATAGCAAAGCATATTGTTAAAAAAACCATAAAATTTCATTAAATAAATCACCCCATACGTATAAACACTCGAACTATTTATCACCGTCTCGTTTTCTCATTGAGATTAAGACGTCGGCACATAATTTTTCAATTTGGCCGGTTAAAGCGATGGATGAATAAATCTTAGGGGAGTTATCGAGGTAACGTTCCTCCGACCTGCCCTTTTACTTGGTATGTCGGGAGCTTGGTAGTACACTGTACCTAGTTTAATGTTGTAACCTGAGATTATTTTAAGTTAGCATGCTTCAGGTGGTCGTGGATTTGATTACGCTTCGTGGAAATAGTTTAAAATTGAAAATGAATTCATTGTGGCGTTAGCGGTACGAGGTTGTCTGTAAATGCGACTTAATTAATTAATGTTTCCTTTTCTATCGCTCTGGAAACAAGGCATAGTGCAGCATTGAGATCCACAAAATTTCAGAAAGTGGGGAACGTAGTGTTTTAACACTGGGTTTCTATTGCGTACCTCACCTTATGTGGGACATACAAATACATAGCGTGAACTTACAAAGCCCAACCACCAACAATCTTCTTTCAGCTTAACTTCTATTTTAACATTCACATCTTAGAAGGAATACGTTTTTACCATAATTCTAAATAATTGTATCTGGTATGCGAAGACTAACCCCTCATTCTTTGAGTGTTTAAACTGTGACAGTGTTTAATTAAGCAGTTTATCTTGTTGATTGTTACCAATTATAACTTGGCGTGTGTTTGACGTTGATTTGTTATAACGGAAACTCTTATATCTAATCTGGCGTTAACAAGATATCTTCATATCACTGTAATATTTAGGCCTGTAGGCTGTTGATTTGACAGGTTGTGGATTTGATTTCTACTCGGAGAAATTAAATATTTATTTAATATTTATTATTTTGGTGGAAAGGAAATGTCATAATGCCTGGAAATTATGTGGTGGTTCTTGTGGTGATACTATCTAGATCTAGTATAATTTAATAAGTAAGAAAAAATGCAAAAAAAAATCATATTTTTCAAAGTATTATATATTAGATAATTGAATAATATAATTTTCCATGGGCAATATAAATCTCCCCTCGCCATTATCTATCATTTATCATTTCTCACTTATTACCAACTTCCTTCCAACTAAAACAGGCCCTCTGTCCTACTAATTACCTTCTGATGGTAAAAATGATATGACAACTCTAAGACAAAATAATTTTTATCTATAAGAATATTAAATAATATACTTATGGATTTTTTCATTATAGTATTTATTAAAAATCTCTCATCACGCATCTCTGAATTTTAATTGGATAAATCAGCTACATGCTGTATTACTCAGCAGGATAGGGCAGAGGGAACCTAGTGTTAAGATACTCCGTTCCCCACTTACCGCCGAATTTTGAAGGCATGGCGGGTTGAGAGGCGGAACTCAACGCAGCGCTTAGGCTCGACACCAGAGTAAAGAAATGAAAATATAAATTTAAACAAATATTTCGTTTCCTCGAATGGGGATCGAACCCACAACCAATCGATTTTAGAGCCTTTAAACGTTTTCCGGATTTCGGATTCCAACCCACAATCAACGTTATTCACTTAAAATACTTAAATAATAAGGTAGCTAATACGTGAACAGAGTAAACACAGACTATTGTCTAATGAAGCTCCAGCTCGAGACGTCGAAGCGTAATGGATTTGTGTCTATTTATATTAATTACGAACTACAGGTTTGACGATGAGCTGATCAGAATGTGTTCGAGAGGTTACAATGATATGTAATATATTTATTATATATGTATAACAACATATATATAAGAGGCCTGTCGTGGCGCAGGGGTAGAACCGTCCAACCATAAGCGCGACAGGTTGTGGGTTCAATCTGATAAGGAGGCAAAGCGCTGCGTTGATTTCCGCCATTCAACTCGCTATGCCGCCGCGTGAATTCCGGGGTCGTAACTGATTTACTTTTGCGGGATATTATGCGGGATACAGCGTGAAGGTAAGAAATATATAAATCTATATCATATATATACCATCTGATTTTCCTTCCAATCTCATATTGATCTCAGTCGTATACGAATCTTATCGTTATTATAAGAACGATTCAGCAAAAACTACACACGTGGTAATTGATGGGTGAGAGGTTCAGGAGATTAGGGGGTGAAGTGGGGTGCTAATATGTTTATCACGATATTAAGATTTGTTCTAAGATGTGGAGCTTTTGTTCTTAGTTTTGTTATTTTTGTTTGATAGCTTTTGGTGTTTGGGAATGTGTCTGACTAATTGGGGGGATTGTACTAAGTTATATTCTGTTTTAGGATTCCGTTTTGTCATTCGAAAAATGGCACCCTTATAGGTACATAGTTGTTCGTCTTTTTGTCTTTTCGTCTATTAAGACACTATTTGTATTGAACGCGTAGAAGTAAACAGCTGACATTGATGTGAAATAATAAAGTTCCTTTGGAGACGTAAAATATAACGTAGCAGGTCTCAATATATTTAAAACTTAGTTTTATTATTAATTTTCTAAAGTTCACTAAAATTGAATTCTATGATTAATATATAAAAATCCTTAAAACATTATCTCTTTACACCAACAAAAGTGAAATAGCATTGTCTAAAGTTGCGTCTCAGCTTTTGCAATCCCGGCTTAAGCCTGCCAGGCAGGATAAGAGGCTCTCAGTAACACCACGACAACTGTATACAAAGTATTTTTGTGACCACAGCAGTCCTATTTAAACATTTTTTTAGAAAACGTATAAAGATTGGAACATAGCGGGCCTCTAACCCGCAGAAGAAGAAACAAGCAGAAGAAGAGAGTTAATGAAGAAAGCCCATATTATGTGAAATTCTGAAATATTGTGGGTAAACTCACGTACGCACTCTCGTATTCTCTCATCTTGTATATGTATGTACGTATGTTTGTTTGTCACTATATCCGAAATAGGGTGTCATCTCGAAGGCATCACCACTAAAATAATCGTAAAATACACGAAATAGCTCATAACGGTTACACGAAATAGCTCGTAAAGTTCATACTTAAAAATGTATAGAGAATGATATATTTTCTAATAGAAAAGGTAAAAAACTAATAATAACATAATAATTTTATGCAATATATAAAGTTTTATATATACAATTACCCTATAAAATATAATAAAACAATATGCAATTCCATCCATCCATCCATCAGCATTTCGAAGTCCACTGCTGGACATAGGCCTCCCCTAATGCTCGCTACTCCGCCCGGTCCTACGCCCTTTGAATCCATGATTATATATATATAATACGCAATTTCTTACTCCTAAAATCAGGCTTACGCTGTATCCCGCACACTGGGCAGACACAGGGACTTGGAGTTAAGATATTTAAGTTATAAGTTAAGTAAGGAACGAAAGTGTCTTAATGGCAACAGAGTATTTTTATCCAAGGTTCACAAGTCCCCTCTGCTTAGTCTGTTATGTGCACGATATACCCATATTTTGATTTGACGCTGTATTAAGCTAAAAAATATGCCTAGAAAGTGAAGAACGGATTGCTACGTTACTCTGTTCTCTCTGCCCGCGACAAAAAACTGTAATTATTAAAAATACTCAATACGGTCGTATCTAGAGCTTTTATACACTTCGAACACGTAAAAGGAAGCGTTTTAATCATTCACCTTTCATTACATAATAAAACTCGCTCGTAAAGCTGCACTTTTCACTATGGATTTTTCATATTGGTTTTTTCATGTCCGTGCTTAGTAATAAAGGAAATCACTTAAAAATTGCAGCTAAGAGGAGAATGGGGTGATTTCTTGGAGAAAATACACACGGCTGTGGGGATTGGTGAGTCATTTTTTTGTTTAGGTTGACGCGTCTATTGTATATAGACGGACAGACAGAACGCTGAGTAGCGGAACCTAACGTCCATGTACGTCTATTTAATTGTATGTTGAAATGTTGTGGATTTTAAATTCTACGGAATATATATTTCGTTCTCCATTTTCTGCCTTATATTTGAGGCATTGGGTGTTGAGTTATGAATCCACAACCGTAGCGATAATCTTACTGTCTCTAAGGCTGCACCATGATGGCCTCAATTTTTCAGTCATTTGTACATTAAGTATCTTATATATTATATATCATGTTTTTTGTGGACTAAACTATTTTTCTCATAGTTAGTCATAAAATTATAGTTATACATTCATTAAAATTTGTAAAAATAGTCTTGTTGAATAAAAAAATATGTGGCATTGAAACCAATCTATGTAGTTCTTGTATACTTCCCAAAATATTTATCTTTGTGTCGACAACCGGGGGTGAAAACAACGGGGTGCAGTGAATAAAATCTTCACTCTAGGGTTCGCGGGTTCGAAGACGGAAGATTAATTCTTGTTTCCTTGACAAATAACCGAGGGACATTCCCTTAGCAGCGTCGATGCATCATTATATCGGATTATGCATATAATGTAATACAATGCTTTGGAGTAGAATAACTTGTGAAAGCTTCTTTGAAATTGTTTGAGGAAATTTTTTGAAGGTTTAGTTGTTTTTTTCAAATTTTGAAAATGATGGATGTTAAAATATAAATATTTTTCTTCTGGTTTAAACTTGTATTCTGCATATAGCAGGGCAGACAAAGGGAAAGTAGGGTTGAGACACTCCGTAACCCACCGGAGCCGCGGTGTTTTTGACGAAACTCAACGCCGCATATTTTCTGACTGTAAACCTTTAGTTATCATTCTGAACAATTATTTTTACTTCTGCGCTCTGGCAACTTATTACTTAAAATTACCTCAATATGTCTATAAGACATGAAATATGTCTTACAATAAAAATAGAAATAAACAAAATATATAACTAAACTATTATAAATATTTGTAAATATATCTTATAATTGCAACAAGTAAGCTCAACTACCTGATAATGTTTGAAGACATGCCCTCAGCAATTATTCACCAGATCTGGCCCCGCCCTTACACTGTACCACTTAAGCCCAGGGGTTGTGATATAAAGTACTAATCTTTTCATTAAAGTGGCGTCGTCGATGGCACTTGGTGTTTCTTGCGTACTTTAAATTATATATTATACCACGGATAGGTACTATGAATACGCATAAATGTCTTATATGTAGTTTTTTATCATTGTTTTGGTATATTTTGTAAGGGCAAAGTACGGTGCTGTGTTACGCCGCGTTTAACGTATTGGAGTTTGGTAGAACCTCTTACTTTATATTTATGTAACATAAATATGAATTATTCAAAGAATATTTACTTTACTTGATGTTTGAAAGTGTATTTAAAATAGATTCAATACTTATAGAAATTAAATGACTTTGAGTTTAATTTATTATTATAGATCTATTATATTCGGTAGGCCGAAGGAACGTAATGTTAAAATACTCCGTTCTCCATGAGAACACTTACGCTCTTCATTTTCGCAGAATTCCTTGAGGCATTGCATCTTGAGTGGCACTAGAGCAAACATGTAAATACTAAATATCTCATTACCCCGTGTGGGATTCGAACGCAAAACTGTCGAGCTTACAGTCGCACGCTTGTGCCTCTGTGCCAGGAAGAAATAAAAAAGTTCTAGAAATTAAAAAAATCTACATAAATAATGGTTAAAATATCCAAGAATCCGTAATTAAAATATATTCCACATATCCATAATGTTTAAATAAAAATATATAAGTATAAATGAACAAGATCTTAAGTATTCACTCTTAACAAGATCAGAAAAGCTAAATCAAAGTCGGTTTTCACAATGAAGTGGATGTTAAAGAGTTCAGAACTGCTCACGAATTTGTGAGAAGTTTGTATTTGTACACACACACATACATACATAGCTTTTTTTCTTTATAGCTTTAGCTTTATCGCTGTGTGACGCAGACAAGGAAAATCTGAAAACTTAGTGTCAACACACTCCGTTTCTATTAAGAGCCTTCCGTTTCTCAATTTACGCCGAATTAAAGGCATTTCGTGTTGTGTGGCGGAACTTAACACCGCGCTTAACGTCTCTTCTATCGTGATTATAGTCTTGTGCCTCTGTGCCTCGACGAGCCCAAATTACAGATACTTATTATTATTATTTAAGAAATATTTAAGTAAACACTAAATGTTGAAGGAAGTTTGCCAAAAAATTGTAGCGAAAACTGCATTTATATCGTTTAAGCCGTTTCTAAGATTAACGTGCAGAGTTACAATTTTATAATATGTTAAAATATAACAATTAAATACACATATATACATGTAAGTAATTCATTAGACTTTCACCGGCTTGTTCATGAAATTCAAGCCATTTTAATTCGAAATTTTATCAAAATGAATTCTACACTATCTATTTTATACAAGAAAGGAAAAAATATTCTTTTCTGTCTTGTATTTTATTTCTTAAGTATTATATCTAATTACCCGTTCGAAGGGACACGCGAAGAAAACATTAACATACTCTTGCGGAAGTGCACTTTGCTAATTGATTGCTTTCTTACATCGTTTATAATGTCTTACCATAGCATTTTTTATAGTATTACATCTTATCATATTCCCGCATATTCTGTTTAAATTTCGAGATATTACGTGTTAAGTGGTGGAACTCATCGCCGTGCTTTGTCTTGTTATCAGAACGAAGAAATGAATATTAATTTCTCCGGATAGAAATCGAACCCACAACTGTCGCGTTTACATTCTGACCCTATAGAGCTGTATCACGATGGTTTGTAGCAATGAAGACTTGCGCTTACGATGAAACGATCTTTCCTAAAATTCTTGATGGACGGAGTACCTAGTATTTTAATACTCCACTTTCAAAAAAAGAAATCGCATTATAGTGATTGAAAAACTTAAAACCTTCGTAACAAAGTCTACATCAAAAGCTTTCAAGAAAATATACACACAAGCTTCTCTTGTGTCCCATCTTGTAATATTGACATAGGGAACCCCTGGCATTTGTTATGGCACGTTAATGTTTTGTTTTTCTAGTTTCACGTTGTATCCTGTAAATAGCGAGTAGGTAGAAGGAACGTGGGAACCTAGTGTTAAGACCCGCCGTTCCTATTAAGACACATTCGTTCCCCACTATCCGCAGAATTCTTGACACATTGCGTATTGCATGTTTTATTAACATATTTTTTTTTAATTACAAAGATGAATCATTAAAAAAAATTGTCAATATGAGATTTCTTTCTACTCAACTTTGAAATTAAGAAAAAATAATTTTATTTCAATATGACTCTATTTCTGAGAGAAGATAACAAGATTTATTTAATATTAAACAAAAATTTTCATTAAATAATTATTTTATCTAATCCAGTGTCACCTGCTTGCTTATCATATTGACGTAGGACCGGGACTGAGGGTGGAGCAGTTCTTAGATTGAAAGAAGCTATATTAAACAAGGAAGTTCGACGTCATTATCTGGGAAACTTTTTTAATTTCCTTCCTTAAGAATATGTTGCTATTTTGTATGCTATACTTCTATCAACGAATATTGTAAAGCTCCAGTTTGTTACCTTAGAAATGTTAATCTTAGGTTGATATTGCTGGTTCAGCTTTGTAATATCTTTTTATGTTGCTAGTGTGTCTATGAACGCGACAGGTTGTAGATTCGATTTCCACTTGAGGAAATTAAGTAGATATTTAATATTTTCATTTCCCGCTCTGGTATCGAGGCGAAACGCGGCGTTTATTGAGAAAGATAAAGACACCGTTTCTTTCAACAGACACAACTCTCAATTGTTTCCGTTTGACGAGATTCGAAAATTTAAAAGCGTAGTATGTAATATTTGTCGAAGGATTTAATTAAAGTTTTTATTTAAAGAAATACTAGAAATGAATGTCAAAAACAAATTGAATCAACAGTCAAAATAGGTAATTACTATAAACATTTTCAAATTTTGAATATTTAACAAGAAACTTTAGAAAAAAAAGTAGTCCAAAAAGCCCCAATGGACTTCTCTTATTGAAAAATACGTAAGTTAAGTTACTAAGTATAACAGTTAGATAACTTTAACATTGTTTAAAATCTTGTACCTTGATGGAGTAATTAAACGATCAAATTTACCCCACATACACTAGTACTAGTGTACTCGTACTTCTGGCATTCTCTTCCCAGGATTACGTTCTGGACGGTTTACCTTTGTGCTTACTATGTCCACTGGTGAGTGCTTTACTTAAAGTTATTGTGCTAGATCCTACAAGCGAATTTGTATTTTATTAGTTTGTAATAAGATTGATTTGGCATTAAGTATTATATAGGACAGTTTCGTGCGATTTGAAAAAGATAAATGAAGCTGTAAGATTGAGATTTTCAACTCTATGTGCGTATTGATACGCACATAGAGTTGAAAATCTTTTGGTCATCAGGTTTTGATTTATGTTTAAGTTATTTATTATGAAATTCTAACATGTATAATGAATGGTTGTGACGGTAGCTGTTATAAATGAGTTACTAAAATTGTAAATATTTTGAGGCCATGGCAGCGCAGCGGCACAAGTATATGACTGTAACGCTAATACGTTTAATTATTTCGTTCTGGTATCGAGACAAAGAGCGGCGCAGAGAACCGCCAATTTACACGCAACTCCTCCATAATTCAGCGGAAAGTGGGGAACGGAGTGTCTTAATACAATGGTTCCCTCTGCCTACCCTGCTGTATATGGGATCCAGAGAGCGTGACCACCAACCTATCAATTTGCTCATCCATGAGTCCAGTTTTTAACCCATCCAAACTCGATTCCATAGTGACAATTTAGTTTTCCATATTTTCCATAGCAATTGGCAATTAGTTGTGGTTACATACAGTTGTATTCCTGATGCGTTACAGTACAAAAAAAATATCTCAGAAGGGGAGATTTCTACGAGTGTTTTTGAGCCTGAAAACTATAAAAAGAAACATTATAATAGTGATATGTTGAAAAAGGCGCGGAGCAAACGTTTGAAGCGTTATCAAGTCTAAAATAGATATAGTGATCGTGTGATTCTAATAATTTATTTTAAAAAATGTAATTGTCTTTGAACCTGCAGCTATTATATTACTATTTTTTATTTATTAAGTTCTCATATTTATTTATTTTTTTAAAGAAATATTTCACTTTCTCGAGTGGGAACCGCACCCACAACCGCCACTTACAGCCAAACGTTGCGTCGCACCACGACGACCATGAGCCGTGGACGTTATAGTTAATTTCACAGCAATTAATGTTACAACGCAAACATAGCCGCAGGCTTAACCTAGTACACGCAATTGTTTATTAATACTTCAAAGGCTCCCAAACTTTATTATTGCATAAAACAAAACGGCCGTTTAACCAGTCCTTTGTTAGCCTGACGTATAGAGACATGCAAATGGTGCAGGGAAAACAGCCTAAAGCAAAGCGATATCAAAGTAGGGATCGGATGGAAGTATAGACAGCCACGGGAATACCTCGAAAAAAAAACTAGTTTTGTAACGTTTAGACTGAAAGTGGACTTTTTTTTGCTCAGTTCAGTCTGTCTAGCTGTATATGTAGATGACTGTACGTGAGTGTTAGTATTCAAAAAGACGCCGCGAGCGTTGGTGATAGCATCAGCACTAGATGACGAATGCTGTGAATGTTCTTTAGTATGTATGTTTGAATTGGGCCAGTGGGTAGGTATCTATGTGTAGGTTACATCGAAGAGGTACCAGGTTCGATGAAAAATGAAATGATTGAATACTTCCTGAGATTAGCGCGTTCAACCAAACAAACTCTGCATCTTCATATACCTTTTAGTAATAGATAAAACAAATAAGATATTTCTCAAAGTGCAGTGAAAACGACGCCATATTAATTCATTTCATACTTGAAACCTTAGGAGTTTAATGTACATATTTCCGCACTAATGAGACCTAATTAGCGCTCTTTATCTGAACTTAATCAAGGCGAGGAAGGATTTGCATTCATAAGTTAAGCTTGCAATTAATATTAGTACTAGATTAGTTTCACGCTTTATCCCGCATAGAGGGATAGGTAGAGAACAGAGTGTGAGACACTTCGTTCTTCATCATCGGCCCAAATTTTAGATACTTTGTGTTGAGTGGCGAAACTTAACGACGTATTTTGTTTTGCCAGTGCAAAGAAATGAAATTTATTATTATTATTATTAAAGAGTGGGAATTGAACTCTATGAACCAATCGCGTTTACGGTCACACTCACAGCGATCGCACAGTGAAAAATTTTCAGACAGTGACATTCAAGGATGCTTTTATATATTCGTTGCTAGTGCTCGTTATATAGTCTTCAGCGCGTAATGTCTTACCTCTTTTTTTGTTCTATATATCTAAAAGTGACTTCAATTTTTGCATTCTTAAATTGATTGATTCAAGAAATAAAGTTTATTATTATATCTTTTTTGCTTTACGTTGTATCCCGGACATAGAGAATCCTTAAGGAGTTGCGTGTTGAGTAGAGGAACTCAACGCCATATTTTGCCTCATTTCCAGAGTGAAGAAATATTCAACATTCATTTTTTCAATCAAACATACAACCTGCCGCCCTTACAGTCGCACCCTTGTGCCCCTGCGACACGACTGGCCTCATTATTATTATTATATATGTCTTATATGAGGCAAATATGAGAATAGAACAAAAATATAGTAAATAATAAACACGTATTTCACCCCAGGCCCGCCTCATCGATCATCACGCATCGCATGAAAACCGTAGTTCTGTTCGATTACGCGTCGCTCGGATAGGGGACTGTGTAAACAAAGAGTGTTTAAAACACCACGATTTTCCATTTAAATTTACTTTTATAATAAAAACAGATGCTGGGAACAAAAGTGATTCAATAAATGAATGTTTTTACGTATAAATGATATAATAATTGTTGAGAGTTTGAGGTTTGAGGCTTTGTATGGGGAATAAATGATAAGAAATAATTGTTTGTGGCAGTCGACTGAAAACGCGAGGCCCTCGTGGTGCAGGCGCCATCGTGCGACTGTAAACGTAACGGTAATAATTTTGAATTAGGCCTCGGGGAATAAATAATATTTTGAATTACTGCCAGTATAACGATCATCTAGACTGCAAGGCCAAGTTGGCCCCAATGAAACTGGGAGCCATCAGCAGAGCGAGACAGTACTTGACGATGAACTTCATGGTGAGCTTCTTGAGCTTTAAACTCCATTTCGATACATTGCGCATTGATAAGCAGAACACAACCCCGCATTTTGTCTTACGTAAAGTATGAAAATTTATAAATATAATTATTTCCTCAAATATGAATTCACCCGATCAGCATCACACAGTTACAGTACAGTACAGTACAGTACATATACTAGTATACTTACTCACAATATTACAAGCTTCCACTATAGTTTGGTCTATTCGCATTATTATTCAGTATCGGTGAATAGAACTCTGTATTATATAATATTGAATTATGATAATACTTGTTCGCACTTTATATGGGAAATCAGCTAGAAATGTGCACTTGTGAAACAAATGTTACACTAGCGACCAAAACGCGACTTCGCCCGCTTTAACTAAGTAATTAATATTATGACCAAATTATAAGAAAACTACATATAATATATGTTTAATTAATTTATGATTTCATTTATTTTATTTTATTATAAAAAAAAATCTTAAATTATTTTTAAGAATACATGGTTCCTTAAATACCGACACATAGGAACAAACATAAATACATACATACGAGTAGATCAATAAACACATTACCCTCATTTGAGACGTCCATTGGGTAAAAAGCTGCACAATAGCAAAAGAACACTTCTTATTTCAATGCGGTTGTTAAATTTTCAGAGTTCAAAAACAATCCAACTCTACATGAAATAATCGCCTTCAGCTGTATCCTGCACACAGCAGGGAAGCAAGTAGGATCCTAGTGTTAAATCACTCCGTTCTCCACTTTCCATTGAATTTTTCGAGACATTTTGCGAATTTTTGAGGCACTCAATGCCGTGATTAATTAATTCATTCCTTAAATTGGGGAAAGAACCCATAACCGTCGCATGATATTTACGCCCCTGCCCCTGCGCCGCGACTATAATAAAAAGTCAGTCTGTGAAAGATGAAAACGTTGTAAACGTTGAGCATCGACTGTCAATACAAAAGCTGGACCTGAATGCTGTCAATCCTCTATTGGAATAGTTAACTTGGTTCTCTTTTCACCTTTCAAATCATACTGAAAATCTATGTAAATAAAATACTGAAAATCTACGTAAATATAAATTAAAACAGTTTTTATACATTTGTGTATTTTTCATATTTTATAGCTTCACGCTGTATTCTGTAGATGGCAGGGTAGGCAGAGCGAATATGGGAATCAGCCGAATCCACGAGAAGTCCAACATTTGAGACATTACGTGTTAAAGTTTTTAATGACGCTGGATTTAATACATTTTTTAAATATTCTAGTATCTTTCTCGATTTTAAATATTATAAAAACATTTGTTTTGTTCACTTTGACTTAATATTTTGCATTTCTATACTAATCTGTATTGCAATCCAACTTCATGCAAATCTCTTAAGCTCTTACTGACTTGGCGGCATGTATCCAATCATTCGCACTACCGAATTATCATATTAATAGATTAAAATGTAAATTAAATCAATAATGGCTTAGTGGAAGTGATAATATTATATAGTTACGTATTCATTTCCTGTTCGAAGTAAATGCAATTTAAGGATTAAGGGTAAATAAATATCGGTTGACGCGTGTTAAGCTTAGATTTTTCTAAAACTTCAGGCTTCTTCGATTTTCGAGATACTTGTGTTGAGTGGCAGAACTCACCGCCGCGTGTTGTCTACCAGAACGAGGAAATGAGAATCAGTCGTACAATTACAATGTATTTTTAATTATAAACCATTTACGTTAATATATCGTAAAAAATATCTTTATCCATTTTTTTAAGAGATCTATTGAGTAACTATAATAAATATCTTAGAACAAATAACAGTTGAAACAAAATAAAAATTATAACGAAAATTGAAGCCTTCGTGGCGTAGTGAAACAGCATCTGCGACTGAACACGCGACGGCCGTGAGTTCGATCTCCATTCAGGGAATTTACCCAAAATGGAGATCGACCCTATTAATTAGTGGTTAAAAATTATTTTCATTTTTATGCTTTAGTAGGTATCTTGCGGCATTAATTTCACTAATGTCTTGAAAATTAGACGGAAAGTAGAGAAAGGAGAGTCTTGACACTAGCCACCCTCTACCTATCTAGGTAGAAACGTCAAATTAATGGAATAAAAATAAAAATTTTCTTCAACAATTTCTGGTGATTTAAATATATAAAAGAATTTAAATAATATTTTCTAAAGACAGCTGGCACCTTTATCTTATACAAACTCCCGCTTATTTTGATTTGCGATGGTTTCACTTCCAGGAGTCAAAATAACGCTTTATCTTTGAATATATAAAAGTCAATGGTATGAATAAGTTTTGTGAAATTTAATGTATTAAATAGTACAAAAGTTTTTGTTAGGAAAAAGTTTGCTTGGAATTTGAATTTTTATTTTTAGCGTTAATAATATTTTAACATATTATTTATTGTTTAAAATTTTAATATTTTAATTCAACAACTAAACAAAACCCAAATATGACTACAACTCATTTAAACAATTGATTTCAGGTAAAAGCATCAACACCGAAAATGGACAAAAACGGCTACTTCTTCTACGCTACCTCCACTGCTAAGAAGAAGAAGATCAGCCTGATGCATCCTAAGCCTCCAAGAGTGGCCTTCGAGGAGAAACGACGGCCAGGCACCGTAGAGAGGATCAGTGTAGTACAGAACACTGTACCGTACGGACGTGAGATGTCGCGGCAGGAGGCCCCTAGAGCCCGACTGTATACGCAACTTGAAAGTTACCAGCCAAGGTATCACACTATTCGTGATAGTGACAAAATACGTGATAGAAGTGATGAGTGTAAAAAAAAACGGAATAGCCGAACTGGATATCAAATGAGGTGAGTTGTTTTGTTTGTTATTGTTTATATTTTTATGGTGTTTGTTTTTTTTAATTGAAGAGTGTTTTGAATGTGTTTTCATATAAATAATAATGATTTAAATATATACTTTTTTTTTAAATTAACTTTTTTGTCACAAATTCAGTGTTTTTGTTTGTTTGTCAACTGTATATATTGATGATATTTTTTTCATGGCTTTACTATATATATAGGCTTTATTATAACTATTAAGCAAATTATTTTTCTACTTAAACAAAACTATTATACAGACAGATAAGTAATTTCTCATTTTCCCTCCAATTTTTGACATATTCTGAGTAAAGTGCGGAACTCTACTCCGCGCTTAGTCTGAGCAAAAAAATTAAACAAATTTACCATGGTTATTATAATATAATATTTATTTTGATTTCTTAAAAAACATTCAATAAAAAAATACACTAGGATATTTTTTTTAATGAATGAATATTCATGAATTATGCTATGCTATTATTGTGCTATATATTCAAATAATTTCGATAATCGAAATCATTTAAAATATTCAAGTAATATATACTTAGCTCCTTGAATAATTTATAAACTACATAATTTATTAGCACAATTTAGAACTAACCATTATCTTACCGAATTTTTTTCCATGTAGTGGCAGTTTCCTACTTGCTTACTTCATTTGACATCTCCTGGATTTAAATATTTTTGGTTTGTGTAAATAAATAAGCCAACAATCAAAAATAATATCTTAAATTAATAATTAACGCAATTTGCTCCTTTTAGTGATAAGGACGGTTGACAAAAATCGTATATGACTTTAAAGAAAGCTTTTAATTTTAAAAAGCTTTAAAAATTAAAATATATTGTCAATCAAACCTCAAATAACTATTTACAATATTCTACACATATAAATGAAATTTAAATGTGTGTATATGAATTCATAACTACTGGTATAATAAAAGGGTTACGCTATACCCCACCCGCAGTAGGATAGAAGAATTGCCCATTTTCCACTGACATCTGAAGGTATTGCTTGTTGAGTTGCGGAACTCAACGCTGCACTACCGGAGCGAAGAAAATGCAAATATTAAATATATCATTTCGTCGTCGATCGAACCCACAGTCCGCGCTTGTGCCCCTGCGCCACGACTGGCTGAATTTTATAAATTTTTTTTTTATAAAAATTCTTAAAATTCTATGAGACATATTTTAGTTTGAAAAACATAAAAAAATACTTTTAAAAGCTCTTAAAGGCAATTGATAATTAATAAACCATAAATCCATTTATGTCGTGAATAGGGTGTTGATTATTGATATTTTTTTTCAACATTTATATGAGAGAACCAACATTATTTACATATATGTGAAGCTTCAGCGTTTCGCCACTAATAAATGCAAATAAGTTTTAATTACTCGTATTGAATTTTGTATTCATTCAAAATTAAATATATTTTCAGCTTCACGCGTTCTTCCCATGTAGCCAGTAGAGTACGAAAAAAAACCTAGTGTTAATACTCTCCTTTCTCCACTCCCTGACCAATTTC
>JBAIZZ010000340.1:626530-795434 GCA_037355905.1 Heliconius aoede
TACCTTACGACACTCCTTTCACATCTAGGAATATTTGTATAATTTAATTTAGCTTGTTTTTACTTATATTGTTTGAAATATTTTAATTTTGTATTTAATTTATTATTTTATGTTTCGAGAAGATTATAGCTTAAGCTTCACGCTTGTACCCACACACAGCAGGGTAGGCAGGGGAAACTAGTGTGAAGACACTCCGTTCCTCACTTTCTGCCGCACTTTGCCTCGACACAAGAGTGAAGAGATGGAAATATAAACGTAAATAAATATTTCACTTCCTCGAGTGGGGATCGAACCCATAACCGTCGCGTTAAAAAAAGCTTAAGCTTTTCAAAGCTATATTGTAAACCTAGCATGGTGTATTATATATATTAGGTAAGAGCTGGCTTACGTGACGGCACCTTTGCTCCATAAAGTGTATACTATACGTACGCTACACATACTTATACTAGGATAACCAATACGTTCTCAATATCGCCAGGTAATATGAACGTGTCACGATATCATAAATAAAATTATTTGTGTGTGTTGCTTGTATATATATATATATATATATATATATATATATATATATATATATATACATAGTAAGAGGGGCAGAGGGAGTTTAGCCGGGGTCCCCCCGGAGGTAATGTATGTAAAGGAACAGAAGACGAGCTGTAAGAGCTATAAGAACAAGAAAGAATAATTTAAAAAATGTGGCGAAGTAAGGAAATCTCACTACATTCTCTGTATCTTCTGCGTTATTCAACTGGCTAGTCTTATTAACATCTTATCATACCTAAGTAAAGATAGATAACAATACTAGTATAGCTAATATATTCACACTAGAGAGGTACACAGAAACCCGTATATGTATGTATATTGTGTTGTAGTTAGTTAACTAACAGCATAAAATGTAGATTAGATGTTTACGACTACTGCTGTGCTTACAAGAGTCGTACGCTAGCAATATGTTCACAGTTTTGAATGTAATGAGTGAACTATAAATAGAATCTGCCGAAACTATTTTATAAATTATGAAAGTCTTTTGTGGTACAGTATTATAAATGCTGTGTTCAGTTACGACTTTCATCGCCCTATATCTTTAAATTTTTTATGTGACTTATAATTACATTTGTTTTTTTGTCTGTACTCTATAGGTGAAGACAGAAAAAAAATTTTTTTCTAGTTTAGTTTATATCTAGTGTCAATTTATTATGCTCTAAACGGATTCTCTAGAATTCGAGACAGTGTGTTGAGTGGTTAGTTTTTTTTGGTTTTAAAGGAAAAGTTCGAGATCGGAATGTGTCAATTTCAAATTGATACGAATATTTGTTCATGTTCTAACTGTAAACGAGACGAGTGTGGGTTCGATTCACATTCGGAGGAATGAATAATAATTATTTTTTCGGTTTGTTAAAAAGACACAGCGAAGTGTTGAGTTCCGCTTTCCTATACGAAATACCTGAAAACTTGTACAAAGCGGCAAACGGAGTGTTTTCGCACGACGTTCCTTTGCTGCTTACCCTTCTCTCATTGGGGTACTGCTTGAAGCGCCTATTCACGTTTTTGTAACATATTTTGTTACGTGATTCACGCATACCGATGCAGAATGCAGTACGCCGTCAACTTCAAAAACCTCTCCCCATAATGAAAGTGCGGTGTATGTAAATTGAAAATATTTTCAAATTGCAACGCGTGGCTGCCTGCTAACATTATTTTCACTTTATGTGTACTACAAAGCATTTTTAGGGTTCCCTATCTCAAACGTAAAAAACGGATCCCTGACAGGATCGCTTTGTTGTCAGTCTTTTCGTTTGTCAAGACCAGATCGTGTGGAGATATCGCACTAAAACTAATATCAATAATATAGCATTACGGTCACTTAAAGAGCGGGAAAGAGTAAGCTTCTATGTCCACACAATCAAAAGATCCGAGCATACTATATGCATCGTTATTGATGTCATTTGTATGCAAAAAAAAAAAAGTCAGAAAACTGTTCGAAAAATTAAGCATTATGGGTGTTTCAACAAAAGAATATTGCAAATGTATTTTGTAGTTGATTTCATACAAAATGAGTATAGTTAGATAATGAGTACAGTAAGAGCATAAGTTTGCCAATTTTTATAATTCGCGCTTCCCGTTGCGCAACAAACAATTGAAATGAAATTGGTACGGAGCCCTAAGTGAGCGAGTCCGACTCGCACGTACAGGTTTTTTATTTTTATAAATATTTTTAGGAATTTAAAGGTTTTTGTTTAATTATTTTTACGTTTCAACTAGCTTCATGAAATTGAATGGTTTATTTGGTTTGGTTCAAATATAGTTAGATATTTTATGCCTATAAAATAAAATATATTTTTCTGACCATATAATTGTATCTTTATCTGCTTAATTTTAATATCAATTTACCAATAAGTATGTATATTGTATATATAGTGTGACTAGACACTATAAAAGCATTCAAGCGATTTAATAACGTTTATATTAAGCATAGTATGTGTTATGGTGCAGGGAAATTTGAAATAGAGGCCGCCGTAGTACAAGGACAGAATTGCGACTGAAAACGTGGCTTGTCGTGTCGATTCCCAGTGTGGGTAGTAAAGTATTTGATATTTTCATTTTCCCGATCTGATAGTGACCTCCGCCGCTCCACTTCAGAATTGCCTAGAGAATGCGGGTTAAGTACATTCCCAACAACCAAACATATAATGTAGGCTCCACGTTAAGAAATTATAAAAAATTAAATTTGTGAGCCACACGCGCACCGAGTGTTTTAGTGAACTTCCATACGTCTGATTCATCGGGATTATCGTTTGCAGACCACCAGCACCCCAGGATTCGGAGAAAAATAGTGAAAACTTTGACTAGTTTTAACAGTGTTAACAGTGAGTGTGTTCTTGTGATTAAATAACATTTTACGTGCAAAGCAGCGCGCCGGAGAGACGTGAAGACTCCGAAGCCGGACCGAAGAATTCTGCAGACGAGAAAATCTCAGCGAATCTTCAAACACATAGGTAGACCCCAGGCTTTCCCTTCCCCTTAGTCCAAGCCCGAGGTGTTAGGGCTTCTTCAACTCGGGACAACAAGCCCTTTCCACACGCACCCCTTACCACTTTTTACTTTTTGTGTCCAAAAACCAGCTAGAAGTTGGGTTGGTATCCTAGTTACAATTCAGTTTTAAAATTTAAAATTCAGTTTAATGGTACTTCAAGACCAGGTAAACTAACTGCAGAATCTAAGTGCACTTTACCCATTTGGTAAAATGCAGGAAGACTGTTTTACCAAACAATTTGAAAATCCAACCACGTCTCATAAAACAAATTAGCCTCGCCTTGTATGTATTGAAAAGTTATACTACGACCGTCCTTTAAAGCCTTCCATTTAACTTAGTAACAACAAGAAATTTGCAATTAAATGATCGCGCGTGGCTCACAACTTCGTATAATTCTACTTTGGAAGAAACTTACCTAATAGTGTCTCAAAAGAAAAACAGCAGCGCTCGATATTGGTTACGGTGACGGTTAGCGAGATGTGAATTCATATCGACTTTGGTTAGGTGCGGTGTTTAGTTCCGCCGCTCAAAATACTATTTAGTAGGCAAATGACTCGTTCACGATGAACGTAACGTGGCTTAGTTAGTCAAAGCGCTTGGACGGTTTCCAAAGAGGCGCGGGTTCAAATCCCGCTATGTTCATATTTTTATACCTTTTCTTATTAAGTACCACCACCATGAAAAAAAGAAATTTTAATGTTTGTTGTTAAAAAGCTTTTTGTAATGAATATTTAATTCTAATCAGACATCTGTAGGTCTAATTAGAATAAAATAAAATATTTATTTAAAAAACAAATATTCGGTCTGATTTGATTGAATATAAAAATACAGGCAATTTTTCCTAGTCGTATATTTTTGCGTGATTGGAAAATAAAAAAAAACACGTTTGTCCTACATTTAAAAAAATCGAGATAAAGAATCTCGTAAAGAATTATTAAATATTTAAAAGAAAAGGATCCATTTCTGGAACCAGTAAACACAATGTAAAATAACATAAAAATTATTTGCCACTTTCGGAAAAATAATATCAGCCTTTTTCTGATTTATCGACAACTTTCATACTTTCCAAGTTTTATTATGCGCGGACTGAACGAAGGAAATCCGGCATGTTTCGCGAATCAACTTTATGACGCGTGAGCTTTCGAATAAGTTATATTGAAAAAATAATAGTCTTTTCAACTTTTTAGATTATGACATCGACATCGATTTAATTACGTTACTTTTTTTTTCACCTACACGCTGTATCCCGCACACAGCAGGGAGGCATTGCTTGTTGAGTGGTAGAACTTAACGCCGCGCTTTGCCTCGACACGAGAGCGAAGAAAAATGGAAATATAAAAAAATGTTTATCGTTACTAGTAATAATAGTTAAAAATAAAAGAAAACCCTGTCCAAAATAAATAAAGCACTTATAGATAATATAATTAAAGTTTTCCACTTCAAAGAACACCCGCAGCTTAAGACTTTCATATAAGGTTTATATACCAATAAAAAGTATAGCACTGTCATTAGTAAGTCCAGTGGCGTCAGAAACTAATCAGCAAAAAGCGAACACACACCACCCACAGTATACAATGAAAGATAGAATAAATAAATCAGCTTCACGCTGTATCCCGCACACAGAAGGATAGGCAGAGGGAACGTAGAGTTAAAAAACTCTATTTCACATTTCCTGCCAAATTCTAGAGGAATAAAAATATAAATAAATATTTCATATCCTCGAATGGACATCGAACCGAGAACCAGTCGCGTTTACAGTCACACACTTGTGCCACTGCGCCACAACTGGCCTCAATTTTAGATACAATAGATTCATATTAATGTTAGTCATTGTTATTCAAACCGGATTACTGCCGCCGTCGTTATAGAGCAACGATAAAAGTACTTAAATGGTTAAATTTGATCGTGGCTTTCTGCCCACTTTCCTATTTAGCTAGACGTTTTAACTTTTTTATATATGATTTTTTTTTGCCGAGTGGGAATCGAACCACAGAATTATGTTTACAATCGCACGTTTGTGCCCTGGAGCCACGACGACATCAACGCGGCCTATTAAAATGACCGGACTTTCTCACTTATGTCGCTAGATTGACTTCATCGTGACTTAGTTATATACTCTAATCGTGCAGTCGGTGGTGGTAGGTTTATTTTCACTTGTAAAAATAATTATAATTTAGATAACATTATGATTAAAATTTAGATAACATCTTCGCTCTTTTAGTTTACGGCGTTAAGCTCAACAATTTGTCATGCTTTATCTCGAAAATGTCTAAAAATAGAAAACAGAGAGTTAGCACTACATAAACTCATCGTAAAGCACAATATATAAAAGCTTATTAACTATAATATGCGCATAATTCAATCAGTCACCGCAATAAGTTGGTTGGAAATTAACGGGCCGGTGGATTGTTTTTGTGTTGACTGACAAGCGATTTGCAAGCTGTAATCCCTTCTATCCAGTGGTGGTACGGTACTATATAACCTCTGAATATTTTTTTAAGCTTCACGCTGTATCCCGCATCAGCAGAGGGCAACTCCGTTCCTCATCTGCTGTGTGATGATTTGTTACATTGTTTCTACAATATTTATGTTACATTTTACTTATCTCTTATACATAGCAAAGTAGCAGCTTGTGTTAAAACACTCCGCTTTCTATGTATTTATATTTATAATCAAACTAGGGAAACAATGTAAAGTAAATATAATAATTCTTCCGAGTGGACATCAAACTCACAGACCTTGCGTTAACAACTTGACACAGTTCCACTGCGCCATGACAGACTATAGTAGTATATCATTATTTCAAACTTTCTATATAAGAACAGAAGGAAGTGCCGCTACTCAAAACACACTATTTATATATGGACAGTAGTAAGTGTAGAATAGGCTTTACAACCAATAAATCCACAATTTGCCTCCGCGGCCCTACATCTTTTTTGTTCGCGCGATATTTCATGACGCACGTTTCGTTTATGACACAAATTGATTAATACGTCTGTGCTCGGTCGTAAACAAAGTTTACAAGTTTTATTGCACGGGCTCATTTTGTGCTAAGTACTTGTCAATTGGTGTTTTTTTTTTAATGAAAGCAGAGAGTGTAGTGGCAAAGTGAGTTTTGTGGTTAAATATCATGAGATTAAAATAAACAGAAAAAAATATTTTTTGTATTAATATATATACCTACATAGATATATAAAAGTTATCTATATAGATGACTTTTATATATGGATGTAAGTAGCGCTTACACATAGCAAGCTTCACATATGTGAAGGTTGACGGGACCGTCTCCGTCCAAGGTCACGTAAGTCGCTGGCTAAAGGGCCAATCAGGGGGATCAGCGTTGAAAGGCTGTCATGGTGACGATGATGATGATGAAAGGCATACAATATCTATACAAACAGTCATAAGTGTTTTCTTTTAGAATAAGAATATTGCGATGTGTATCTCCTTGAGCTAAGCTTAAATACAATATTAATATCAATAAAAGGTTTTTTTTGTAGGTAAGCCGACGTCACAAAACAATCATATTATGAATAAAATAAATTCGATTTGTATGATAATATAAATGTCTCTTACATATACTTATTATATTTATTACTTACTTTAATATATTTATTTTTGTTTGAGGCTGTCACAGTGCAGGGGCACAAGTGTCCAACTAAACGCAAAGGTTGTGGATTCGATTTCTATTCGGGGGACTTAACAGGCGATTTAATGCCTCACGCGCGCTTCCAGAATTCAGCGGAAAGTAATAGGAACGGAGTGTTTTAACACTAAGTTTCCGGGTTCCCTGTGTCTATTCTGTTACACTACAGTATAACTGTGTAAAGCTAAATAAATGTTAGTTGAGTACTATCAATTATTTACTATTTATTAATTAGTTTATTGGAAACCTTATCCTATGGACACCTCGCCACTGCTACATTGGTAAATGGTCAAGAGGCGCGGGTTCAAATCCCGCAATGTTCAAATATTTATACGTTGTCTAAAAAAGTATTCATCTTTCCAATATGTAGTATAACACTTTCTTTTTACACTTTAAAATTATAAAAAATATTTTATAAAATACTGTAACCCATGAAATTAAATTTGAATAAAAAAAGTAGGCCATTAAAAACGTCTTGTAAATTGTTCATTAAGGCGTACTATAATAAAGTTTACAACTTAACGCGACTCAATTACGTGGCCGTACACTAATGTAATGTTAAATAACTTAAATCTATTATCGTTTTATCCTCTTGGTCATTAGGTATATTTAAATTTAATAAATTTAAATACATCTAATGTTCAAGAGGCCGTAGTGGCGCAGCGGCACAAGAATATGACTGTAATGCGACGGTTGTGGGTTCGATCTCCTCATTATATCTTCATTTTTTCGCTCTGGAAAGCAAAGCGCGGCGTTGAGTTCTGCCACTCAACACGCAATGCCTCCAGAATTCGGCAGAAAATGGGGAACTTAATTGCTTAACACTAGATTCCCTCTGCCTATTTGAATTGCCTATTTCCCTCTGTATTGAAACGGGAAACAAAGTAAAAATAGTGATTCTCCTATTTGTCAAACTATAATGACATACTGTATAATTGTAAGCGTTACGTTGTGGGTTCGATTCACACTCGGGGGACTGAATAATTTTCATACCCTCCTGGACAATAGCGAGAATCTGAAAAAACATTAATTAAAACGACACTTCAACGAACACGCTAAAATATTTCAAACATACTTCACATAACGTTAAGATTATTCCTTTTATCATACTAAAACAGTCTTATTTTACAATATATAACATATATCACTCCTTTTATCTCGTACAGTGTCTCACTAAAATTTAGAGACGCGCGTTCAAGTATTTAATGGTCCATGAGATGAAAGGTGAAATAAGAGGACACTGCTGTGTACACTCGGTCGGATGCATTACAGAGCATTTGTGTAAAAGCAACCACCGAGTGTTTGGATATTTATTAAGGATGCTACGGTGTTCGTTCTATTGAGCTGACGATATATAATACTGACGATAATATTACGTCACGTCCTGTCGTCATGTCCTCAATAAAGAACTGGCTTCTTTTTTGATGAAGGTAAAAATGGGAAATTCTACAAAACACGAGTAAATCGTACCACAATTTTATTTCCCTGTCAATGCTACGTCTACCAACATTTTCCCAATCTTAATGTAAATATCATTAATTACGCAAGATGACGTTTCTGATGTATCACACGGGAATGTCACAAACAGATCGCTATCACACAATGGACGATTAGCGATAGCGATTTGATTTTATCGCAACGCTTGTGTAGTAGAAGATATGGCTTATGTGTTAAGCGAAAAGCGGGTTTTACCTATTTGTAGTTTATTTTAATTTAGATGAAAAAAGGAATAGTTTGCTGTAAGTTATTGGTATGTCTATCACTTTAATGTAAGTTAAATGCTAAAATTACCTTTCTATTTGACTACAAGCACAATGGTTTTGGATTCAATTCCCACTCGTGAGAGTGATTCAACAATCCAACAACAACAGTGAACAAAACAAAGCGTGACGTTTCGCGATTCAACACGCACAATTTTGAAAATTGTTACAATATAATACATAAAGAAAAGAGTGTCTTAACACTAGGTTCCCAAGTGTGAAGCTACAAATGAATAATATTATTTCTTATACCACATATAATATGCATACGTGTATATACCGGTACACATACATTACCGGTTTTCAACATTTTAAGCCTTCGAGGCTCGAATCGGAACCTCTATCTCATTGTTCTGATACAAATGAGCCGCACAATACACGCGAGGCTAATGCTGACCTTTAAGACGTAAAGGAGTACCGCTTAGCTTATCTTTTCTGGGTAATGTGCGAATATATTATGTATATATTTAAGCTTCACGCTGTAACTCGCATATAGCGGGATAAGCAGAGGTAAAATAGTGTTAACACTCTGTTTTATTAACACAAATCACGACAAACCAAGCGTATCGCCTTTCAAATAGAGAATATAGTGTCTGTACACTAATTTATCTCTTGTAACAAGAATTATTAGTACTTCCAAATAAGTTAAAAGATAGGCAGAAAATGTAGAGATACTAACAGCATGTACAATAGGCGAGAAGCGTTTAATATAGTCAAATACACAAGACTACAAGACGCGCGACGTCCCGAGGCGTAATGCGTATGCATTTCGAGATATTCTGTCTGTCTGTTAATACCGTCTCTCTTATTAAGGCAGGCTAGATGTACTAGTGGGTGAAGTCAAATTAAGTATTGTTTTTTCTGTTGTAAGATGTGTATAGGTTAGATTATAGGTTCGATTTTGTTTTGAGGTAATGAAGGCGACGGTGAAGGAATATATGAATTAATTATAGTATCTCGTATATGTTTTTCCGATATGGTATATTTTTTATAAATAATTTGTTTGTAGCTTCACGCTGTATCCCGTACATAGCAGGGCGGGCAGAAAGAATCCTTTAACCCAATATTAGACCCTTAATAATACCCTATCAACATTAATCTTTCTATATTAAAAAGAGGCATTCTATTTTGTAAAAAACTACAAAATTTACAAGAAAACTGTCAACGTCGGTATATGTTTATTTCATATTATTTAATCTTTCGTACAAATAATAGTTTATGTAAGAATGTGTGGTTTCATTTGCCAAAAAGCGAGTTTTGTAAACAAAGTACGTCTTGGCATGTACTCGTACGTCGCGAGATGAAGGATTGTTTTAGCCGTGTGGTCCCGGCTTAGAATAGGATCACCCTGGTACTGTCGGTGTCGTAAGAGGCGACTAAAGTACGTGTGGTAGAGTCACGTCGCCAGTAATGGCAACACGCATGGGCAGACTCGACCGGATTTAATACCACCCCCGGCATCTTAAACCGGCGTGAAGTAGTGGCCCTTGCCACTGCGTTTCGCATTAGGTAATGCCGGACCCCGGTGCCCTTCATCTCCACCTTCAAGGCTGGCAACGCACCTGTGGCTCCTCTGGTGTTGCATGGGGTCGTGGGCGGCGGTGATCACTTGCCATCAGGTGACCCGAATGCTCGTTTGCCTTGTCCTCTCCCATAAAAAAAAAAGTTATATTTGTAGGTATATGCGTTTTGTAAATCAAAATATATTAAGCATTTTTCACATAATATATTATAATTTCTTCGACATCGTCATCGTGCAGTGGATGCTTTATTCGGAGATTTCTTCTCGATCTATATTTGACACCACGTATGTAACTACGACATCTCTGCGGAAAGTTTGTTTACTGTTGGTTATCATCGCCTTCAGCACGCCCCAAGGTTTCTCGTAAGGTACCCACAACCTTGAAGACTTACAGGAGGGTCACCATTACTCTCCTGCATTGGCTCCTTTAGGATAAGGTGAGTTGAAAACTTAGCCTACTGCGATGGAGTTGATGTGCATTCGCGCTTGACTCGTCCACCCGCTCCACGGTCTCCTTCAATGCTATAACTGAATCTAAGGAGGAAACTGCTGTATAAATAGACAAATTTTTATATACAAACTTGTTTTAGCTTTACGTTATATCCCGCACACAGCAGGGTAGGTTAGCTGTAAGTGGAGAACCTAGTGTCAAGACATTCCGTTCCCCACTTACAGTACAAACTTACATAAACATATTAAACCATTCATATTTGAATACACTATCATCGTCTAAGTGTCAATGTTAACAAAAAAGGCTAAATCTGAGAGCCCGCAGACATTTTACTTATAATATATATAACCTCCGCAAATGTGAAAGGACAGTGAAAAGAATTCCTCCGTAGCTCCCGCTCGCGAGTCAATTAGAGCGTGCTAGACTTCGCTTTATTATTAAATTAACATTTCCTAGTGTCCTTATTAAAATTCACGAGATGAACTCTCAAGTTTTTATTTAGGTTGGCGTTGTGACACTCGCGCGCTGTCTCTATCGTGTTTATGAAATTGTAATTAGAGATTATATTTGTGTTTAACATTTTGTTATGTGAAGTTGTTAAGTGTTTCTATGAAAGTAGATGTAGCACACTCGGACTTCATTTGGAGGTATGTTTATATTTTATTATTTATTATCGGTTTCAGAGGGCAGTCGCGGGACAGGTGTACGGCAGAGATTGTGGGTTCAATTCAAGCTCGAGGAAATGAATTAATTAATATTTTAATTTTTTCGGTCTGGTAACGATCTGCAAGGCGCGGCGTTGGGTTCCACTACTCAACACACATTGACTCCTGAATTCAGCGAAAAGGGTGGAACCGCAATTACTTTGCATCTATTGTTCATCCACAATTTGTCCCTTTTCTATTAACCTAAGTTAGATAAATAAATGTGCATAAATATTAAAACTGTATTCTCAGATGTAAAATAAATTACGATTATTTTCCCTTGCGCTATTCAAACATCTCTTATGTAAACATAGTGAAAACCTATTGGAATTACATTTATAGAGAAGACGTAACTAAACATCGTACATTGCGCGAGTAGACCGGGAAAATGATATTTTTTTCTTAATATATACATTCCAATTGGAAATCGAACCCACAACTATTGTGTATAGTATACACTTACCTACTGCAATACGATGCTATCTTACATATTCTTACTTTTATTTTGTTTTCTTTAGTGTTTTACTCTTCCCGATCCCACTTTTTTCTGAATTCGAGACATTGCGTGTTAATTAGCGTAACGCAACTCTGTTGACTAACTAGAGCAAATACAAAATAATTCATTTCCCCGAAAAAAGATTGAATACACGACCATCTCGTAACAGTTTACAATTATAAATATTATCTCACCTCATATTATATGCAATGTTTTCATTTAATTACAACGTAACGTGACGCCCAGATTAAAACATAGCGGCCGTTATCTAATGAACGCGAAAACCGCATTAACATAAACTTGTGCCGAAAATACGGATTTAACTTAAATATATAACTGATATTCATTTTAGTAGTTAAAGATAACTTTGGTTAACGCTCACAGTTTGATAACTGACTGTAAGTCAGTAAAGAAGAAATGCAAATATTAAACATTTTCTCGAGTGGGCATCGAATCCACAACCTATCGCGCTTACAGATGCACGCTTGTGCCGCTGCACCACGACTGACTCCAAACATCTACCTTCTATTTTATGGATTTCGAATATATTCATAAATCACCTTAAAAATAATGTTTTTTTGATATATCAACATGTTATAACGTGAAATTGGATAGAGACAATTATAGATCCGCCGTCAGCCTTGAGTGTATTAAATAAATAATGTTAGGCCGCGGGCGTTTCGACCTGATAGTATTTGAAGCGACTACTACGATACTTTATTGGGATCGAATCGAGTTTATATTAGTGTTTTTCGTCGTTGAGGAGAAATTACCGTACTGCAGAATAATTATACACAATATATGAAGGTACATATATATACCATAAATGTGTCTTCATATACTGTGAAGCTTGTTGTAATTTATTTACAGGCAGAGGCCAGGTTTGCCACGGAGTAAAGCGCGGCGTTGTAATCCGCTCAATGCCTCCAATATTCTGAAGTATCTTAATGGGAACGGAGAGTCTTATCACTAGAAAGAGAATATTATTATTACTATTATAAGTTAATTTAAAATTTAAAATTTTGCGATGTCATCTTTGTAGGCAGCGTTTTTATAGTTTATTATATATTATATAATTCTTATTAAAGTAATTATTTACCTTATTCAGACTTATATAATTAAAATCATGATGTTAATTTATTATAACATCTAGATGATTATCTAGGAGATAATAGTTTTTATTGGGTAAAAATCGAATAGTAGTGGTGATAAATTTCAATTTCAGAATACAGCTCACATAGAGTTCTGAACTAAGTGAACTATGTGTAACATAGGTTACATAGTAAACTGTTTTTTTTTATTTGCACGTGTAGCGCGGTAGACGAAGGGAACCTGGGAATCCAGGGTAACAACACATGTATCAAGACAAAAATTAAAAACAATAGACTGATCTTAATATATTATATGTGAATGAAGTGAAAGCGAAACGAAGCTACATTAGATTTTTCATATGAATATTTTAAGTAACTTCGACCAGCTTGCTTACTGCCTTCTCTAAAGGAGGCGGATACCAATAGAATGAAGAAAAAAATAAAATAAGAATAATATGTAGTAAAATAAGAACACAGGTGAGTTTTACCAGTATTAAATAAATAGACACAATATTTTATATATTACCGTACATCAGTTAATATATAAAACATTATCGTAATATAATTTATTATCGATATGTGAGAACCACTAGTCGCAAGTTTATTTACGGACGCGATCTAACTCTCATTTCTTTGTCCTCTTTACCATCAAATGAAATATTCAAGTCCCCGCGTGCGGGCTACGGGACCGCCGGTATGGGGTCTTGGAGGTTTATTGATAAACCGAAATTATGATATGCGAACGTTTTTCGCCTTGTAATATATTATATTGAATATGTTGGAGGATCTTTTATTTTATTTAATCGAGTTTTTTTTTCAAACTGTGTCCCGTTTATAGCGTAGTGTGTAGATAAATCTAGTGTTAAGACACTCCGTTCTCCAATTGCGCTGAAGTTTCGAGACATTTAATTTTGAGCAGCGCAACTGAACAGTCACGTTATATTGTTATCAGATTAAGGAAATAAAAAAAAATATAATAACTTTATTCAAACACTTACTGTCATCTTAGGTGGGGTACAAAAATGTCCATAGTAAAAACAAAAAGTGCCGTATCCCACGGTATCATATCCAATCACTATCTTATTATTTTATTAATGTAAGTAATATATAATGTATGTAAGTAAGTAATGTATGTAATATATGCGCTGTGCCCGTAATGTGAGACTTTTATAATATTGCTTATAATAATCATATGTTTTCTGTTGTAAGAATGAGTTGCTTTAAAATAGTAATTAATTTAGCCTAGTGGCGAATCGAAAACCACACATTTGTCGCATTTACAATTTTGTAGTCAGTCAACGTCCCGTAGCGCCACGGCGGCAGGAGGCAGGATTAAAATGAGGGATCACTTTAATCTTTTTTTGTATCGAATATTCTTTTATTACATCTTCTTTACTATATAAAGTAAGTAAAGAATTATAGGTATATTATCCACACATGTCCAGGAAAACATATTATACAAGTATCAGTATTATAATTTATTATCACGATCCAACATAATCATTAAAAAATCCAAAATGAAATAATAATTATTGAAATGAAATAATTGAACAAAAAATTTATGTTAAAATAACATCAAAATAGTAATAACAGAATCACCCATTGTTTTCCACATTCTCTGCACTTTACACCCTATTTTATCAAACCGCGTCGGCCTCTTTACAGCATTTTCATACAAAAACAATCCCACGAACTAATTTTATTAATTTTAATAGTGGCGTGCTGACACACATTAGGTAAGTTACCACTCTTTGAAACACGGCACTCGATATGGCAAATATACGGTAAAAAAAAAATAGTTTATATTTTACGATATGGTAAAAACTTTTTACGGTGTAAGGCTATACGGTAAATGTTATTTTAAAATATATTATGAGACGCGATAAGCTTTGTAAATGAGGTTGGTAATGATTAATGTGATATGCCTCACGAGTAGTTTATGAGTTATTGTGGTAGCACTTTTATTTGTTACTTGGTTATTAGCTTTTAGTTGACCCCTACTGTTTTTATTTGGGTTTGTAATATTAAATATATATTTGACAAACAGAAATTCCTGGATTTCATTTTTTTTATTTATTCAAAATTCGAGTTGAGAGAGTTAAAAAAACTGTATCAAACTCTCCATGCTCCACTTTCAGTCCAATGTGAGGGTTTCGACCAAAAATACAGACGAAATGTAAATGATTCAAAAATAGTCTAATCCCCCGAGCAGGCATCGAACCTTCTGTCATCGTGTGTACAATTAAGGCGCTAATAGTTAACATAGTTCACTTTTATAAAATATGAATTATTGTATCTATAAATAATTATTGAGGACGCCGTCAAGGCGTTTCCGTCCACCATTAACTGTAAGCGCGACGGTTGTGATTACGATTCCCATTCCGGGGAATGAATTATACTTATTTCCTGACTCTGGTAAAAAAGACAAATAATAATATAATATCTTGAACTCGACACTAGGACTATTCTCTAATGTAGGAAAAACGTGAAATGAAAACAAATCTAATTATATATATACACAGTCCATTAAAATCAATTATTCATTCTACGCGATACGATAACTCCAGGACAATGACTATCCCGATCTCTAATTTAATGTCACTACACTTAACCCCGACATGGAGATAACCCGAAAATAATCACGCAAAGGTACAAAAGGCGTTGAAAACGAAAGGCAAACTCCATTTTCCAGACGAATAATTAAATTTGTATAATAAAGCTTGCTTAAAATTCACCCTCAGCGGCTTCCGGCGGTTTTGGATGGTTTGGTGTGTATGATTTTAATATTAACTATAATTTTGTATGGAAGTTAGCTGAGTTAGTCTACTGGAGTGCAATTCTATGTCTAGTATAATAATCACTTTAATTAATTTTGAGTAAGGACTCAATTTTATAATTATGATAGAAACCTAAGCTCGTTGCTTCCGGAATTCGATGGAAAGTCCCCGTAAAGAAGGAGCTTAAACGAATAATAATCAATTTCCTTGAAAGTCCTACAATTTAAAAAGCTTTTTATCTAAATTCGTCCCATTATATTCAATTTAACGTGTGAGAACAAATTAAAAAAAAAAATAATATAAAATTTATATCAAGTGTGATATTAGCGTTTCCTTTTTGGGTGATAATAAAATTACTCTTATTATTTCTTCTCTATCTGTTTAATAAATTTTATTATACTAACAGTAATTTTACTATGGCTCGGCCCCCGTTGTCAAATAGAAATAAATCCTTTCATAAATTGACTAGCCAACATATATATTTTTCAATCGAATCACTATTTTCGACAAGAAGCAAATCAACTATCACGTAATATCAAATTTCAATTTAATAAGTACAGTAGTGTTCGGTCACTAGTTCAGTCAATACAGTTAGTGTCACTCACTAACGGAAGGGTTTTGTACTATATACTGTAAATAACAAAATCATCAAATGTTCCCCTTATTGGGAACGGAGTGTCTTAACTCTAGATTCCCTCGCCTACCCTACTGTGTGCGGTATACACGTGAAGAAACAAAAAAAAGCAAAACAAATTTTTACCTAAAAACCCAAAGAAAACCCTGGTACCTGTACCATTCACAAAATCACGTAACATTATCGGTTCAGTTTATGTCGAGCTCAATTAGAGGATGGCCACAATGCCCGCATTGAGACCGGGGATGCTCCAATAATTATCCATTGTCTCAGTCACCCCTGACGATTAGCGGGGGAAAAGTTTTTCCTTTCATCGCGTGTTTCGTTCCTTGCGTTTGCATCGGTTTGCCGCAATCGGGGATCATTTGTCGGTTGCTTCTTCAAAGGTGTTCAGAGCGAATTTCGAAATTATTTTAGATGTTGAAGTTGATTTTAAAGTCACATCGAGATGATTCTTTTTAATTTTAGTTAGGCACACTTGAACTTAGGGAAAAGTACAAGTTTCATTAGAATCGCTTTAGTGGTTTCAGAGATATGTGTAAATTAAAAAAATATAGTTAGGTAGTAGAACCTGCATTTTTTCTCCTACCGGTTTTTTTTAAGTCGGTTTAATTTTTTTTTATTATATTATTAAAAATAGTATGTGAATTCGTAATTTTACAAATATAACTTCTCTAAGCTCTTCTTATTAAGAATAAATGAACAAAAGCTAAAGTTTCATTGAACCAAAACATTATAGCTATTTTTAATATTTCATAGACTTCGCAAAGGGAATACTAAAATGCATAGGAATAATTAGTTACGAAGCGAACCTGAAATTTGAGACATACAGCTTTAAAAATTAATATTGTTAATTAATTTACTTAGAAAATTATGGTAATACAGCTCTATAATTAGAAATGGTGTACATTTGAAAGGCAGTCGTCACACAGCGGCAACGTCTGACCGTAAAGTCGATGGTTATGGGTTCAATTCCTAATCAGGGGAATGAATTATTTTTATTTCCATTCGCTCTTGTAAGAATGGAAAGCGAGAGGCTGGGTTTGGCTTCCGTGTTTTAAATTTTTAAAACATTACGTGTTGAGTAACGGAAATATAATATATGTATACTTGAGAAGTTTATGTAATTATTGACTTAATTTGTTATGTAGATTAATTTATTCAATTAATTCATGATTTGATACTTAAATATGTTTATGAAATAAGTAAAATTTACTTTAATAAACAACAAAGGTAATATATAAAATTGTCGCCAATTATAAGAAAAATGAGGCCACTGGCCTCATCGTAGCCTTTAAAGTCAGTTTGATTTCTCTCTAGTACCAAAGTAATAGCGCGGTGTTGAGTTCCGTTACTCTACACGCAATATCTGGGAAAAATCAACAGAAAGTGGGAAACGGGGTGTCTTAACACTAGGTCCCCCTATCTTTACCTAAGCTGCTATATGTGAAAACTACTACTACCTACTAATATTCGATAGTACAATTTGAACTGGTGTCCTTTGTAGAATAACGCTAGAAGTTACTGAAATTGTCGTACTACATCGAAATTATTACACATAATATATTAAAATCTATGTACGTTTTCAAATTTTCCTACGAAATTTCGGTCTTTTTATAATCCTAAGTATGCGAATTCTGTAATATTATAAAGTAATCTGCTGAGTGGTTTATGTTAGAAAATGTTTACTTTATCTACAATTTATTAAATTACGCCGTGGTGACGTAGTGAGTCAGTGTCTGATGGTTGGGGGTTCGACGCCACTTTGAGAAAGAATTTTTAAAATTTCACCCGCTCCAAAAGGACAAAATATATCTGTCACGACCAAAATAATAAATCATAATAAGATAGACAGAGGGAACCTGGGAACCTAGTATTAAGACACTCTATTCCCCACTTTCCGCCGATATTCGACACATCGCAAAGTCAGAGGTAGAACGTAACGCTGCACTTTGCCTCATTACCTGATCAAGGAAAATAAAGTAACAAATAAGTGAACAAAGAATACGAGAAATTATTAATAGTTACATTTAAAAAAATAATATAACCAAATTACCAACCATAACACCAACTCCAGAGCTCCACACCACCACCCGGCCCTGTTGCACACACAGCGCAGCCGTAGGTCATAATGAAGGATGCATTTATAATGCAACGGCAGGACGAGCCGGGGGATGCTGGCCACCAATCACATTAAAATAACCCCTAAGCTTAGCCCTTATTGTTGTTTATGTGTAGATTTCGCCGATTAAAGGGGTGAATTTTTTTAGAGGCCAAGCTGTAACTAAACATGATGTGTTGTGGGTTCGATTTTTACTCAAGGAAATTATTTTTTCTATATTTCGATATTTCGTTGTGGTGTCCAGGCAAAGCTCATTGCTCTTATCGGGGTAATATAAGTAATTTATATTTAAATCATTCAAAGAAAAGCGCACCTTCGACTAACGCATATATCCGACATTGTGAGAGATATTAGACTGTGCCATGATATTTTATTATTATTAATTAATTAAAGAAATTACTACTTTACATAGAATATATTAAGTAAGAGAACAATTATCATTCTCATATAAAATGATCAAGTGGGATTTGAACCTGTGATCACTGCCCCACTGCTAAGTAACAAGCAAAAGCAATTATTCACTTAATTCCGTTACGAATAGCGTTAAAGAGCCGCCACGAATCCCACTAGACTTCTGCGTTGAATACAAATGAGAAAGGTTCAAATAGACTTTAAATTTTTCTTCAATTTCCTGCTATTATAAAATTGTAATTTAAATTTTTCTATTTAAAAAGATAAAGCGCGGTGTTGAGTTCCGCCAGTCAGCACGCAATGTCTTGAAAATTGGGCGGTGCGTGGGACACGGAGTATTTTAACACTAGGTTTGCCATAGACTTATTCTACAAGATAGTAATATTTGTTTAATTCGCCAACAACATATTAAAATATACATGAACTTCTCATTTGCTTAATACTTTCGTTAACTGTAGCTGCTTTACAATTCCAGGATTACATATGTTTTAAAGTAATTTAACTTTGTCGCGATGCTGAATATTAGATCCAAAAGACTTAAATGGGGAATTGAATATTATATTATTGTTTAATTTAGCTTTACAGTATGTTCGAGACATAGCAGGGTAGGCAGAGTGAACCCGGAAACCTAGTGTCAGACAACATTCCCCATTAAGACACTTCAGTTCACTACTTTTAGCTGAATCTGGAAGCATTATATGTTGATTCACATAACTTAACGCCGCGTTTTACCTGACATCCTCGTATAAGAGCAAAAACGTAAAAATAAGGCCACGACTGGCCTCAATATTTATATATAACCTACTTCTTTCACACGATTCAGTAAAACTCAGAAATTTACAATTTGTTGCATCATTTACTACTTGATTATTTAACGACATTTTTCCTAGAAAAAGGGTTAAATTCTTACCACATAACCAAAAAACACGATAAAACTACTGAAAAGACACCGCTTTTATAACCCATTGGGTTCCGAGATTCACATTATAATAACTGAGCGAACCTCCACGTCGGGACCACCTCTGCCCCCCCTCGGTATTCAACCCACGGTGACGAGGCACGCGTGGCAAGCGGCACTTTGACACTGTATCACGAATATGTCATACAGTGAATAATAATTACGTGGAACTGTCTCAATAGGGATTTTTTTGTTTTTGATTCGTGAAGATCTGTTTCATTTCCGGTTTTTGTTATTTATTTATTATCTATTGTATGCAGTTTAAATTATATAATATATATGATTAATAGTTTAATTGGAAATTGGTTATGTCTAAGGGAGGAAGGTGGAGAACAGTGTCCTAGCTCTACGTTCTCACTAAGTACCTATCAAAAAAGAGAAACTGTTAAAAATAGCGTAAAATGACAATAAAAAAACTTTTGTTTTTCATTTTGTTCTCACATTCACGCATCATGTGCATTTTTAGAGATATCGAGTAACGGTCCCTAGTGATACATTTTATCTTTCTCTTTTTCATTTTTATTATTATATTCACACTGTATCCCGCAAATAGCAGGGTAGGTATAGGAAAGTTAGTGTTAAGACCATCGGTCCCCATAAAAACAGATTTCGGCATACAAACAAATCTCATCGAATAGAAGAAGAATAAGTTATTCTAGAAATACTTCATTTTGGAAGTTCACCTGAATTACCACCTGTACATACAAATAGTCTTTTATAATGTCCACCATTAAGTAGTCATTAGTATTGGCCGAACGTATTTGACCCAGATTGGCTATAGATTTTTTTTATATTGTGTGGATATGAAATAACGTGGTATTCATTGCATTCATATATAATTATTATGTAATTAATTTTATTATATTGGTTAAGTATTAATAAGTATAGTTTGATATTAGTAACTGTGATTATTTGTTATGTTCATAAACAATAGGCCAGTCGTGGTGCAGGGGCACAAGCGTGTGATTGTAAACGCGACAGGTTGTGGGTTTAATTTCCACTCAAGGAAATTTAATATTTTCTTTTCCTCGTTGTGGCAACAAGGCAAAGCACGGCGTTGAGTGGCGCCATTCAACACACAATGCATTCAGTATTCGGAATGTGGGGAATGAAAGTGTCTTAATGGAAACGGAGAATCTAGATACTGGGTTACCTGGTTCTCTCTGTCTCTACTACTATGTGCGGGATACAGCGTAAAACATTTTTTTTCTATTTAATATGATAATTAAACAATAAAAATAAACCCCCAAAAGATTTAAGGTACGATCTACTAAGTTCATAACAATATAGATATCTAAAACTATATAAAAAAGTTCAGTCGGTCTGCTAGTTTGATACATTCTCCTGCTATATGCGGGATATGTATCCCGAATAAGGCCCTGAGATGAAACTAAAAAAAAATAAAACAAAACCACTGAACCAATCGATCTTAATCTCAAAACGCTCGTTATCTCAAAGCTATCACGATATGAAATATTAGGGTCATTCGAAGATACCATAAACGGCAGCTGATGAAACTACTTCTGCTAACAAAGACGTCCGATTTGCTCCATTATCTATGCTATATGGGGAGACGTAATATCCTCCATTTCTGCTAAATCTTTTACTTATTTGATATTATATTTGAGGCCAGCCATGGCTCAGGGGCAGAAACGTGTCGCTGTAAACGCGTTAAGTTGGGGGGTTCGATTCCCGAGAATTTCAGAATTCGGCGGAGATTGGAAGGTTTCTCCTGCCTATGTGCGCTATGTGCGGGATACAGCGTGAAGCAAAAAAGTATATTTGTAATAATAATATAATAATAAAATAATAATATGTATCAATTTTTGGCGTCCGCTTAGCGTTTGGCGCTCCCTTCCGTTTTCTCTGACTACCCCGCTTAATATCAGGCGTGTAAAGTAAGTACTTTTAGACGTCTAAAATTTTATTTTATTTATAAGTGACTACATATATAGATATGTTGTCTACATATATAGATATAAAATGTATATATATGCAGTATTCGTTTAGATATTTTAATTTCGTATTTAATTTACAAACATAATAAATGAATAAAATTTAATTCTTAAGGGTTAAGTATTGATTGTTATTTGTTGCTTTATGCTTTTATTGTGCGGCAGGCAAAAGCAAAAATTCTCCGTTACCAAGTTTTTCAGTAATTGAATATTGAATGAAGGAAATCAACGTTGCACTTTGTGTTGTTAATAAAATTGTAAGAAAGTAGCGCGCTCTTTCGTCTCAATCTGTAACTAGGGAGTTCCCGTAGGAGTGTAACTTTTTATTTTGTTTCTCAAGTACATTGGTAGATGGCGCTAAAATCTTTTTTATACATTTTTAATCTATATATTTGAAATTTTTTTTACGGCAAGCAAGTTTCGCAAAATAAAAACTTTTGTTTTGATTTATGTAGTATCCTGCACAAAACAGGATAGGCAGATGGAACCTGGGTTTCTAATATAAAGACACTCCGTTCGCCAGTGCGCCGAATTATGCAAGCATTACGTGTTGAGTGGCGGCTCTTAACGTCGCGCTTTACCTCATAGATCTTTATTGATATACACATAGTTCAAATATTACAAAATATATTCATAGATATAAATATTTTTATTTACACGCATGTTTGATACGCTCGTACGCATATAATTCACATATAATCAGAGAAGAATTAACATATGATTCTTTATTTAAAATTAATTTAGAAATAAATTATTTCTTATATTTTGCCATAGAAAGCACAAGACATGTGCGATTTGGTCTTGTCCACCTAAATGCAAGGTCAACGGGAAATACAACTTATAAATGTTTATTTTATATGAACTCCTTTTCTTTCAACTTCACGCTGTACCCCACATATCTCCGTTGGCAGAGGGATCCTAGTGTAGGGGTAATCTGTTCCCTACTTTTGTATGAAAATATGGCATAAACGAAGCATAAACGTTCGTTGATGATTTCGATGATTGCGTTGACCTAGAAACTTAATGTTTTCAGTATTCCAATCGATAGTATAACTGGATTGTTGATATTACTTTCTACTTATGACCTGTAGGGACAAGCAGACGGACAACCGAATGATCCTATGAGGGTTCCGTCATTTCCTCTTAACATATGGAACCCCAAAAAGTCCGATAAATTTAGCATTTTTCATTTCCACAATAATTCTCAGCACATCAACACAGCGTAGCCGTGAAGTTTCTGAAAACAAGTTGGATTATGTAAACGTATGCAAATCATAGTCCCGCCGAATCATACATTAAAAGTTGTACATACACTGTAGAGAGACAGACAGAGAGAGAGAGAGAGTACTGACGCACTGTTTATACGATGTTTTTAAGGCTGCTATATTTAGGTGAAGTGTAATTAAAAGTTCGGATTTACACTTTGTTGAAATAATTTGAGTGACGTACGTCTTTAGGTTATATATTATATAGGTATGAGTACATATAGTAGTAGTGTAGTAGCTGTAACTGTATATATGCTCAATCTTAGCCAAAATCTAAATTGTAGAAAACTATATTTTACATACAAAGTAAAGAAAATAAATACGATAAATTAATTGTAAACTTTTATACCTATTTAATATTTAAAATGCGGTATTTTTGGAGTTTAGAAAACATAAAGTAGAAAGCGAAAACATAACATAAGCGAAATTCTCTCGAAATTCTATTAATGTCTGTCTATGAGTAATTTTTATTTTGCTTCTGAAAGTCCACAAAAAAAATTATGGACTACTAGTTTTGCTTTATGAATAAAAAAAGCGTAATATGAAATATTATTGAGGCCAATCGTGGCGTAAAGGTGGTGCAATGGGTTCCCAGGTTCCCTCTGCCTACTTCACTCACAAAGGATACAGCGTGAAGCTAAAAAAATAATAATAATATGAAACAATGTAAAATAACACCACTCCTAGTATTTCGTTTATTGTTTAGGAGTAAGGCAATTTCACGTCAACGTGACAGACCGACAGACAAGCGACGTTATTAAATACCGTTACCGTATTAAATAGCTGTTATGCGATCTGTGAAAGGTTATAAGTTTGTTTTGCATTAATATGAATATACTGATGTGGTGGAATTTGAATTTGACAAACATATTGGAAAGTTATAATGATGAAGAAAATTCTTAAATTGCGTCTCTGTTCTATTTTGTTCTTAGTTAAAAAACATACTAGTTTAATTCGTATATGGTATTTTGACGTGGGCAGAAATGTCAACATTATTAAACTTTTTAGGGATAACTCAGTGTCCAGATAAAGAATTTATTAAGAAATGCTGTCCGATATGACTGCGAAAGTGATGTTTGTGAGTTCAAACCCATCTTGGGGTAATTAATTATTTCATTCCCCGTTCTTGTTGAGTTTCTTGAGTCGAATTCCGTTCCTCAAAACGCAGTGTCTCGAATTCGGAGTGTCTTAACACTCTTGTAGGTTCTCGTGATGTATGCGGAAAAAAAAGAGTTAAAAATATACGAGTGTCAATCCTATTTTGATCCAAAAATTTGTACACGAATCATTTTAATTTTCAAACTATAATCTACATCGGGGTGAGTTATTGCGTCGAGTGTTGATGAACATGTTATGATGTATTAATAGCAGTGCACGCCCCGGATTCGAAGGCGTGACCTTTTTTATGGTTTATTTTTTGTATAATATATTACAATGTTTTTTTTTTATTTTTAACTACTGTATGATATAAATTAATGAATTTGTAATTTTGAATTGAAATTTAGATGTCTTGTTACCCGACTGAGGCAAAGAATAAAAGGAGAGTTATTAGGGCGTATTTATGTTAAGCCTGTCATTTAATTTGTTTCCCAATAACTGTTAAACCAACGAGTCGATTTTGACAAATGGCGCGAGTGTTAGTGGATATATTTGTTAATCAAGTTCATGCAGTCGGGATTTTTGTTCTTTATAAGTCACCTGTTAATAATAGTTATTCTTTTATTATTTTTATTTGTTATTTTATGTAAAAATAAAAGAGTTTATAAATATTTTTTTATAAAATTGCGACTTATTATTATCAATATATCGCAAACTCAACACCCAATATCTGGATTTCTGTCAGAAGGCACGCAGTGTTTTAACACTGAATTCTCGCTGCCCATCCAGCAGGTTATAATGTGTGAAATTTCACTTATTTGTATCAATATCGGAAGTACAAAAACGTCCAAATCTTAAATACTACTAAAAAAAAAGTTATTTATACTTCACCATATTTATACTTTTTGACTTTGATCTAACACTAAATACGGTACATTTTAGATACTCAACTCGTCCCAGCATCTTTTAAATAGACGTTGAAAGAAGTCGACAGACAGCTATCAAGATGTCCTAATAGCCGTAGCGTGCGCCAGAAATAAATTATGAATAGCCTGCGGGCCATCTCCGTTGCTTTTCCGTAGTCGATGGTATTTTTGGACTAATTTCTTTGTTGAATTGAAATATTTCACTGTTGTGAATAATTTTGTGTCTCGATAATTCAATACAAAGTAGGGAACGGAAGTAGGGTTCCCAGGTTGCCTCTCCCTACCCTACTATGTAAGGGATACAGAGTGATGTCAAAAACAAAAATTTTAAATAACTAGTTTAATTAAAGTGAGGAACGGAGCGCCTTAACATGAGGTTCCCTCTGCCTAACCTGCTGTGTGCGGGATACAGCGTGAGCTGATTTGATTTGATTTTTTTTAGTTTAAACTAAAAAATTTTTTTGTAATATAAAACCTGTCCTCAAATGAGAATAGAACCCAATGTCATTGTTTGAGTGGAACTCAAAGCCAAATCAATCGTTGTTACCCTTTAAAAAAATCTGAATAATAGCAGTAAGAAAAGCAGATAAAATTATTTCTAAATGAATCTATTCCCATGTAACATTGTAACAGGAATGAAAAGATTATTTATTTCCTTAACAAATTACCAACAAGATTTTTAAAGCGTCGCTTCCTTGATAAATCAAGCGAACATTGTAAATGGCGTTTGGCTTCCGATATTTATATTTAAAGTTACAAATAAAAATACTCTGAGCAAGTGTCGCTAACGCGGCGCAGTCGGGGCGTGTCCCGTGTTCTTTTAGCCTCACGCTGTATGTAGCCAGTAAATAGCAGAGTAGGCAGTGGAAACGTGTGACCCTAGTGTTAAGACACTCTGTACGTGGTGAAACTCAAAGCAGCTCTTCATCATATCACCAGAGTTAGTAAAAGATAATATTAAACAGTTAATTCCTCTCATTGTGAATCGAATCCACAAACATCACATTTACAGCCACACACCGCCACTGCGCTACAACCACCTCTCCATTATTTTTGCCACGCTACATTCAAATGACAGCCAAACCCTGGGTGTATATTATTGATTAATTTGAATATCACCAAAGCTGATTCATGTTACATGGAGTACATGATTTAGCTCACACCTTTGTTGTTCGAGACAGTACAATTATATGGTTCGATATACGCGCCTGCTCTAATTATCATTCTATTGACACTTCCATCGATAGTATACATCTTGATATGTTTATTGTTGAATGTAACCTAACACAATGGAGTGTCTTTACTCTGTGTTTTCTTTACTAGTAGATCCATAGAATAGATACATTGGGATAAAGGAAAGATTTCTATTTTTTTTCCAGCTGTACGCTGTATGATTATACCTAGCAGGGCAGATAGAAGAAAGTTTATGTTAAGATAGTCAAGTAATAACAATAGAAAGGAAATGAAAAATATTTTCTTAATATTGTTTTGATAATTAATTCAATCATCCTTTTTCTAATACAAAATTGCATATAAAACATAATTGAAGTTAAAAAAAAAACAAGACGACGCCATAGTAGCGTAGTGGGTTAGCATCTGACTACAAATGCGATGATAGTGAGATCAATCCTCACTGAGGGTTTTTATTTTCATTTCGTTGCACTAGAATATACGTCTTAACTGCTCTAACACTACTCAACAAGATAGATGAAGAACGGAGTGTCTGAACACCAGGTTTGCTCTTCCAACTATATTATATACGATATAAAGCGTGAAATTGAAAATATGAGAAACACATATATCAGTCAGAATACTGATATATGTGCCTTTGAGTATGTAAGATTCTGAAACAAAATATAACTTAGTATTTATATAGATCCTATCTTTATAGATTTCCACGATCGTACCAGCGTGTTACCAGCTGCGATATAATAGCGAGAAATTAGACAATATAAATAACCAACTTATTGCTTTAACTTTTGTCGATATTCCAAATATTTTTGTAGCCCCAACTATTGTCAGTCGAGGACTCATCGATTCGAGTTCAAAGAACATTTGTACCAAAAACAATAAATCAAAACGAAAGGAAATAAACGAAACTCGAGCAAAACTTTCATTTCATTCTCGCTTAGCGGAGTGCACTTTAGTAAAGTTTGACCCTACTATAAGTTGTCGTTTTAAAATAGTACTTCATTATTTATTTTTTCTAAATATTTGAAATATAATTTCATACTAAAAAAATGATATAAGAATATTATAATAAAATCCTAAAAAAATATGATATTTGATTATTGTGCCGGAAATGTAAAACGGACAATGATTTTTCAAATTAATTCAAATAATTTAAATGCAGTTTGAAAACTTTCCCTTAACATGAAGTATTTTTTTATTAAAATCTGTTCATAAATAAAAAATCATATCAGTACCTATAAAATATTTGCTGAAACTTTAGTTTTCAATGTAAATATCACAATTTTTCATAGAAAATGTATACATGACTAACAAAAACAGCAACTCAGTAATTTAAAATGAAATATTCCATTTTAATAAGCTTAAACTTTTTGTTTGAGTGATTCCGTTCCGTTACAATGGTAGACGTAACAGCTGTGTTTACTGTCCCTGGACGGATACATTAACCTCTGTTGGATATAACCTGAAAGCGTAACAGATTTTGCCCCTTTTTACAAACTCTTTGGAGCACTTTAAACAAAATCTTCTCCAATAGCTACTGAGCTAGATAAAAAATATTGCAAAGTCCGCGAGGACCGCACTTAAAATTAAAAGGCTTTTTCAAAAGTTTGTGGGGGAACAGGTGATATCTGAAACTTAGTTGTTTAAAACTTATTACGAGTTTTATATTTGAAAATGGAGTATAAATAAATGTGTTGGCGAAGAAATATAGATTTTTTTTTTTTAATTTCACGTTATATCCCGCTCATGCATGGGTAATACAAAGGAACTTGGTTACTTAGTGATAAGACCCTGTTTTCCATTTTCTACCAAAAATTTTATAATATCAATTTAAAAAAATAAAAGCGACCTCACGTTTTTTTCTCAGCTGAAATAGTTTATTGTTAAGGCATTCCGTACCCCACTTATCTAAGTAAGAAAAATGAAAATTTACGAAATATAATAAATAAGAAATTCTCTCGGCTGAAAATTGAACTCATAACCACTAACTTACTGTTAAAGGCAGTGTCCCACAGCCCTATAACGTTAATTATAATAAATAAAGAATATAAAATCTTCAACAATAAGAAAATTAATAATATACACGGATAAAACCATTTTTAATTAGTTAAAATCAAAAATCTCCATAGTTAGTTATATCTGTATTTGCCGACCGACAGCTGTAAACACCCCATTGGCCGTGTATTGTTTATAAACGTTGAACGTTTTATTTTCACAGTTTTGTGAATAAATTGAACAGATACCCAACAAAAGCACTGAGCTTCGTGAAAATCGTTCCACGGGAGAGAGCTGAAAAACTATCAATTCAAATATATGACTGTGTAGGTTATATTTTTCAAATGTTTTTGTAATTCATTTCGTGCTGTTATTCGCAGATGATCAAACGGAGTGTGCTTAACTTACTGTTTTCGATAAAATAAAAAAAATATGCTTCATGCTTTTTTGCCATGTGGTGTCATAGATAGAGAACGTAGCGTCATGCAAATTTCTTCATGTTAAGAAAACACTCGCGATCGCATCGCATCATTCGTCACGAAATCCTCAAAAAAATTACGTGGAAAATAATTGTGTCATTGTTTGACGTCATTTCAGGAGTTTGCATATGAAAGCTATAATTCGTTGAGATGGAAAATTTCATGTTTTCGGTAATTTAAACAAACGGCATCACAGCCCCTCATTTGCCTTTAACGAAACACTCTGACATGCTTCAATATAATTAAAACATTTTTTTTTCTATTTTGCAGGTAAGCTTTATTTGAAACGAATGTATGGAGTTAGTAACAATAGGTAAGACTGAGGAGAGGTAAGTGGAAGAGGGTAGTTAGTTAAATACATTAATCTTAAGAATTATTGGTTTAAACGGAAAAGATAAGGGGGCGAAATCGCAAATGAAAACTTGTTCATAATATTTATTCTCTGGTCTGAAAAAAAAATATAACCTTGAGATTCGCTGCTCAATGCGCTATGGTTTAATTTAAAGTAGAAAACTTAAGAATAGTAGAAGTAGTTTCTCTTACACTTAAATATAATGAAAGCCAAAGAACTTATTTAGTTTATCACACAAATTGCAATAGAAAGAAAAGATTAAAAAAACGGTCACACAAACTGTACATTCATTACTATTTTTCTCATGAATAGCTAGTTTTTTGTAGAACACCGGCATGTTTCTACTTCCAAGACAGAAAATACTTTAACAGAAACTCGCAAAAACCGCGGCAAATATGCAAACAATGTAATTTTTTTCGCGGTAACAGTAGTCTATGAGGTACTACGAAGACATTTTACTAAGAAACGATAAGGAGCTTCGCATCCTACCGACGTAAAGCTGGCAAAGGACGACCGTGCACTCAAAAGCTTGTCTTCTGCGAAGCCAGTAATTGAAGGAACCGAAGACCTAAAACGAACTATTTGAGCACTTATTACTTAAACTAAAGAGTCAGTGGTCGTCAAACCTTGATAATGCAACGGTAATTTTAAAATGGTTGCCATTTCAAGATGCAATTTTCTTATGCATCTCGTTTAAGGGATATGCAACTTTATTGCAAGGTATTTAAGAGGTTTTTGACTTACAGAGGCGTACATTTTATAGTTAATGACATATTAAAATCCTTACACTACTTATTGGTTCGTAATAACGGTGTCCAAGTTAGTTCAACAATGTCAATTGAATTGAAACATTTCTGAATCGTGAAAAAACATTGAAAGTATGTAGACGTAGTAGTTCGTATGTTACATTTTATATAGTGGTCATAAGCTTAAATATCGTCCGGGGGAGTGCTTTTTAAGATAACTCTTTAATTGATCTAGTTAAATAAGGTATTGCCTTTTAAATTAATTGCATACCGTACAAAAAGCGTATTAAATGTGCAGAAATTAGAGCTATTCTACTCTTAAAATGTGCGATGGATTGTGTGTATTATATGCAATATGAGCAAATTAATTAAGCAATTTTTTGGTAAGGTTCCCTCTTTTAATATCGATAAATAAAGGTAGGTTGTAGATAAATGCTTTAACGTTTCTTTCTTTATTTTTCAATTTCAAGTTTTTTTGTCGTTAAGAAAATCACAATAAAAATATATAATAGACAAGTTGTTCTTAAAGATCTTTAATTTATTAGAGTGGCTGGATTTCACAAGCTCCATAGTAACCTATTTAATTTTTATACGATTTTCATTTGAACACAATGTGTTAAATCCATTAGGTTCCATATCGCGATCTTTCATTAACTTAGGCTTTGTTGGCTAGTGCTTATCGATGTTCCTTTATTTTGGACCTGAGAGCTGGCTCTTGGAACAATGAGAACATTAGCAATGAATTGGAACCGTCTCAAGCATCGCTCGCGATTGTGGCGAAATTTTTGGTACCTCTTATGACTTTTAGCTTTCTACTCGCTCCCCTTCTAAATTTTAACGTAAGAAATCGAAGGTACAAATGTACATATATTTTCATCGATCTTATTACCAAAGAGGTATATACAGAATTTTAGGAATAAATGTTATGGTAGATATTATACCAGCCAGCAATAAATCGCATTATCTCGATTGTCGAAATTAGTCTTAACCTTATTCTATTAAACGTGAAACTTGCTTGTTTTCGCTTGGAAAACAGTTTTAAGCTTTCCACCGCTTAAAGTAGCGGGGTTTGCACGGAGAGCCTTGTGTTAAGACATTCGATGTCTCTAACACACCGTTCGAGACATTACAACTTGAGCTCTTGAGTGGTGGAACTCAATGCCGCCCTTTGTCTTATTATCCAAGTGACGAAATAAAAGTGAGTTATTGACCTGTCACCAGAATCGAACGACGACTGACCTGAAAAACCGATGATGAAAAAAATTCATTAAACATAGTAACACTTGCAAGTTGTAGTTTATTTACACAGCTACAGCTACTTCTTATTTCACATCGACATTCGACTTATCGTAAAATTTCAAAGGAACTCCCGATGTCGCCGGCGCCGCGATTAAACTACGCTTATTTGACTTTCCGCTCATTTCTAGATAACCTTTATTTAAGGACGTCGAGTTTCTCATTTACGGAGAAAATAATTTAGAACTTAAATCACTAGATTTTCTTCTTTGAAACAAATGTGTGTTGAATATTTATTGGATGAAGCGTGTATTTTTTTATTCTTTATAAAAGTTTAAAAAGTACTTATCCTTTTTTTGTTACAACTTGCAGTTGCAATTTTTTATATGTTTTTTATATGTCTGTGCATGAAGAAATATAGTAAATGACCCGCAGCTTCGCCCAATTTAATTTATACAAAATACTCGTATTGCATAAATTGAAGCTGTATCTATTATTCTGATGAATAAGCAAAGTAAAATAAATTAAAATAGAACATTAAAGTATAATACATTGGAAAAAACAATAGGCGGCCTTATCACTAAGTGAGCGATCTTCAAGGCAACCTTGGAGTAGAGGATAGAACAACAAATACATTCGAAGGGCTGTACTCAGTACTAGATATCAATTTAATTGTTATTTGAAAATCCATAGATACATTGTACATATAGATTATCTATATGATATACTCATAATTAAATGTATACTATAATACTTGAATATATTTAATTTACATTTAACACATACGATACATAGTACTTAAAAATCTTCAAAATTCCAAATAATAATTTTTAAGCTTAATTTTAAAATTTATTATAGTGTTGGTTTTGGCTTCGTAACTGTAGTTTCATTTTATTCCGCTCAATAATTTGTGCGTCAAAGTGGTACAAGCATTCATTGTGACATAATTTCACATTTATAATATTAGTAGGATTATTAGTACCTATATATACGTAAGGCCAGAGTAGTACAATAATTACATGTTACGTTTTACGTATTTGAATTTTCCTTTTAATTGTAAAAACAGGAATGGAGTGTCAAACTTCTCTCTAATTCAAGGTTTTCACTGAATACATACTAGTATATATATATAATATATTTGAATAATAAATATACATATATTACACCGATAAATTAATTTTTATGGCTGATTAATAAAATTTAAAGAAATAGAGCCCTCGAAATATAAACAACCCTCTTTGGAAAATTAAATTTAAACTAAATTCCTAAGTCATTTGTTTTTATTGAATAGCTCATTTTGAGTGTTAAACGTTTACAAATGGTTATAGTTATGTAATCGGGAATACATTACAGTTATACCCCATTGTTATAAGCGTACAGTATTTTTTTTTGCGTTTTTTTACCTCGAAACGAAGAAACGGAACTCTTATTGGATCACTTTGTTGTCTGTTCATCTGTTCGTCTGTTAAGAGCCTTTTTCTCAAGAAAGCATGGAGGTACCAAGTTGAAACTTATATCAAAGAATCAAGTCTACTGTCCCTTGGAGCTTTGATAAATATCAAACTTCTAAAGTACCGTAATCGAAAGATACAAGCGTTTATGACGCAAATTTTCCATACTAGCCAAGGAATCACAATCTGATACCATATTTAATTTCCTCGAGTGGGAAACGAACTCACGACCATCCGCGCTTACAGATACACGACTGCGCCTCTGCGCCATGGTTATTACAGTTATACCCCATTGCTATAACGATGCTCGGACAGATGTGAGACGTAAACGCGGAGTGTTGCTAGCCTTCATAACTGTAATATTACTTATCATAAAACTTATTGCTGGTTTTTATTGTATTATTTTAGGGAAAAGTAGGAAAATTAATTTTATTTTAGACTATGTTTAATATTTATCTGAAGTGGGGAACAAAACTGGTTTAATGGGAACGGAGGGCCTTAACACTAGGTTCCTAGGCAATGAGATATACGCGAGCATATATGCGATACAGCAAGAGGGTCAAAAATATTTTTGATAGTTTAATCGTGAATAAAGTTTTTGAAGGTGGTTTTGGAACACCAGCGCAGCTTCTGACTGTAAACTCAACGGTTGCACGTTTGATTCTCATTAGTTTTGTTATTTAATCCCCTAGCTTTGGTTAAAAAAAAGCGTACCGTTGAGTTCACCATATAATGAGGCACGATATATCATAGGCCTTTCATTTTAATTTTAGGCTTCAAGGTTTCCTAACTCAAAATCCAGCAATATTTATTGTAAAAACTAAAAGTGACACTACAGAACGTAGCACTTTAACACTCAATTTTCTACAAAGTGCCAAAGCCGTGAAAATAATAAAAAAAAATACAAAATAAAACAAATTCAAAATTCCAACACAGAGACCGCTGAAGCCAAAAAACAGACAGTACTTTAGGGAGTCCACAAATGAACTGGTCGGTTGATTGATTTATGGCGGCGTGACGACGTGACGCGCGGTCCTTAATTAATTTGGCGGTAGCAATGTGTTTCATAGGTAACTTGTGGCATATGATGCTTTGAAAGGTTTAGTTTTATTTTAAACTAGCGGCCGAAACGCGGTTTTCCATGCTTAAACTAATTGTTAAGTTAAGGTCAGTGAATTGACTGTAAACGCGACAGGTTGTGGTTTCGATTATCACTTGAGAAAATGAAATATTTTATATGTTCTTTCTTATCTTAACTCATTCAACAAACAATGTCTCCAGAATTCGTCGGAAATTGGGGAACTGAGTGTATTAACACTAGATTACCTCTACCTAACCCTGGCCTACTGTGTACCAGGTTAGGCAGAGCATAAAGCTAAAAAAAATCTATTGCAGTAAAATAATACAAAATATTTATATGAATATTTTGTATTATTTGCTCATGTGATATTTGAATGTATGAACTATACTGCTGTAAAGTTTCCTATGAATCTGTTTAATAGTACAATAGCATGAAAGTTGTACAAACATCCATCCCCATAGATTTTTACATTTATAATATTGATAGGATATGATTGATAGGATAGGCTTGCATGTGGCGGAGTACAACGCCGAACCACGACGAACCCGTTAAACATTACGTAGTTAAATAGTTTTATTATATCTAGTAAATTGGTATAATCAGCAAAAAAATACATTTTGACGATCTAAATGGTTATTTTATCTAGTTTTAATAAATTACATTTGCACATTACTTTACAAACAAATTAATTTTAAAAACTATCAAAATCCTTATAATTAGGCGACTATTCAAAAAAAAGCTTAAAAAGTTTTCACTACTCGACACACAATGTCTGGAAAATTATGCGTTGCCAAAATAAGGATACAATGTGAAGATAGAAAAAATCCAATCAACACCGACATTAATCCAACACTCGGTAATTGTCATGATTTTCTAGAAACACAGAAATATTGCAGTGCTGTGCTAGTACTTGCAAAGCGATATAAATCAGATGGCGGTTCTGAAGACAGCTACAAAGCAGCGAGTTCTCCTTTTAATTAAAAGTTAAGATACATTTGGAGGGCGTTAATTTCTTTCCAGATGACGACCGTACTGAATGTCAAAGAAATTTGGATAAGTTTACAATTTACATTATTATGTATTAGATATGTTTAGTCAAATTATATGGCAGTAAACGTGATGATTGTAGGTTCGATTCCCACATGATGCATTAATTAGTTTTTCCTACCCTGATACGTTGTATTTGGCGGAAAATGTGGAACAGCAGTGTCTTAATGGGAACGAAGTGTCCGAACAAATAGTTTTTAAGATTAGTGTGATCAACCTAACAGTTTCTTATTATAATATCAAATTTATATTTTGCATATATAAAGTGTTATTCCACATATAGAAAAAATATATATTAAATTTGAACGAAACGGGATTTGAAGCCGCGCCAAATTTCTACGCAACTTTGTCACTCTTCATTTTATTAATACTGGAAATTACAGATATATATTAAGTTTCAGCATATGAATCCGATTCTGAAACCACCGCGCGCAATCGACCGCGTCACATAAAAATGTCCCAATCGTACTATAAAAGCATCGAATTTGTCATTTTGATTTGTAATAAACAATGGTTTGAATGTAACTATAAATAAGTATCTGATCAGTGTATGTATGGAAGATCAGATCTACATTTAAGAGTTTGGATGTCAGATAAAAATAAAGTCAAAATTAAAATCTTTATTCAATTAGACTATAATAAACATTTTTTGACAATTAAAAAAATCGTCAAAAGGTTACATAGAAATATTAGTGGTGTATAATATATCCATGTCCATTGACATTTATATATTACTCTTTGAATTCAAACACGCAAACTTGTTAACACATAGAGCACAGCGTTGAGTTCTGCCATTCGACACACAATATCTCGAAAATTGGGGAGAGCGAGTGGGACAGTACGGAGACGGGGAGGGGGGCCAGAACTAATAAAAACTAAAGTAATTAGAATAATTTGCCAAACTGTAACTATACGTGCTGGCAGGTAAGTAAATATATATTATAGAGAATTTGTACGGACGGAAGCAGAAATTGCAGGCGTTTGTCAAAGTCCCCTCACGGAAATGGTGCATAAATAAAGTCCAGTTAAAAAAATATGCGAAGCTCTTACCAACGCTAATGTTTACATTGATGAAACTATTGAAGTAACGTTTTATTATTTTGTAATTTAAATAGTATTTTGGAAAAAGTGTATGCTTAATCTACTGTAACATCACACTGTAACAACATTAAGTATCTTAATAACTTTCAGTTAGTACCAGTTGTTTTTGAGATAAGTGGGAAATTTGTGAGATTCTACGAAACAAAATCTTTAGCTTTATAATTATAGTATAGATTATCTAGAATTTGAACTATTTTGTAACCACTAGTACCATCTCAATATTAAGGTTCTATAGATTTTCATATTAAAACTGTAGATTTCTATAAACCACGACTGTTTATAAAACAACTATTAACATTTTTATCTTTGAGGGTATCCTCCTCCTATTAAATAGCGCTTCACGCCTTTTCCCGCATATCAGGAAGGGCAAAAATAACCTGGTGTTAAAATAAAACACTTTACTATCCGTTTTTCGCCCTATTTTCGAGACATTGCGTGTTAGGAGGCAGAACTTAATACAGCACTATAGCAGAGAGAGACAGAGAGACCAATACCAATTGCAAAAACTTGAGCGATAACAGATTTATATGGAATAATTTCGACTTGCAAGAAACCAAGTTTTTACATTATTTTCATACATTACCCTTTACGACTCAACAAAGTTGCCAATATCACCTTTGATATTTCACTTTCAATGATGTAGTCGCGTGCTATTCACACGTTAACTCGCGTTAAGACGTCACGATAGAGTAATGTCACTGTAGTACCGGTAGTACGGGCAATGATCTATAGTACATTTCACAAAGTAAGCTATAAAATTGAACGTAAAAATGTCCAGTAATAACGCTCTACTGCTATTTGTCGAAATATAAAATGTATATACCTATGTTATACTTATGTTCGTGTAATATGGAGGTTCTGATTGTAAACGAGGTGATAGTGGGTTCAATCCTACATTGAGAATTTAATTATTTTTATTTACTCGTTCTGGTAACTAGGCAAAGAGCGATTTTCTTAAGTTTCGTCCCTCAATAGCAATGCTTCGAATTAAGAAAATGTGTGTAACGGAGTGTAAAAAAAATTAAATAACTTTCAAGATGAAAATTATTAAAACATATTTAAATAGACAGCAACCACAAATACCACTTCATAATAATTAAATAATAAAAACCAAACGTCTATCTGTTACATTTTAATTGAAATGAATACTCCCCCGAGGTTTTACAATGAACCAAGAACAGGGCCGTACAATATTTCCGTCTGTTTCCAATAAAAAAACCAGTAGATTCCAAACTTAACTAAAATTATTCTTTAGTACTATGATTTACGGCGTCGTTAATACACGCGGTTACAGTGTATGCTGTATTACTTTGTAATATTTGAGGAAGTTAATTCGTTAGGGTTCTGCTGTGAAATGGGAAAGAATGGAACCCTTAGAATTAAATAGACGTGTCACGCATTTGTTTTTATGAATTTACGAGAGATAGATTGATTTTTCATCTTCACGTTATATCCCGCATATAGCAGAGTATGTCGAGGGAACCTAAAGTTACCACTTTCCGTTGTCAACTTGAAGCATTGCGTATTGAGTGGCGGAGCTGAACGCCGCTCTCTATCTTGTTACCAGAGCAAAGAAATAAATATTTTCATAAATAATATTTTATTCCCTCGAATCGTACCCACAACCACCGCGTTTACATTCACACTCATGTGCCTGCCTGAATCTCAAACTGTTAAAAATTCAAATACAGTGCGATGACAAAGAAAAAGTTGTCAAATTACCACAAAAAAAATCCGATAAAAATTTGCCGTAAAATAATTCACGTTTGACTTTATATTCTCTATAATAAAAAGATTTTAATTTAAACTGACCTATTACGCTGAAATCACCGCTATACAGTAAAAAGTTTGCGATTCTATCGGGCTTTCAAAATCCTGCATCATTTGCAGTTTCAAATTCAAAAGGGGTTTAAAATTCACAATAAAGCTATATTAAGGCTCGTTTTCCACTCGACGTCTAGGTACGTATGTTACTGGAATATTTCTGATATATATATATATATCCAGTATCTTATTATTGATTTTGATGGTGATTTTCTTTTTTCATTATTAAAGTATTAAAATAGGGAGAAGCTAGTGTTAAAACACTCCGCCTTATATTTTATTAATTTCTAGAGGCATTGCGTGTTGATTTTTTTTAATACTATGTAGATTTTTTCCATTTCAACTAACTGTATTTAATAAGAATGTTAGTAATTACAAATACAGTAAATAAGTACCATGGCTGGCTCTATCGGGATGGGAAAGAATGTATATATGTTGTCGTTTTGAATAAAGCGGTTTGGGAACATTTAAAAGCAAAAAAAATATTTTATTTGATTTTCTTTTATTTAATTTAACAATAGTCTTAAAAAAAAAATTTTGTAAGACGGCCAACGAAAAAACATAATAAAAAAAAATTTAAAAAATTGTAAAAACTGCAAGCTATTAAAGCTTGCAATAACAAAAATCTAACTATATAACTAAACTAAATTTTCACAAACTCTCAGACAATAAGCCAGTAGGAATATACTTATTTATTTATAGCCACTACTGGCCGGTGACAGGCTATGTAAAAACACAGCCTAACGTACCCACAGGCATATTTCGGCGGGGCCTGGCTCGCGGCGTTACGGGAGCACTTTAAAATTTATCGAGTTTTCATGTTTTACCGCACATACAGACAGACATACATTAGGTACATTTGTTTCTACTATTATGTATATATATGATTGTATTCGAACATTTTAAATGTTTCGATTACTAAGACTTCAATGACTGTCTGTCCGTCTGTAAATTTTTTACAAACGATGTATATCTGTTGCAACTATAACAACAAATACTGTGAAATTGATTAAAATATATACTTAACAGGGGTCTCATGCAATAAACATAATTTTTTTGTGGTGTTCTCGTGTACAAGTCCGACTCGCACTTGGCCGATTTTTTTTTGTAATTTTATATACGAGTACTTGATAGAATTTAATTTTGAATGGCAACCGGTTTTTAACGTGTGTACTTTTTTCGGTAAAATGTACTTTTAATCAATTTTGGTGCATTTATAATGTAACATATGCGATAGAAATTTAATTATGAACGTTTCAATCCTCACAATAATTATTATTTATTTTATTTATTTATTTATAACCAGATTGAAATAAAAAAACTCTAAATGTTAACAAAAGTCCATAGACCCGCCGCCACCAAAATACAATGGTGAAAACCGTATTAAATTTAAACAATTCCGAATCGGCACATACAAACATACAAAGCGACAAACAGATAAATTTTTGTTTCTATTGCTTTAATAAAAAAATCGGCAGAAAGTGGAAAATAGAATGTCATAACACTGAGTTCCATATGCCTACCCTGTTATATGTGGGAATCTGGATATTTACACGCACATTACAGTCTTGAGTGTTACAGACAGAATTGAGTGTTGAGTAGTGAGACTCAACGCTGCACTCTTACCTCGTTACCAGTTACCAGCAGAGAGCAAAGATATTAGATATTTCATTCCCCCTAGTGTAAATCGAACGTATAACCGTCGCGTTTACAGTCGCACGTTTGTGCCCCTTAGCCAAGACGGTCTCGAAGTGAATATTAGTATTTTTTATCAAAATTGATAATTTTCAATTAAAAATATCATTATCATTTGTGCAAAACATAAAATCTAAGACAAAATCTCGACGCGGCATTTACTATTTTGTTAGAAGAACAAAAGATGAAAACCTTCAGAGGTCCTAAAAGAACCAGGCATTAAAACCTGTTTGAGCTCGACTTTCATAGATTTGTATAGCTATATATATATATATATATATATATATATATATATATATATATATATATATATACATATTTAATATAGGAGTGTAGGTTCGAGTCTTCGTTATTGGAATGCATAACACTGTTTTACTACTGTGATCATAAAGAGATTATATTAGGGAAGTCATATTATGTTTCATTCATTTTTCTAGTTTCATACCGTATCCCACTTTCAGCAGGATAGGTAAAGTGGTCCTAGTGTTAAGACACTCCGTTGCCTACTTTCCACTGAATCCTGGCATTGGGTGTTGAGTGACGCAACTCTACGCCTCGATACCACAGCAAGGGAATCAAAATATTCAATATTTAATTTCATCAAGTGGAAATCGCACCCACAACTTGTCGCGCTTACATAAACGTTCTTGTACTCTGTGTTACAACTGTTTTGTTTTGCACGAGTGGAAAAATCAAAATAATACAAATATTAATTATAAATAATTTCCATCGACATAATTCCAAGAAACAAACCTATAAGTTATAATGTTTTTCAATAAAACTTTTTACAGAATGCAAATTAGGCAAGCATATACACGCTCAAAGACATCTTCCAATAGGCACTATCACCCATAAAGTCCAAAGTAACTAACTAAACAAGCGTCTACATCGTTAGGTAATCAAATTTGTTTGCAGCGCTAACGAGGCCGTGACGGTCAGGCGGGCGGGCAGGCGGTCCTGTGACTTGTTTGTTAATGTAGCGATATCACCACTCGGAGATGGTGGTGACCATGGTGGGTGGTTTGATCAGCACTAGGTCTTTCAAAATGTTGGGAAGAGCAGCTGTAGTGTGATTTTTTAAAATGTTTTTTAGATTTTTTGAAGTAAGGATATTTTTAGCACGTTTCTTTATATATACTATGTAATATATCATGCCTGGTTTATAATGAGAATGATATAAATTGTCAAAAACGAGCTATTTAGAACTTTTCCCTTTAAAAATAAAAAAAACACATCAATTAAAAAAAGCAAGTTGACAAACATAAGTTCATTCAAGTAGACTCAATTACTAACTTATTTCAGTATCACAATCATCAAATTAAAAGTCCCCACAAAGGCGCTTAAACAATAGTTAACAATACATTATGTACGTGTACACCCTACTCGGAAATCAAACTGCCGACTTCCTGCGCGAAGTGAATTCAAACGGATGACACAATGACAACTTTTGTAGACTATCTCATTAGTAATAAAAGAAAAACAATTTAATTGTCTATGGATTCGAACGTTGATCTCTCGTTTCTTTCTATTTCGTTGGTTACACGTATCATTTTAGCTTGGTTGGTTCTCTTGATATGTGGGCGGTGTACTGGAGGCGATTCGTTTATGAGCATTGTGAGTTTAATATGGATTGAATGGCGTTGTTCTAAGCGTAGCAAAGGTAGAACGTTTAACGTATTGTTTGGTTCAGTAGTATTTTAATTTTCAATTAATTTTAATTTAGATAGGAAAGTAGGTGTGTACGGTAAAGGTAAAGTTAGGTACTTCTTAAAGGGCTCTTCAAAGACTTTACAGGATTCTATGTTAATTTTAAAAACCAAAAGCCAAAAATTACGTTTCTTATTCACGATGTATTGAATATAGACATTCAATAAATATATTGCATGTATATTTCAATTTATCTTTTTTTTAGCTTCATGCTGTATGCCGTACTTAGCAGAGGGAAACTTGGAACTTAGTATTACATTACATTCCCATTAAGTTGTTTGCGCTTCCCACTTCTGAAGGTATTGTATGTTGAGTGGTGGAATTCAACGCCGTTTGCCTCATTACCAGAACGAGGAAACGAAAATCTTCAGAATTTACTCGTCTGGCAAACGAACCTACAACCTGTCGCGTTTACAGTCGCACGCTTGTGCGTCTAAATCACTACTGTCCTCTATCTTGTATCCTGAAATATTACAGGAAAACTATCATTCACATAAAATCACAGTAAAGTAAAAAAAAAACAGTTTAAACAACACATAATAAAAGCTGGTACTTGAAGACGACGTTCTCATGACATTCGCCATACGACTGTATACAATCAGTATCATAGTAATTTTACACGAAACAATTATAACATAGAAATGTCATCCTAATCCCGACTTTTATAGAGACTAAATCCCTTTGGCGAAAAATATGTAATGAAAACGCTCAAAGCTCAGTACACGTAAATCTGTTGACCCAAATCACGGTGTCAGATTGGTTACGAGATAAGCTAAGAAGGCTTGTATTAACGTGGTTTCTTAGATTTGATAACCGGATTGATTTCCTTTTAGAATTACTTTGACATAAAGTTATTAGGGCTTAAGAGATATTGTACAGCAAGTGCTGTAATTGAATTTGTTGGAAGATTAAGGTTAAGAGTATTTTTCTGCTCGTGAAATAATAATGAACTATTAATACATATAATCTGTATAATATATGAAAAGGACAAGGCAAACAAGCGTTCCGGCCACTTGATGGTAAGTGATCACCACCGCCCATAACCCCGTGCAACACCAGAGGAGCTACAGATGGGTTGCCGGCCTTTAAGATGGAGATAGACGTCGTAACGACCTGGAAACACCGTCACGGGTAGGCCATTCCACAATTTCGTGGCGCGTGGAAGGAAGTTCCTACGAAACCGTACAGTAGTGAAGTGCCACGTATCCAGGTGGAGTGGATGATATTTAAGCTTGTGACTTTTGTGATATATTGGTATCACCTGCTAAGTCAACCTAAGTTTGTACCATACTATGATAAAACCATGTCTTTCATTTTCCAACCGATTTCCAAGATATTGAGTGGCATGGTTCAACGTCACTTTTTGCCTTCTTATCTGAGCGAGAAAATAATACTCGCCCTCGAGTCAAACTTAAAACTGCTGCGTTTACAGTTTCAATCTACAAGCTTACATTGTAAATGACAACCTAATTTTAAAACAGTAAAACAAAATTAATAAACATAAATTCAAATTCCGTTCCCATTCATTCAGACATGACATGACCGTATATTCGTATTATCTTAAAAATATTATCTCTAAATAGGATTTATCACCACTTTTAATATATCAATTGAGCACCTCTACTTGGATGTATTATTTCAGGAGCATTTTACATCACACTTAACTCGCAGTACTTTGGTAAGTGATCGTAAATAAAATGGCGACGTCTAAAACGTTTTTTCCATCGAGTTGTTTAGGTACGGCCGTAAGTTCTCGTAAATCTTCATAATAGGCGTCTTATGGATGCATTTGCTTCGACCACCGGCGTTCTAACGCTAATTATAGATTGATGAAGTTATAGATTTCGTCTTTTGTTGCTATATTTGAGGCGATTGTGGCACAGTTACGAAGTGTACATCTAATACATGTGGGTTAAAATCTATTGGAAGAAATGTTTCCTAAGAAAAAGCATCTTCATTCTTTTTCTAGTACAGCAGGGTAAGTAAAGGGAACCTAGTGTTAAGACGTTCCGTACCCCGCGCATCGTCCAATTTTCGAGACATTGTGTATTAAGTTACTGAACTCAACGCCGCGCTCGACGATCACACCTTGTTGTATTATTTTAATTTCGTCAATATGATAAGACAGAGGGTATTATTGGCCATCTGCGTGTATAGCCATTCTCTCTGATATTCATTTTTTCTCTTTTTTATTTATTGTAACCAAAAGTCAAGTCAGTATTGCACGATGGGAATTAGTGTCAAATAACGCACTTTACCAAATGATCACTCGAAAATTTGCTCGAGATAACTAAAAATTATGCGTACGATTTTCCTAAATTTCATTATTATGCCATCTCACATTAATATATATTTAACCTCCTAAATATACAAAAAGAATAGCTTCCAGAGCTAACAAAGATCTATTCCCTACTTTCCGCCAAATTTTCAAAATATTATGTGTTGAATGGCGGAACTAAACGCTACATTTTATTTTGTTACTGAAAATAATTCATTCCCCCGAGTGGACTAACGTGGGTATCAAAATCACCACGCTTACAGTCCGTCACTGTGTCGGTGCGCCACGGCTTCATACATATATACACAAGTAGCTATATTATTAAAATGGCATCCACATGCGCGACAAGTAGTCGCAGTATATTTAAGTGCACTGTTGCACTGCCATTATAAAATTCATGGTAATTGCGGAGGGCGAAGTGACGGCCCATTGACGGTGTCACCCAGTAATGGCTTTTAAGAAATGTAATAAATTATTTCGCGCCTGCCGCCACGCGCCGCTAGGTGACAGGGGTACGAATCTGACTGGTATAAGTTATGAATTGTTGGATCTGTTAGGTTTTTTTATTGTGAAGCTGAAGCGGCGGTTGTGGGTTTGATGAAACAGCTATATATTTATAGTTTATAAGATAGACGGAGGGAAAAAGTAATACATTGATAGATTATTTGTAACCGTGACCTGATTTACGCTCCAACACAAAAAGTTTTTTTATTAGAACTAATAAGTAGTAATGTAGATTATAAATTTTTATAAATAAAATAAATTACTAGAAAACGTATAAAAATTGAACCAAGGTGCATTTAAGCCTGCGCCTTTTGGAAACCGTCACAACATTCATACAGCTACGTTCAAATTTAAGTTGTTAAATAAGTATTTTCCTTTCCTGAGTATGGAATAACAAAAAATGTTCTAAATATTATTACATCTTTATCGAAACTCTCTATCTCATAACTTGAACCACACTTAGTGTGAGACGAGACGTGTTCTCTTATCGTTTCCAGAATTCATCTTTTACGAGGTATTTCACAAAAAAGGTATTTTTGAAGAGCTACTTTGTTTACTTTAATCGTTGAGATATTTACTACGACGAGGTTGATATTTAGTTTATTTTTTTTTAGGGATTTTCTTTTTCCTTATTTACTATTTTGAAAATTCTTATTTCTGTCATCTGTTTTTATGTCCACGTTAAAAGCCAAAACTTTCGTTTTCCCTATTTTTTTGATAAAAATCATTGTGTATATGTATTTAGAAGAGGTGTTGGTTAATGGATTATTTTTTTAATATTTTCTGGAATTTTCATGTCCATTTTGAAACGTTTCCACAATCTATTCACCTGCACACCATACCTTAGCGTACCTTACAGTACCATCACAAACAAAGTTAATATCTCAAATCAAGTTAAATTATTCATATTAACATTCACATAATCCATCGTTAGGAGTTACATTTCGAAAAGGCATGCACAGGATAGGTTCCATTCCAACATAATCTCTATTTCCACCTCCATAGAAGTCCCGGCCAATCCAGGCAGGTCATGACGCACTCCTGGGACAGCATCAATCCTCGTTAATAATTAAGAGTGTCAAGTAACATGTAGGGCAGGTAAGATAGAAGGGTAACAAACTTCCCAACTGTCATATGTGACTGTCAGGGATATAATTGTGTATGTAATTGTGTCTGGCTTTTTGTATGGTGTTCGGCTATTATTATAGAAGATATGATTTAGTTAATGTATGTTTATGGTTTTTGTTTATGGGGGGTGGCTGTATAGAACTGTTGTTTTTTTTTTGTTTTAAACAATTTTCGAAAGAAAGAGCATTTTATTTTTTATTTGTTACAAAATAAACAGCTAAGAAAGAAAAATAATTCATATTTCTGAGTGGGACTCGAACTAACGACCGTCGCATACGCAGTCGGACATTACCACCACTGTGCCACAACGCATATTAGATGATGAGATGTTTTTTTATTTATAAGAAACACGGTCCTCAGTACCAACTTAGGGAGAACTGGTGCATATAACGGAAGTGCACTGGTGCATATAAGAATGAAACATTTAATTATTAATAAATTTATTTTACTTTGTGTAAAAACTTACACTCTCTTTACATTAAGACAACGGTGTCTTCAATATTATTTGTTATAATTATATACATTTTTGAAATTTAAATCTGCCATAATTGACAGTAATTTCAAATTCTACCTCTTAACCAAAACTATCTGAAAAAACAAAGAAATAACTAAAGAAAATTCAACGTTTTCCCAGTTAAGTTACTTAGGGTTCTTGAATGATATATAGATATTTAATAGGAGGTCGGTCATTTCGTAAATAGCGGTAGGGTTCCTGGAAGGGTGATGATTTACGAAACTTACATCGAAGGCAAGGGTCGGTGGCTAATTTTTCAAACAGAAATCAGGCAGCTTGAACTTTGATTTGAAAGAGGATATTATGGGTTGATTTTGATATTTAATTGTCTATGGCTTAGTTTGTACTATTTACAGCTTTTTAACACTTTTTCCCCAAACCCTAACCTAGACAGAGAGAATCTAGTGTTTAAATACTTTGTATCTCATTTTTCATCCAACTTTAGGGACTTTACTAAACTGAGTGGCAGAATTCAATACTGTCCCTCGTCTATGACATTAACTTAGATAATTTTACTGTTAAATTTTTACGTTGTCTACTTGTCTTTTCAACACTATTGCGTAATGTTAGGTTTAAAATTGAAATTATTATCACTGAATTTAGTAATTCATATCTAAAATATGTCGCGTGTTAATGAAAATATCTTTTACTGTTAAAAACTGTAAAAGTTTAACAAAACTATGTTTATGCTTCAAAGTTTAAGAATTAAAACATATATTTACAGACATCATACTCACGAAAACATACTACCACTAACCTGCTTTTCATACAAAATATAACAAAAAAAAATCAACAAAAGAAAAACCATGAGGCATCCGTGCATTGTGCCCTGTAATGCATACAAGAAAAACATGAATGTGTAATTTTGAAATTCGGTCACTACGGTCCTACACTGGTTGCACTGCGAGCACAGAAACATCACATGTCAAACAAGGCTGCTACGTCTCCAGGAAGTGACATACAGGAAGTACAGGGAAATGTTCAAGCTGCAGTCTATATTAGGAGATGTAGCGTTTTCAACGTATATATCGGGATTGATAGACCTTAAATATTTCACTTCTTCAAGTGGAAATCGAACTAACAACCTATGACGTTACAGTCGCATACACTTCCTGACCAATCTTCAAGCCAAATATCAACTTTCTAAGTCCAGTAGTTTCACTTGCTTATTAATCACTTTGTAATAAAAAATATGGTAGAAGGATATTTTAGAAAATTAAAAAAAAATGCCTCTTACGAGTACAAGCCGTCCAAGCGCCCCAAACATTATGAAAATTACTATCGTAAAATGCCATAACCCATATACTCTTATAACATTCTCCATCTCGTATTGATAATTAGATAACAAGTGTTCAACCTAAGTGTTTCCGCGTGAAGCTTATTGCTTTATTATATCAACAATGACAGTAAAACCCGCATTTTCCCTCTTACTTACGCCATAAAATGTTGAAGTATTACGTATGCCGCCATTTTGAGATTACCCACCGACTGTGCAGGACTTAATTTATTACACACGAAAGTGTTTGAATTATTAATGTTTTACTTTTACTATAAACAGAGGCTAATGGCTGGGACATGGAACTTCTTATAAGTAATTAAATAAAGTTAATTTAATTTATTTTTAGAGTAGGTATATAATTTTTTGTAAATGGGGCAGAGAGAGAATTCCCTCTGCGTATCCTGCTATATGCAGGATACAGCGTGAAGCTATAAAAACCATCATAAACAAAGATAGGAGAGATTTGAAAATAAATTTTAAATAGCTATAGACTATAAAGGCGCGACCTGGCAAATTCTTTCATAAAATATTTCGTCGCGTGGTCTAGACGGTCTTTTTCTTTACTTATTCACTTTATGTACGTCGTATTATGATGAATAATGTCTAAGTGCAGTTATAAAGTAAAATATATTGTTTTAAAGTATGTATGTGAGAGATGAAAAATCACTTCTATATGAAGTTCTTGTAGTGAAATATATTTTTAAGAAAAGTTGTTAACGTCATAAAAAAGCCAAGTGTTAAGACACTCTGCTCCCTAGGTTTCGCCCGAGTTTCAAGACATAGAGTGTCTGACGGCGCAGAACAGAATGGAGATGTTAATATAACTATAATCATTTGCCCTAGTGGAAAACCAACCCACTACCATTGCGACAGCCATTGTCCCATGATGCTCAATTATATAAATTGAAAACATATTATATAATTACGATAAATACTACAAATTCATTTTATCTTTCGTGTTTTATTTCATTACTTGTGTACGGTAAACCAACGTAATGAATTCTCGCTATGGATAAGACGTAACAACACTTAGAGTATTTCACACAACGTGTTGAGTGGCGTAACTTAACGCCGCATTTTTCTCTAATCAGGATAGGGCAATAGCCAATAATATAATAACAAGATTAGTACCTCAATTTGTTGTGACCGATATATTCCCTCAAGATTGTTCAATAACTTCATACGTAATTTCCTAATGGATATCTCAAGGGAGTTACGCGAAAACGTAGAGCTATACGAGTATATTTATTTTTTATTCTTTTATCATCGAAATGAGCTTTTAAGAAAACAAACACAAGCACTGCATTACAGAAAATATTTATATCACGTACTGGTGGAGTTGGAATGAATGTGATTTAAAAGCTATGGTTGCGGGTTCGATTCGTAATAAGGGAAATAAAAATGTTATAAGTATGTGAATATTTACTAGCTAGACAAGGTGGGGGCTTAATTTCTTTTAATTATCGTGCAAACTGTCTAATATAATATCGAATTTGAGAAAGAAATAACTTATCAATAAGGTTAATGTTTATCTCGTGTACTCCGATTTTTTTGTACCTGATATACTGTTGAAGTAGCTAATTATTTATCATAACTTTAATTAATATTTAATTTCTAGGGGTCAAAATTTCATATTTCTTAATATGAAATTTTTGCTAGGGGAACAATCATGGGAGTGTAAATCGACGATTGTAGGTTCGATTCCTACTCGGGGGAATAACTTATTTAATATTTTAATTTTCTCGCTCTGTGAAGAATTTCATGTTCAACACTCTTACGTAATGTAATATGAACAACACTTAGTTTTATTTTCATTCTTGTGTGAAACATAATACCTATATTGCGGCGTGTCTTGTAATTTGAGACTTATCTATTGCGATAATAATATACACGTGCCAAGAATAAAGACACGTAAATAAACCATTTAAAAATTTGCGCTGTAGGATATCGTTTGACTGATACGTGATGGTTGTGGGTTCGATTCTCACTCGGGTGAATGATTCGATTGATATTATTTTTTTTTCCACGTCCCGATGCACAAAGCGTTGAGTGCCGCCACTCTATGCAAGTATCGGAAATATATATCTTTTTTAATTCAAACCTGCAGATCCTGAGATTAGCGCATTTATAATACAGATAAAAAATACCATTAAAAATTCAAATACATTCACATACATTCCAAGACATTGAAAATTGAACATAGACATGAGACAATTGAAACTAAAACGGATAAAGAAAGTAATATAAAATGCTCGTGTCGCAATCAAATAAGAGGCGGGGGCAGAGGCCGAGGCCCGCCCGGGGGAGATCCCTTGTCAATCAAGCAACACTTTGTTATATTATGTGATGTATTGGATAGTTTATTGGGCTTAAATTAGATGGCTAGCCGTTTGTTAAATCTATTGTCTTTTCAATTTAAAAAATATATTTTTTAGCTGTCACACACAGAAGGTTAGGGAACATGGGAACCTCCATTTCTATTAAGATACTTACGCTCCCCACTTTTCACCGATTTTTGGCGTATAGTAAAAAGTGTTATAATTCGTGGTGGTATACTGCATTTAATAAATTAAATGCATGACATTGACAGTTGTTATGTATCTATATCTACATATACGAGTATATAGAAAAGTGAGGAGTCGTTGAATGTTCGATTCGTCTCGCCTCTAAGATAACAAAAAAAGCTTCTAGACTCCTCAGATTGAGTGTAAATATTTACATTAAATGTAGACTTGACAGTATATTAGCGTAATTGAAAGTTTTCTCTGCTCAAAGGCTGCTTACATTGCTTTTCTCCAAAATTGTTTAAAATTAAATTTTTTACTGTTTTATGGTAAAGGGTCTACTTAGCGGTAAAAAGCATGAAGCTGAAAACAATTTACAAAATTTTGTCTCAGTGCGTTAATGGTATTATTAGTTTTTAATCAGTGACACGCTATATAGATAAGGTTGACAATTTTATCAAAGAAATAAGTAAAGTGACATTCTTATCACGCAACGAAGCCGTAGCTCTGTCAACCCTTAATAATTGTCATTCCCTATCAATAATGAGAAATTGATGTACAGACAGACGAATCGAACTTTCACTTATTTTCCTTTTTCATTAAAATATAACTACCTAATTAAATTTGATTTTTTAGTGAATTAGTTATATTTGTAAAAATAGAAGAAATATGCCTATGTGAGAGAATAAAAAATAATATTTGTGGACGTAGTGACGCATGTTCGTAGGGTGTGATTGTAAGAAAATAAAGCGTGACTTTGAGATCCACTACTCAACAGGTAATATCTCGAAATTAAACGGAAAGTGTGGAATGGAGTATCCAAATTGTCTTGAGGTTCGCTATGCCTACACTGCGACATTAGCATATACTATAAGCGAGATTCAGCATGAAGCTATAATAATAAAAAACAAAAATAATTTATTTTATAATTATATATTATGCTGTGAAAATCTTTGTTATTTATATTTCCCAAATATTATCATACATTTTGTATGATTTTAATTCTTATATAACCATATACTCGCACAAAGATTTAAGCTGCATTGTCTGTATGTCACAAAGGAAACGTGGCTAGATAATTAAGACGTCGAAATTGATCATTCTGGAATACGGGCGGTATCGCCTAGTGATATCACTCTGTACTCTCTCTTTAAACTTATTTAATCACTTTTTTTGCTTCACATTGTATCCCGCATATAGCAGAATTGGGAGAGAGTGGGAACGCAGCGGCAAGATACTCTGTTCCCATTAAAGCACTTCCGTCCCACAATTTCCACCGAATTCTGAGGCATTGCGAGTTGAGAGGCGGAACTCAACGCCGCATTCTGCCTCGTTACTAGAGTTACACAATGAAAGTATGATTTTTTTTTTTTTAATTTTGTCATAATATATATGTCATAATAAAGTAATACTTTTTTATTTTTAAAAACAGCTTCAAAGTTCAACTGACGGCAACTTAACCACTAATTTACTTGGAAAGCACATATTTCTCACTCACAACTCATGTCAGGTATATTTTTCAGTTCTGTCCGGACCGTTTAGTTGAGTGTTCAAAAGAATTCAACTTACATACCGTGGTTTATTTACGGTGTCCTGGAGAGACGCCAGTTGGCAAAACAATGATAATTACACAGTATTTAAGTTTAAATGCTATCGTATAGGGTTCAAATTGTATATAACAGATTTAGATTTAAATTAATTCATAAAAATATTAAAAGGTAGCCTCGTTTTTAAATTTTAAATATATATTTTGGCAAGTTTCTCTTAAGTGTTTGTTTTACTTTAATTGGTGAAAAAGTTATAGAATTTTAAAGAATGATATTTGAGAAATTTTCCATAAATGACTGATTAATTGATTTCATTGAAACTTTACTTTTCATTACATATATGAATATAGTTTTATAAATGATATTATTATTACAAATCGAAAGTATTGTAGATTAGTAAATTAAGAAATATTCTTTCTTTTTTCTATTGTTACTTCCACACAGTATGCTACGTAGGCAGATAGGTAGGTGGATTGAGCCAAGTGTCAAGATACTCTATTCTCCACTTTCAAAATATTGCTTATTAAGTGGCTGAACTGCCCTTTGTCTTGTTATCAGATGAAATAAAAACAATTTATTAAAGTGTCGAACTCACATCTGTCACGTATCCTATCAGCCACGATGGCCTTATATTTTTTCTTTTTAATATAAAAAAAAAACAACATTATCATAATATTCTAATTATATATATTAGATAATATTCGTCATATCTTTAATCAATCTAATAATAATTAGTTAACATTTATAGCAAATTTCCATGATTACAGGATTTCCACAAGAAATATAAAGTTCAAAGGCTTGAAACGTAAACAACATTGAATTAGGTGTTTTGTTCACGCTAGAACACTATTAACGTGTTAACGATGTCCACTGAATTAATGAAAGTCGATGCACAGTTACCTTTATAGCTCGGGTGGACATTTTATATTATTTTTAATTTGCTTTAAATTATTCAGAATTAAAATATTACATATAAAATCACACCTATATTTTATTTTAAGTAATTGAGGTAGATAGATATGATAAACTTTATTTTACTTTATGTACATAATTCTATATTTCTATGAAAAAGAAAGAATATCAAACTATGTCCTTTAAATTTGACGCATGGATCCCGCATACAGCAGAGTAGGCAGACGTAGTGATATTATTAAGATATTATAAATAGATGTACATTAAATGAGGCGCAGGGGCACAGGGGTGTGACCGTAACGCTACGGCTGTGGGTTCGATCCACACTTTAATTTCTTCGATCTGGCAAGAAGTTTCCGCTAGCTGTCGCACAATGCCGACAATGGACTAATGGACTAAGATCCCTCTGCTTATTCTACTATGTGCGGGATACAGCATGAAACTAATTTATTTATTATTTTTTATGTTTATTAAATGGTATGACTGATATTTAATAATTAATACTGTGGTAGCAGTCACATGTTCAAATCAAATTGTTATTTTTTAACAAAACGCGGCGCTGAGTTCCGCGACTCACTACATAATATCTCCGATTATGCCAAAAAATGAAAGACAGAGTATATTAATTCTCTGTTTTTTTCATCTATTCTGCTAAAACGTAAAGCTGGGAAAAAGGAAGTCCCACAATTCTCCAGAAACGTGGTAGCAGTAATCTTGACTACTAGTTAAACGGTTTACAGCCAATTTATGTAGCTAATTCTTCGACTTGTCCTCTTTGCAAGCTAACTTTATACTTATATAAAGTGTAAAAGATAGATAAAAGACATAGATTAGAATAAAACAATGGAGTTGACAATTAAATAAAATTTTATGTTTCTTGTTTTCCTATAGGGAGTGACGGTGTCAGCAGGATTTTGCTCGTTATGTCTTTAGCTACAAAAATACATCAAGATAATACAGTAGAAATTTAGTGTTAACATATTTCATTCAATATTCTCCATCTATCGTATTATTACATGTTCAATGGTGAAGAAGCCCATGCTTAAAGCCGGGAACACTACCATTACGCGATGGCCTCAATCTGTTTGACAGCAATATAAATATTCATTAAGAAGCTATTACTTATTAGTTAGCTTTACTGAATTTAAAGTGAACTCAATGCTAATATACTGGTTTTAAACTCTCTAGTTATGTACTGAGTGGCGGAATTCAACGTTGCGTTTTTACTTGTTACAAAATCGAAGAAATAAAAATAATTAGTTTTCCCGAGTAGGTATCGAACCCACAACCTTCCTTTTTCATTTACATATAAGTTTAAACACTATACCGCTGTACCACGACGGCCTCTATCAGTAAAACAAACGAAAAAATATAAAGACTGGCCAAGTTTCAGACCACCCATAAAAGTATGGTGACATTTATTAAATCATAAATTTCACACCTACCGCCTAATGTTTGAGATTGAGCCGAAAATGTAAACATTGCTCCTATCAACGAATTTATGACGCTTTTAAACGTCTTCGTGGGGCGATAAAGAATTTTAAGGTGAAACATTTAATATATTTCAAAAAGCAAATCTCTTATCGTAGTTTTAGATCTGTTCATATTTTGATATTTTTTAAATTAATTATTTGGAAAATTCTGGCACAGAAATTAAGTAAAAGTAAATGGTCATATTTAAATTGGCACTTGTTGCGCAGTGGGTTCGTGGGTTTGGTTGTGCGTTTGACGTCTTTTCGACATAATCGGGGCAAAACGATTATACTTCGGTTCATTGCTCTGGTAAACAACGTGCGGCGTTGAATTACGCCCCACCACACGCAATGTCTCAAAAATTGGACGACGTATAAAAAGTGTTACCGTTTATAAATTTGAAATGTGCTCTTTTTCCAACACCTCACTCAGCTGTAAGCGGAAACGCTTATACATAGAATGTTTATATACAGCTTCCTTGAGATAAAAGAGTGTAACTACTAATATCATGTAGTATCTTCATTTTGTAATCGATCACGTCATATTTGATTCGAATTTGTTTATTTAGAGAGATTATTTATGGAAGCCAGACAGAATGAGTGCGACTGTAAATGGGACAGGTTGTGGGTTCGATTTCCACTCGAAAAAATAAATGTTTTATCGCGTTGCGGTAACGCGGCGATGAGTCTATTTTCAACACGAAATGCCTTTAGAATTCGACTGAAAGTATCATGTTTAAATTTACTGTCTTTAAACACACAAAAGTATTTCAGATTCGTAAATAAATAATAGTGTATTTATAACGGGCAAAGCTGCGAGCGGGTCGCTAGTGCATAAATAAAACTAGGAACGCTACATATTGCAATGTCATCTTTTATAGTAAAACATTCATAAATATTGAATTCACGAGCTCCCTTTGAACAGAGCTGTGATATTAAATTATGTCTGTCAATATATTAAATTTAAAATGTTTCTCAACCACGAAGATTTTCTTCAAAGGATTTGTATCATCAGTCTCCAGACTAAAGATACACTTAATGCTGACGCTGCAGCTGCATACGAATGGGAGAGAAGTATTTTAAATTTTATTCAAAAAATGCATTTGGTTTGTAAATATAATTTAAAAAGTATTCTGTATATCATTTTAAAAAAAATCTTGTTTTCAATGTTGTGGGACGGATTGTCAAGCGAATTTTTAGGGTTCCGTAACTCAAAAAATTAAAAAAGGGAACTTTTATAAGATCACTTTGTTCTTCGTCTGACTATTTATCTCGAGATCGCATTCATTGATACATGAAATTTATACCAAATAAATAAGTCTCTAGTCGCTTGAAGCACGGAAAAAATGCGCTCTGGTAACTAAGTGGGGGCAATGAGTTCCGCCACTCAATGGCTCAAAAATTTGGCGGAAAATGGGAAAGTGTCTTAATGGGAACAGAGAGTCTAGCTCTAGGTTCTCAGTTTCCCTCTGAATACTTGCTGCTATGTGCCTGAAGCTGTAGAAATAAATAAAAAAAATCATCCTTAGTTTTTATTATGCGACAGTCTTTAAACCCGCATAATAATCGATAGCTAGTGCAGACAGCGTTTCAAATTCGAATGTTATTAGCCTCAACTGGTTTATCACGTACAGAGAATAACGCGGTGAATAATAAAATGTGCAATTGTATAGAAAAAAATTGGCTCAAAACACAAGTTTTACTTCACTTCTTCGATTCTTTGTACTTCTTTATAAATTAAATGGATTCCTTACGCAAATTTGCTCGCGTGATTTATATAGAAAAGTTAAAGTGTCGGACGGATCCACACAAGAAATTTGAATGTCCACTTCCTAACATTGAGCCCACAACTACCGCGTGATAAATCAGACATTTCTTACTTTCACTTACTTCGTGGGGAACGAAGTGTCTTAACACCGAGGTTTCCTCTGCCTACCCTGCTGTGTGCGGGATACAGCGTGAAGCTGAACTCACTTCGCACTTTTAAACATGATGTTTATCTAGTAGTTTCTTTTTGTATTTTAAATAACAATAAATAATGTGTCGTTACAGGTACGTTCCACATCTCGTATGAAGAAAAAATATTGGTAAGAAAACTGTAGCTACAATAACACTTTATTTTTACAAGCATATACTAAATGTTAAACTTTATAATGAAAACAAATAACAAACAAGAAAACAGCATTTTGGAAACTAAATTTACAATTTCATCATAACAACCCGAGGAAATATAATAATAAAATGATCATTGCCCAGAGTAGAAATCGAACCCACAGCACCACGTTTACAGTCGCACGCCTCTCAGTTAACAATTTTTTTTACCTATAATCAGTGGTGGATTACTTTTTCTTATACATATGGTTTTTCTTAGAAATTGTTTGTAGGAGGCATTTTTAAACGACCTTTTTTAATATCAATATCCAAATATAGCTGTCTTATATAAGTATGTAAAGGTTAAGTCGAGGGTGTCGGAGCACAGTCCGTGACCGACACGCTTCGACTCTCGACTGTCATAAACTTTTATAATACTTTGTTTATTTTTAAAAATTAGAAATAACTAATAAACTAACTAACATTAGTAAAATTTGAAACAGTCGTGGATCAGTCGCATAAGTGTGTAACTGTAACGCCATGGTTGTGGGTTCCCCTTCCCCTCCCCTACACTCCCTAACCTACCTACTTATCCAGTTTCAACTTTGCTAGTCTAGTGCAAGTTGGCTGGCTGCAGTTAAAACCCACTCGGAGGTTCTATTCCCACTCGAGGAAAAGAAACATATAATATTTTAATTTATTCGCTCTGGAGTCACAGAGTGTTTCAACGCTATATTTTCTCTGTCCATAACATTTAAAGGATAGCACAATAAAATTATAGTAGTTACTAAATAATTTTATAATAAATAATACAAAGAGACAGTTAGTTCTTAATAGGTGCCGAATCCATACATATCAAGTGTCCTGCTAACCCAACAGTACAGACAAAGCACGCTCTGTACGTGCACCAATTATTCAACACAAATAATAACGCATTCATTCTGTATACTATTGTATAACGAGAACAGCTAGCTGATATTAATAATAAATACTGCTTTTTATTTTAACATTCAACGTGTATATATGAATGGTAACGAGACAAAGTGCGGCGTTGAATTCCGCCACTCCGCACGCCTCCAAAAAATCTTTGACAGACGAACAGACGGACAACAAAGTTAACCTTATAAATCGCGGAACCCTAAAATCACCAAAATCGTTAAATACCGAGAATATGTTATGTATTTTGGTTTGGACTCTCGAGTCGTCAAATCCCTCGTAGTTTCAATATTGTCCCTTGATTATTCTATAAACTTTTTGAATCAAGTACGTGTACTCGTACATAAGAGACGCCATTAAGCTGTTTAATCAGATGTATTATTACAATATTGTTTTAATGACAGCATCGCCATCCGGCCCCAACACGAGCTGTGGACCGTGTAATCTTATATTTATTATATTACGTTCATTCATTCATTCATTCATTCATTAAACGAACGAACAAAGTGAATTTTAATTTACTTTTGTCATGATATGACAATTGAATGGATTTAATGATTGTCGCAGAGCTTTGATTGATGTCTAAATTGAAAGCTCGCTTTGTGAATATCTAATTACTTATTTGTAGAGGTTATATATGGCGTATTGTATAGATAAGGCCTAGTGGAACAAAGTGCAGTGTTGAGTTGCGTAACTTATCATCTCAATCCAGCATCTTAAAACGGAAATGTTTTTTACTAGTTTTACTAGTTCACGCTAGTTCGAATACCATTAGGGGAAACAAGACTTTCGAATTTAAATACAATGAATTATAATATATGTGTGTATAGAAGCAGAAAATAATTTAAATAATAAATAACATTATGCTTAAAGTTAAGAACATAATTGTTAAATATCCAAATAGTAAGAAGTAAGGTCTAGAAAAAAATAATTAAAAAAAAAAAGTAAAAAAAAAACAACGACCAAAAAGAAATTCGAGATGATTTGCCAATTCAAATGATTTACGCTAATCTCAAATGAGCTCGTAAAAACCGTGGATTGTAGACAAAGAGACGTTAGCTGACGCAGAATACTTGGAGCACATATCTAATTTAGATAAAAAGTTAAAGATAAACTGAACGAATCACTGGGAAAAAAAACGACTTGTAAGGCTGTATAGCTTTTCCGATGCAAATTGCTGTATTAAATTCGCTATTTAGACCTCGATATTACTTCTTATTTTAAATTGTAAGAAGGTAGCGGATATATTAATTGTAATCTTAGAATATAAATTTCAAATTAAGATAACGAAAGGTAGAGAAATTTCGAAAAGTTCGAAAAGAGAGAAAGAAGAAATTTATTTGAAACAATATGTCATGTTATATGTATAACATGACATTGTTTCAAATATTTTTTTTTTAAATATACCTACCTACAAGGTTTGTTTCAAAGAAATTTATCGTATAAAAGTGTTTTTATTATTATTTAAATAAATGTTATCCCGTGGGGAACGGAGTTTCTTAACACTAGGTTCCCTCTGCCTACTCTGCTATGTGCGGGATACAGCGTGAAGCTATATATATATATCATCCAATTGATTTCCTAATTTCTGCCTACCTCTCTACAAGTTGATACAAATTACAAAAATATTCCAAATTTTCACCAATATCTTGTTACTTGCGACACACATAAATGTTAGCAAACGCTGTCCTCCGAGAACCTTCAGACAATGAAGACTACCTATTGTTATGCTCGAATAGATTTTAGACGGTGAAATTTTCTCAATTTTTTATGTCTATACAAGAGGCGGGTATAGCTGTTGCTCTAGAAGCGTAATAAAATGTAAATTACGTATACATTATAATCTAATTCAAAAACTGTGAACAGTGAAAATGTGCCGAATTATAGAGGCATTGAATATTGAGTGAGAGAACTCGACGTCGCGCTTTGCCTCGACGAAGAAATGGAAATATCTCTAGATATATTAAAAATAAAATGTATTTTAAAATCAAGAATTACATTTAATTACATTTTAGAATTTCACTAGTTACAACGTAAGCTCTGTGGGCACACAGCACAGTAGAGCTCCCAGAATTTCTGCATGTCTTTAAACTTCTGAGACATACAGTCGAGAAAGCTCATTTACACCGCGGTTTCTCTTTCCAACTATCTTTCCTTTTAGAGTTTATGAACTTCTAGTTTATGAACTATGTAAGTGTTAATGAAAATGAATTGATTTTGGTCAGAGTTTTGTTGACAGCTTCGTGTGCAAATATATAATTGAGTCTATTTAAAACTCAATATATGTTTACACAAATTGATGCTGTAAACATTTTTTTAAAGTATTTTATACAAAAATGTGATTTAGTTTCTATCATCTTGAATAGGCCATCATTGTCCAGCGGCATACCGTCGTACTGTTAACGCAACAGTTTAATTACCTCTCAGAAGATTTTTTTTTAAATTAAATAAAATTAATTGAAAAATACCTAAATATATATTTAAATTATAATATTAAAAAGAGAAAAAATACCAATTTTATAGACTAGTTTTTCTCACAGAAAATAAAAATTAAGAAATTTTTAATTATATATCTATATAGCACGTAAAAACAGTAAAATTGCATAGTTTTACGCATTCATTTCAAGTAATGTTACTGTCTTAACGATAAGAAAAACACATTAGCTAAGAAGAAGTCATTTGTAGTACTCGTAACATACATACTCGTTTACAGGTTACAGGGTGTTCTGAAATGAATGGACAATCTTGAAACGCCTCATACGAGTACCCAAAATAAAAAAGTTAGTAAAAAAATAAAATTATTTGCATAATTATTTTAAACGTGACGTTACATGATGTAGAAAGGTGATTTTTACAGATTTTTGATTTGTCGTGTAACAAAAATTAAAAAATCTTGTACAATCCACCTAATAGGGGTGTACAATAGAATATGCCATGAAAATTATTTTAGGAACTGGATACAAAAAAGATTTCTGAACTAAGAAAAGTAAACAAAAAACAGAGAATTAAAACTAAATAACTCTTTTACACAATACAAGCTTTAGAAATTATTGTTTTCATTTTTAGTACTAACTTTGAACTTTTGAATAAAATTCTTATTTTTATAAGAGTTATTTTAATATATATTTTATTGTATAAGAAACACGGCTATTTACCAAAAAGAACATAAAAATCCTCTCAATTAGTGACTAACCAAGTAAACACCCTACCAATTGTATTAATTAATCTATCATATATTTCCCCACTTCCGATATGAACATCACATCAGCATTAAGTCAGATTTAAGAGCAACATTAGTCTTGAGGAAATAACTCATCGGGGTAGAAAGAAAAATGTTCGAACAGTGTAATCTGGCTAAGATAATTCGCACTCGAGTGGACCGATGTCTTAGTTCAGGAGCGAGCAACGCCGCGGGGCGTTCTTATGGGGACTTAGCGGGGATCTCTTAATTTATAGCTCAGTATTTGTGTGGTATAAGGCATGAGATGTAGATAGATATATTATGTTACTTATATTTTTTTATTTATAAGTATTAGATAGATAAAGTAATATATAATAAATAAAATATTAGAATTAGATATAATAATTAAGCTAACAATTGTCGAGTGATAGTTTCATTTTAAAAATACATATTTGTAATGAGTGTTCAGCCCACAATCATTGCTTGTAAGCACCTATGATGACAGCAACGTCATGCTTTTAAAACAAAATTCAAAAGCTTGAACAATTTGGTAGTATTTAATAGACTAATAATTAAATTTTAACCAATAAAAATAAACACCAATATTGACTTGAAAGAGAATCTCCGAACCAGGCTCTTCCGTTTCCCATTTTCCGCCAAATTTTGGAGGCACTGCTTGTTAAGTGGTTAACTCAACACCGCGCCTTGCCTCGTACCAGAACGAGGAATTGAAAATATTAAACGATAAATGTAATATAAAATTATTAGTTATTTAGTTGTTATATAAATTGTCAATTTTACAGTATTTACAAATGAATATCCAAATCGCTTATCTCTTATCAATCGCTGTGGAACTCTGTCAAAATGTTATCTACAGACTCATAGTGGGTAAAATAATCTGATTTGTCCATTTGCCGGTCGTAGGACGGTAGTCGTAACAAACGGCCCGACTTCGATTAACAGGATTGCTTTTTGTACTCGAAATTATTGTTGACTTAGCAGGACGAAAAGTTACATTAGAAGAATATATATGAGGTCGTCGTGACGCAGTGACACAGCGTATGACTGTACACGTGACGGTTGTGGATTCGTATTAACTTGTGGGAATGAATTTATGATACATATATGGTTATCCATTATTGCAAGAGATAGTCGCTGTATTAGATTCCACTCTAAAAAAATCTTATATTCAGAATTCACAGATTTCACAGGTTTACTTAGCAAAATTCGGTTGAAAGTTCTACCGATCATACGTTGTCTCTGAAGAAACAAAAAGCAGAGTAAAAAACCACTACAAAGAAAATGATTTATTACTTAACTCTCTCTGGCCTGATTGGTTAAAAAAAATTATAAACACGTATTAATAATCCAATTTCTTGCCAACCATGAAACCGTAAAAGGCCGTGAAAGGCCATAATTAACGGAACAGCAACGCAACGGAACGGAAAGCAAAAACTTTTCGGTAATCATGAATCATTGGTTCAAATTTATGTCGGCTGGTTTTTGCCCGGGGCCGCCCGATAATCCGGGGGCAGCTACAAATGCATCCAGATTTGCGACACGACGGGTTGACGCGATAAGTGCTACAATAGCTACGAGTACCTAAATATAGGCAGATGTGGCAATCGATCGCTTTCGAATATTTGGACTTGGAAAATTCTAAACTTTGAATTATTGTTTATGATATTGTTGAGTTTCATTTTAAAAAATCTGGTGATAGATTGTTTGTGGTTAGTTTATCGAAAGGTAGCAAGCAGACTTTATTTTTTTAATAACATAACATTTTCGAGGATTTAGTTATAAAACATGGGGTGCATCTATTTACAATGTCTTTACTTAAGGAAAAAGTTTGAGGTAATCATGGCGTAATACCTGATTATTGACGGTTATGGGTTCGGTTCCATCTCGGGAGAATGAAAAAATCCTATTTTGCTTAACAGCGTAAAGATATATTTATTGACAAAATGTAAAAAAAATGAATAGAAAAACTTAACTCAAGTTCTTTTATATTTTACAAGTTAAAAAGCTAGAAATGCGTTCTGTATACCTACGGGCACACTCTCGTTCAAACAGGTATTCATTGACTGGAGTAGTTTTTCTTTATGTCGGTGTAAATAGCCTGACAGTAATTTCAAGATGGAAAGGTTTCAGATCGCCTGTTTTAGATGTCTACCAAGTTGTCGTGTCCCTTCTTTATTATTTTTATTAATAATTTTAAGAGCAGATGTAACAGTAAGTGCGACGGTCGTGGGTTCGATTCGTACTCGGGAAAATGAAATATTTCATATTTTCATTTTAATGCGCCAGTGACTACTCAAAGGCTTCCTCACTCAACACGCAGTGCCTCGTGATTTCGGTTTCTTAACACTGGGTACCCGTGTTTCCTCAACCCTCCCTGCCATATTTAAGATGCAGCGTGAAGCTTTGCGTCAAGTTATATTTTATAATAATTAAATACAATATAATACAAGTTTGTTAATTAATATTTTAATTAAAAAACTTTTAAAATTATATTGATATAATATACTTTATAGTATATTATATTTATATATTATCATATATATATAATATTTATACTTTTATAGTAATTACGATTATACGACATTTCTTTTAGAAATATTTTTATTGAAATTTTCTACCTCTAATATTAGTCTACATTAGAATTAGATATGCAAATGACATTATTATACAGCAAGTGAAATTGTGTGCATAAAGTCTTGTCTTATCCTCTAACTAAATAATAAAATGTAGCAATTCTGATTAGTAAAAAATCTTTTAAATTTTACTTGGTATAACGTTTGATTTTATGATAGTCTAGATATAAACTAGATGAGCAGAGAATCTACCATTCGAAACATCATCAGACGCTCTTTTCCCTTAAGAACACTCTTTCCCACATCCCGCTTAATTCTGGAAGCATTGCATGTTGAATAGCGGAAATTTACGTCGCGCTTTGTCTCGATACCAGAGCGCAAAAATCTAAATATTGAACCTTTCATTGCCTTATTTGGGAATCGACCCCACGACTTGTCTCGTGTACAGTTACACACATGCGCCACGACTAGTCGCATAGACTTCTATAAAAGAATATATTGTACGTACAAGTATCCGTTCATAAATTCAGAAAACGTACGTAAACAAAGGGGGAAAGCGCTACAAAGGTAAAGAAAAAATTCTATTTTATTCTTTCAAAGATGCAATAGTTCGTAATAATAACGTGAACGTTGAAGACAATTGATAAAAAGTATGGATAACTCCCGAAAATATGAAGCATATAAAGTGGGGGCAATTTCTAATTATTTCTGCTTCACTTAAATCTTACTTAGAACTGAATGTGAATAGAAATGCCATTTGTATTGTGTAATGAGTTCCGCCTCTCTACGCGCTATGCCTCCAGAAAACGGCGTATAAAAAATGAAACTCATTTAATTTCATTTAGTTTTGTTATCATTCCTTATAATCATTATGATGAATCAATTTTGCACATTTGTAAATTTCTATTAATTGTAATACGCAGCAGGTTGAGCAGATGGAGCCTGGGAACCTATTGTCAGACATTCCGTTCTCATTAAGACACTTCCATTTCCTTTCCGCCAAATTGAGGAGGCTTTTCGTTTTGAAACGTGGAACTGCCGGAGAGCTGGAAGCCGCGTTTTTGTCTCAATCACCAGAGCGAAGAAATTAAAATATTTTAAATACTTTATTCCTACGAGTGGGGACAAAACCTACAACCGTCGCGTTTACATTCGCATTGTTATGCCCCTGCGCCACAACGGCCTCGGGGACGGGTTATATAATTCAACCTCAACAAATTTGTTCCTATAAAAATATAACGATCCAAATAGAATCGCTAAAGCTGTCATTTCAATCGGTGTCATAAATATAAATGATAAAAACCATAAATAAATTAAGATTAAAGGTTTTTTTTATAATTTATGTTATATTCATGATGAGAATACACATTATTTGTCTACGAATAGAGATATATAGAGAAATAAAACTGTCATAACATTTAGGATTTTGCCTTAAATTATAGGTTTCGAAACAATTATAGTAACTAAAACTACAAATGTGAATTTGAAATGACAGTGGTCGATTTAAATGAAAATATCTATTGATAATCTTGTTTTTTTATTTGAAGACAAATCGCGGCGCCTCGGGATATAGCGTGCTATAAAACCCGCTATTAAACATACAACATTAAAGAAAACAAAAACACTTATGCCACTTCTTTAAAATTTCACACATCTTTCCTTTTCAAGCTCTAGACTTTTGACACGAGGCATTCGCGTTGTCATTTTCCTTATGCCGCCATTTTTATTATTTTCTTTTCCAATTCCTCGAGATTTCGTTGACACTAGCACGTGAGGTCGGTGATTTATTATTTACGTTTCACACGGGAATAGTGTTTCTGAATATTGTAACGTTTTTAATTTCTTTGATGCAAATTCTTCGGAGGAGGAGGAGCAGACGGCAGAAAAAATCGTTTTGAGTTCGATTCCCAGTGGAAATTATTATACCTTATTAAATTATTTTCATGTCTATTAAGATAAAAAATGTCATCAAGTTGCGTATCTCAACAAGCATTTTTGTCTTAATATTTCATTTTTTAAAAAATCAGCTTTCCGCAGCAGTGGACCTAGAAACCCCAGGGAACCTAGTGTTGAAACTGTTCCCCACTTTCTGCCGAATGTAATCGATCGTTGGAGGCATTGCATGTTGAGTGGTTGAACTCAACGCCGCGCTTTGCCTCGACACCGAAAAAATGGAAATATAAACGTAAATAAATATTTTACACTGTCGGGTGGAGATCGAATCCACAACCGTCGCATTACGGTCACACCCTTGTGCCGTTGCGCCACGACGGCGCAGTATTCCATTTACTCATCTTTTTTAGTCTATATCTATCTATATATTTTATATTTTAAAACTATAATATTTTAAACAAATTTTGAAGTGATCCGTCTTTATTTTGAACCAGTCGATGTTGTAAATTGATTGATAGCACCAAGCATAACATCTCCGCGGCTTACCCGATACATCCATTACTGGAGCGAAAGATTGGAAACATTTTGAAAATTCAGTTTTCAATCCAATTTCTTAAAAATATTTTGTTAAATAAATATATTTTATTTATATATTGCAATATATGAGATTAAGAAAAGTTATAAAAAGATTTTAAGTCTTGAGGCCATTAGTGGCGCAGGGGCACTAGACTGCTAATCTAAACGTGGCGGTTGTAGGTTTCTTTTCTAAATTATATATTTAATATTTAAATTTCTTGGCTCTGATATCAAGACAAAAAATTAAGACACAATAACTAAAAATCGTACTAAATGATATTTTGAATAAATAATATTTGATAGAAGAACAGAAAGAGTGTCTTTACGATATATTACTAGATACAAGATCACTTCACGAGAGTGAGGCTTGGTATATTAAATTAAAAACATTGTCGAGTGTTAGATGCTCTACAGCACAATATGTGTCCTTTTTAATTAATGTAATTTATACAATTAGTTTCTAAGCTCACAATGAAATATATGAAAAAAATACCTAAAACAATTACCATCGATATTAAACAGAGAAAATACAATAATTGTAAATACAGAAATATCGCCCTAAACAGAACTCAAACCCACAATTATCCCGTTCATCGATGCATATCTAATCAGCGCCACGATGGCGTCGCTACCATACACACATACAAACATTATGCATCTACAGCATTATCACCCAATCCGACGTTTAAAAAAATCTCCCCAATAATCCGACAAAATCTGGGACGAGCCCTAATCTGGCGATCAGAAGAGTCAATTAAACTGATCCTGAACGCGCTGACATTATAGCAACTGACAGCGGACCTTTCCCGTTTTAAGTTACCAACGACCATTGAATATTAAGTAGATATGCTCTAATAACTTAGTTTAAACATTTTTTTTTTTTGGTAAACAAATACTTATGTTTTTATGGTTACGAATATATTTTAAGATGGGAAAATTTTCACGTACTTTTCATTTGTGGCATGATGGTGATGTGAAATTTATGAAAGTTAAACGTTATTATATATATATAAAAGAAGAAATAAAAAAAATACGATATTACAGCCGCACTTTCGTGCCCCAGCGCCACAAGTAGCCTTAAAAGCTCGGCAAACATACACTATACCATTCAAATAAATTAAACAAAACACCAATATAAAATGCTTAAATACAAAATTCAGTGGTTTGTAAAACGTTTTGGGCTTATTGGACGCCAATAGCTATAAATCCACGATTCCCCGGAGGAACATACTATCTTATTACGGGGGTGGCCGCGTCTTGCACTCTGTGCGCACCCTACCTAAGTATCACCAAAAAACCCTTACGTGTTTAGACGAAATCTAAAGAAATTTCCACCTTAGTTCATGGATGATAAGGCTATCTAAAATTTTGCACAAATGAATCTAAGTTTGTAGATATAAAAATCTGTTACAAGTGTTTGAAATGACGTAGCAGTACATTATAGAGGTCACGTCCCGAGGGCCCCAGATCATATTAAACGGGCCAACGGACAGGTAAATATCGTAATGAAAACAAATTTAACTTACTTTAATGCGTCATTGATATTAGGGGGAGGGAAGCAGGTGCTGCTTAAATCGTTTCTTTATTTGGGTGAAGGGATGATTTTAATGTATTTCGTATTATGTTTTTAATTTATAGACTTATTTGAGTAGTTTTTTCTATTATTTTATCGTGTATATATGAAAAATAATATATATTATGACGTTATAGTGGTGTAATTGATACGTGTCTGTATGTATGTATAGGAGTAGGTTACGATTGTTTTGACGTTAATGCCGTTCTGAAAGAACTTGAATTCTTGGTTCAGAAGTTGAGTCTGTTAAAAAAGAAAAATATTAATTTAGGAAATTACGTTCAAATTTTATACGATCTTTAAGCAAATAGGTTAAGATACAATCTTAAATTTAAAAAGCTAAAATGGTAACAGAGTGTCTTAATATTAGAATACAGTGCAAATCTGAACAAACAAAAATATAACGTACGACGCATACAGAGAATTATAAAATCCCACAAAAACCTGTACAAATGTACAAATTAACTGCGACGTCAACAACAAACGACTTGTAGCGACTTGTCCGTGTGACAAAACCATAAATCAGCTTTCAAAGTATTTATTTAAAAGCAAAAACATAATCCGATGATACGAATATTTTCAACTCATTAAAATAACGAGAATATGAAATGGCGTGGAAATATAACTTCTTTGTTGTGTCACTTTCTGGTTATCGCGTGTCGTTATTCCAGGACTACAGTTAATTCCATTGAATGTCGTTTCATACATTACAGGCTCTGTGCCGCTTTCAAACTGTTTGTAGGATTACCATGATGTGGTGAGCTTTCTAAGCTATTGGTTATTTCATTGTAAGTATTGAATCTGTCGTCGTCGCGTAGCAGCTCAGCGTCGTAGTCGCGTTCGAAAACAAGACGACTTTAATTTCTGCTCGGGAATTTAACTATTTTTATTTCGTTGCTTTAGTACGAAATTAAGCGCGGCATTGATTTCCGCCACTCAATACTAAATGTGTTGATGAAACACTTCCTGTTTTGACACTAGGTTTTCCCTCTATATGAAACTATATGAAGAATACAGCGTGAAGATAAAAAAGTATAAAAGTTCGAAAAAAACTCTTACTATACTGGTTCTGACTTCAAATATGACTTAAAATAAGTGATGTATATTTAAATAATTTAATATTTTTTCATCAACCACACTACAATATGGCAAAATGAGTAGAAAAAAGAAAATAGAGCGAGACAAATAGCCTTAATAAATATTATTTAGAAATTTAAAAAACCAGAAATAATATACGAAAATCTTTATTTTTTATAATGTCTACTTATATTTTAAGTTTACCTATTCTGGGCTTAATAAAAATATATTATACATTTTCAGAACGTCTGGTAACCCTGCAATAGTAAAGCCTTAAAATGTATGCTGAGGCTAATTAAATACTATTGGAATAGTAAATAGAACATGTTTCCTTTTCCGAGTTGCTCATGTTTTTAAAGAATTTGTATGTAGCAATATCCTTTTTTCTTGATTGATAGGAAGTTAAAGACTTCGTTATAATAATTGGATCTCTTTTTAACATGCATTTTTCCTTCTCCTATTGTATAACATTATCTCTTTTTTACCGTACAATCAATGGTGTGTTCTCTGTATAAAATGATATTGACGAAATGATCAGTGCTAAGTGTCACGCTAGGAACTCCATTAAAAGAATATAAAAATGTCAATGGATTTATTTATTTATTTATCAGAATTCGGCAGGAAGTGGGGAACGGAGTGTCTTAACACCCTCTGCCTACCCCGCTTGCTGCTATGAAGGCAATTACCTATTTTTTTTTAATTCGCCTTTCCTCTCCAATGATAATGTATCAAATTTATTGTCAAGAAGAAGTTTTAAAGTAAAATGCAAGAAGCTATAAAGGCTGGCAAATGAGGCGGCGTCAAATGAGTGGCAAAGGTCCCTTTAATTAATAGAGAACTGTTTGTCCGCGTAATACTGACTTCCTCTAATTAATCCACCCTCTGAACTGACTCTAATTATATTTTCTAATTTTTATACAACAGATTTTTTGTTCAGCTTGACGCTGAAGAGGGAGCCTAGTGTTAAGACACTCCGCTTCACATTTTTCCGATTTGTGGAGGAATCTTAATAAAAAACCACCCACAACCTGTCGTTGAATTTTTGGGTGAATGCAAGTTGAATGGAGAAAATCAACGCAGCGAATTGTTGTGAATCGAACCCATTACCGTCACGTTCAGAGCCAGGCGGCTTCGTATATTATCCTAGTTAGGAATAAAATTATTTTAATAAGTTTTTTGAATTTTACGATTATAACACATTTTAAATAAAACTATTTTAACCGGATTTATCGAGTATATTTATAGATTATACATTGTTGAAAATCCGACGCTTCTAACACTTTGCAGTAGTTCGTGGTGACGGGTAGACTGAGATGGCTTTCGTCTGTCAGTTGATATAATTATTGTATCAAAGATACCGCCAACGATTTCTTAATTGTTTTGCGTACTGGCCTGGACTCCTGCAAAATGAACTGACTGTATCTTCTTCTGGTATGGTGAATTTGAGACTTCAAATATTTTGTGAGTGGGTTTTAAGTGGTAGAAAGCTTCCAGCCGTCCTCTCTATTGAAATGTGTATTTTTACATTTCAATAGCTTCGCGGATTTAATCTAGAAGTATATCTATTTTCCTTTGCGAGAATTTGGGGTTTATCAAATCTTATGTGAAGGTTGGATATATCCACAGTGTGATCAGAGCGAGATAATAAAAATATTAAATAATTAATTTGCCCGAATGGGAATCGACCCACAACGGTCGTATTTTCATTCCCACGCTTGTACTCTTGAACCACGACGGCCTATTAATCTTTAAGAAAACAAAAACTAGGACTCTTACATTTCAACAATATCATTTACAATTCCAGAACAAAACAAAAAAAAAGCTCTCATTAAATTCAAAGAAGCATTTTAAAGCTGGTAGATTCGTATATTTTAGTCGATTCCGGCCTACGGCGCAGCGAGATGCAATCTATAGATACGTATATAACTTTATATATTATCCTCTGAACTTCAGCAGTATCGTGTAGAGCGCGGCGGGAGACCCACGTGTTCCCAGTTACTAGTGGTTTAAGCTTTTAAGGTTCGTGGAATTTTAATAAGTGCTTAAATTATGTTGGAAAATTATAGTTTACATTTGTATTTGATTTGTTTATTCTGTGGTATGTAGAATTTTGTAATTTTCAATTGGGAAATTGGGTTTTTAATTTCTGTATTTTAATACTTATTTATATATGTTGTTCAAAGTCATTAAATTAATTTTTAATCGGAAAAAAAATTAACTATCAGTCAGAATTCGGCAAGAAGAGGGGGGAAAGGAAAGTGTCTTAATAGAAACGGAGTGTCTTAACACTAGGTTCTAAGGTTCTGTCTGCCTATCCTGCTATGTGCGGGATACAACGGGAATCTAAGACATGTAAATATGATTAAAAATATTAATTTCAACTGTACACTTGCACTTGACGTGCTTTGCCGGTGCTTTACACGTGAGTCGAGATACATAAAGATAATTTTTAAAGCGCTACATTAGAAAATCGTGTTTGATGTGAAAAGACACCTGGATTATATTAATATTCATATCTTGTATCTAAAAAAAGCAATTTTATTATTATTTAATTAAAATAAATATAACAGTTACATAAAAATTGAGATTTTACAATAAATATTATTAATTATTATTCTAATATCTCAATTTTTCAAACGAAATGAATGATTAATTTCGTTCTACAAAGAAGAAAGAAGAGTAAAAAAAATCGTAATCCTTGTCCAGACAGTACTAAAGGTGAAGTTCTAAGCTATCACAAGTGTCACCTGAGTTTTACTGGCTACTGTATGAACTGACTTTTGAACTGAAAAGAGCGAAACATTTGTTAATTTCGACCTTTCTCCGTGTTCTTTCATTATAAATTTAAAACAAAACCTCACTAGCTTGTTCGTATTCGGTTCAAAATATTAATATTTCAATTTTTAATTTTAATTATGAAATATAAGGTTGTATTTTACCTTTAATCTGTATCATACAGATTTTTCATTATTATTTGTATCTTTACATGTTTTACATTTTATCGTATTCTTAAAGAGAAATTAATGTATGAACACTCAATCCTCTACTTTTATTTCGAATAAAAATATATCTATTTCTATCTAATCTATTTCTATATTAGATCGAACCCACAACCGTCGCGTTACAGTCACACTCTTGTGCCGACGACGACGACGGCCTCGAAATATATAATTTAAAAAATATACATTTTTATTTATTCTTAATTAAACTAAACTGTTTTCTTTATAATTATATTCTTAAAGTTTTTTATTTTACTATAATTATGTCACACTAGTCAACCACACTACATATGGAAATAAGTAAAGACTGTGTATGATTAATTGCCCTTCTAAGTGGCTAAGGTTTAACGTTATATAGGCTATGCTATTTATTACATATGTAATGGTATATAATAAAAAACCCAGCCTATACTTAGCCTTCTCGTTAACTCGACAATACACTCCAAATATATTTCTTCAATTTGAAACAGTAGTTTCTGAGATAAACGCGCTCAATCAAATAAACTCTTCAGCTCTATAATTAATAGTTAATTACATATATCCTTACTAACTATATGAAACTTACATATTTAATAGTAACAAAGTTGTTCGACATGTTTAAACAAACGTTAAATAGGAATCGTAGCAGGCAATCAAAGAATTCGTCAGAAATCCTCGATATTCGAAAACAAAAATTCTGAACACGCTATGATAGGACTTACTAACAATTTTATACGAAAATTAACTTGATAGAGCCATTAGTTCTATAGAATGCCAATAAAATGAACGAAAGAAATTTGGAGTAAAGCACGCTATGGGTGCAATACATAAGCGTCCCATTAAAAATAATATACATAATATACTGCGCGGGTAGATATGGAGAAACTAGAGTAAAGACAGTCCGTTCACCTCTTTGAGATAAGCATAACGAAGGTAAATATTCTTTTTTTTTGCCTTCCTGGTGTCTCGCATATGGCAGGAGAGTTAGAGAGAACCTAGTGCTAAAACACTACTTTCCATGCACCGCCCAATTTTAGATAGATATATTGCCCGCTGTTTTAATACCAAAGCGGAGAAATTTTCGGTACCGGATATTGAAGTTATTGCCTTGAAATCGTAATTAAAATTGTAAAACAGAGTGTTTATTCACTATATTAGTCTTCTATACCGCGCTTTGGCTCGTTTTCAGAGCTAGGTAATAAATCGAACCCACAACCTGTCGCGTTTACAGTCACACGCTTATGCTCCTGTGTAAAATATATTTACATAAACTTCACTTTTTTGTTTTATATATCTACGGGTGGTTAGTTACGGCGGCTAAATACTAAATATAGCCACTGTAGTTCCAATATAATTTTATGATTATTACTCTTTATAAAACAACGGTATCGCATCCCTTCCCTTTTTATGGATTATTTTCATTAGCACACGTAAAGCTATTCAAGATAGACTTATCGTAAAATTTGTTTATAGATTTTTACATATTTTTATATGGTATACTTTTTTTGAGCATCGTAGTGGCGCCGAGGTACAATCGTTTGGCTGTAAATGCAACAGGTTGTGGATTTGGTGTCCAGTCGAGGAAATTAAATATTTGATATTTTCATTTCGTCGCTCTAAAGTGGTACATGGAAGTATCTTGGTCCCCTCAGCCTACCTTGCTGTATGCGAGATACATCGTGAAGCTGAAACAAATATACATTAAAATAATTATATATGCATAAAAAAATAATTTTTCTAGTAGTGTGATAATGATAGTGTGAGAGTACTACCACTCAACACTTAATGTCACGAAAATTGGGATGAAAATAGCCAACGGAGCGTCTTAACTTATTTTCACAGTATAGAATACGTAATTTTTAACGAAGTATTGTTTAAATAATTAAATTCATAAAATATGTTAATACATGTTAAAATAATTACTAGCCCGCTAGGGATAAAGCGTGAAGCTAAGTTAAGTTATGTTAATAATATATAATCCTTATTAATAAATAGTAAGAGTTATTTTACAAAATTTATATGAACAAAATATAAGAGTGGAGACGAGAATATAAAATCTTTTCTCTGTATCGTGCACATGCTACATGCAGGTGGTAGGCAGAACGAATCTGGGAACCTATCGTTAAAGCACTCCGTTTTTGCCGCTGCGCCACCACGGCGCGGCCGGTCTCCTTTATTATAATTTAATTTATACAAAATATTTTCCTTCTGTACTGCCGCTGCCTGAAATAATTTGTCGTTCTGAAAGAAGGAAACGAGCAAACCTGAAACAATAAGAATGATTGAAGCGTAAGCCTCCACGCGGGTATTTTTATTAAGAATCAAGAAACAAATTATAAAGAACTTAGAAAACTCGGTGAATGAACATTTTTCTCGAAACTCTTTACTTTAAGTTAAATTGCTTAGAGCATTTTTAATTTTTGTACTTTTGTACAATTTAAATTATAAGATATTGAAAAGTTGGTCGACGCCTATCGTGACGCAGAGGCACAGATGCGACTGTAAGCGCGACAGGTTTTGGGTTCGGTTGTAAAATTAAATATTTAATGTATAATGTAAATAAACTTCATATTTATTTTATTTATTTAAACGACAATAGTGAGTATGTCGTAAATGTAAACAGTATTACAAGAAACAAATGAGAGTGTCACAAGGGATAAATCTGTTTGACCCTTCTAGTTAGGATCAGTGGAATTTACTGACGAATAAGGACCAACTCTGAGCCTAAGTCAAACAGTTTCAGTTATAATTAATTTGAAGTAATTAAAGTGGTTTTGTCAAAACTAAAGTGGTAGTTATATATTATTATTATTCATTATTATTATTAATTAATAACATTTGATTTGGTATATTCATACATTTCAGTATTTTTAACTGTATGAGGATTTTAACAAAATTCGTCGAAATTTTTAAATATACTTAAAATTTATATATTAATTAAAAATTAAAATATTATAATTATTATACGATAACAAATATCACATCAATGTGTAAAACTAAAATATGTAAAAAAAAAATTTATTAATAAATTTAACGTGGTAATAAGATTTTTATCTTTCAAATTTTACAGTAGAAAAGGCAAAATAACAAAAACAAACCAAAACTACCCGACAGATATCCCAACTATTTTGTCGTAACGAAATTGTATGAAAAGTTTTAAATTTATCCCGTACTTAGCAAGACATGTTACCAGTTTAATTATTACCAAGTCGCCGAGTGACAATAAAAGTACAAAGCGTGGCGTGCCCATAAATTTTTAACGTCTTCTACAAAACACCGTTCATTTACTTCCCTTTGAGACTACATTATGGGAATGGAATCCCATCGAATAATGGACTTTGGCATTAATTAAAATTTTAATTCACCTTTTTCACTATTCATTTTTATACGTCGTTCCATATATTTTGTATTTTATTTTGTGTTGAGAGCATATCTTCAAGTTAATGTAGAGGGTATGTGAAAATTATATTTAAATCTGACTTTTTTTTGTATTCTATATAAAATGCTAACGTTACCAAGTTAGACATATTAACAAACCGTAAGCACAATTGCTATCCATTTAAGTAAGGAGTATCGATCGCACCCGAAGAATTTTAAATTATATATTTTATAATATATTTAGTTCAGTTGGACAAAACAAAGAAAATTGGAAAATTACAAAGAAATTAAGACATTCCAATCTTTACTTTCCGCCCATTAAAGATTTGATATTATGATCAATGTATTACAAACAATCACACACTAAGAAAAGATAAATATTTTAAAACATTTAAAAATGGAAAAGTAGCCCGACTCGAACCAGCGCCTCTTGGATACCCATGGACACATCCAAGAGACTTCCAAGAGACGTGCTTCAAGTGCCACTATTTTCAGCTTTTCAGTCTTATAAAATTTTTAATAAAGTATTTATTTAACTTATTAAGGTCACTACTTCACGTGTTTGTATATTTCCCTTTGTATTCACAATAATTTTCCAAAACTTTAATCTACGTTATTCGCCAAGGACGTTAAAACGTCCTAACTATGGAGATATTCGCGCTCCTTTCATTAAGCCTCACCTACGAGCACGAGTACGAGTATATCTCGATTCGCACATATGCAAGAGTTATAAACTTAACAGCGCCATCAAATACAGGGTGTATTTGCGATAACTTGTCTAATAAATCAAACAATCGTTAACTTAATGACACTATAGCATTTAATGGGGTTGTGAAAATAAGATCGTACTGTATATCGTAATAGGTAATTACTGCTTTCAGAGCTTAACTTAATTTGTGATAAAGTTAATCTGTGATTAAAGGAAGTTTGTGTTAAATTACGATTTAAGATTGTTTATAAAACGGCCCAGTGCGTACCGGATTGGCGCACGGAGGTTTAGGTATCATAAAATATTTATTTTTAAATATTTTTTTATCAATATCTGTTGTTTTAATGGCACCAATCATTGTCCCACTGCGCGACATATGAAACAATACATACTTGAGGATAAACAAAAAAAATACAATAATAAAATTAAATATTAAACCACGAATCTTACAAGCTTTCATTGAAAAAATTCCAGTAACAACGTTCCTATTATATTAATTGTTATATACATATAGTTTATTAGTGATTGTGAAAGTTGTCATTTTACAATGAGTGCAAATATAAACATTTAGAAGATATGGCGTCATATAGCCATCAAGAAACACAGTCGAGTCCAGCGAAGGAGGTGCCGAGGTGAGTGTTTCAATATATAATATTCATTTTATTTTAAATATTTTATATAGAAAAATGTTTTTGAAAAATTACTAGGGCCCGACATCTGTTTTGTTATGCCACAAAAAAAAATGTCTTCTTTTGCCACAAAAAAAATTTCTTCAATTTAAGTTTCAATATTATATACACAAGAAGTACTATGCCGTCGTAACTTTGGGCTGTCGTGGCACCGGTGCACAAGCGTGTGACTTCAATGCGACGATTATGGGTCATATTAGAGGCAAAACGCGGCCTTTAGTTCGCCTGTATGCCTCAAAAATTTGGCAGAAAGTGGAGAACGGAGAGTCTTAATACTGGGCCCCCTCTCGTATGCTGCTAAGTGCCAATAACAACTTAACTCGTATCAGAATAAGTTGTATAATTTTCTAACAAATAAGAAATTATTATTAAACTATAATTGAGGTGACAAATCAGTTTTGACATTAACATTATCATTTCAATTATTATCAATTTTTAGTTTATGACTTCAATAATAACGGGAAACTATTAATAATACGTTTTTATCGGTTGTCAAATTAGTTTGTCACTATATTGGACACATGCCAGTCGCCTGTAACTTATCTCGACAGATAAATTAAAACTCTCCCATTTTTTTTTGTATTAATTCGACTTAAAACTATGATTGGCTGTCATGTAGAAAAATATTTTTTATATATTTATATATTTTAATCAAAATTGTGATTTTTAAAGAACTTTCGTATTTTATATATATAATTCGTTCCATACTTTCTAACATTTTATATGTTTGTTACTTTTGATATTGAAAATATATTTGAATTTTTTGAAGAAATCTTAACACGCCTATTTCCATATCCATTGGCTCTCATCTCATGCATCATGACATCCAATCAGCCAATCCAGTACTCCTTCATCTTTTTTATGGAAAGATATAGCAAGGCACTAATATTAGACATATTTCATAGGCCTGCACTAACTTTGTCAGACCACCACAGTCTACTCTCTTGGAGCTAATCCGCTACGTCACTGACTCCAAGACGATCTAGAATCAATTCTGTAGTGATTTATAAACGTTGACAAACTTAAGATATATAATATTAACTTCAGTTATTATATAAGTTATATGGACAAACAGACAGACAACAAAGTGATTATATAAGAATTCATTTTTTGTCCTTAATATGTGGAACCCTAAAAATTACACGAGTATATGAATAGTTCTTATGGTTTTACAACAAAATAAATCATGTTTCGGGTGAATACGCGTAAAAACAGTTTGCAAATCGTCGGCAGAAATAAAAAATGTGACTACAGCCTACAGCGTCGGGCATACGATGTTTGGTCAATTCAAGCCCCTACTAGAGATATTGTGTTGCTGTCATGTTGATTTTTAACGTCCCCATCCTGGGGAAAGGATCTATTTACGTAGTTATTTTATTTAATTTTTTGAAATCATCTGTATCACACCAGCGTTAGTTTTTCTTTTAATTAATATCTACGTAAATGTAAAAAGCACAATACACTTTGTTCATTCAAACTGACGTTAGATTGCAAATGAACAATGTTACCTAACTGGAATTCAAATCCACTATCACTATCAATTATTTTTTTTCAGACTTACGCTTTACTTACTATTACCTCAGTAATGAGAGGCTAGGCAAATATAATCTTCAAGCTAATTTAAATCAACAAGCGTGTTGAGTGTCGTAACTCAACGCCGCACTTCATATTACTTTTTAACAAACGACATTAAAGACCGAAATGGCATTGCTAAGCAAAATTAAGAATTAACATTTTTTTTTATTCCCCCAAAATGAACAAATAAGCCTATTTCGAGAACACGCAGTAGTGGCGATCCATTTTTGTTCACAGTAGAATGTAAAATCGATACAATGAATGCACCAAGCTCACAGACATTCGCATTTAGTTTGCTTTTAAATGTTTTATGTTTTTATTTGCATCTCAAAAGAACGCCCGCTCGAGGAAATTAAATATTTGTCTAATTCTTATATTTTCGTATCCTCGTTCTGGTGTCGAGGCGAAGCGCGGGGTTGAGTTCTTCGTTTATGCAACAGTATGGACAGCGTCCATTCACAATTTTTACCCGTTATGTAGACGTGAAGGGAAGATTTATATTTATAGAAATTATTTGTACAAAATTAGGTCTCAGTTGCGAGTTTCGTAAAAGAAATAAATAGCATATAAAGACTACTATTGTCACTCACTATGTTGTATCGTTTGGGTAATAATGAAGAGAGCTAAGTCACAAGTGAAGTACATAAACAGAGTTGTGGCTCGACTGTGGTCACCACCAAAACGACGTAGTGACCAATCACCGATTTCCTATAAAACTACGTATACACTCAGAAATATCTTGCGCCATATCAGCATCAGCTACTACGGTTTCAACACTAGACCTATAAATCTATTTTGAATTTTAGCTCTTCCATCACCTCGCTAAGACCTATCCTCATAAATCCGCATACAGCACCTTTATACGCGAATGGGCGATAAATTTTTATTTTAAAGTGATCACGAACATTATCCGAGTTTAATATTACCGTATTTTCACTATTATGAATTATTACTCGATTATCGCGTTGAAATATGTTCTGTCGGGAATAGGGGAGTGTATGACACTCGACTGTCTGTGTTTGTATTTTACATACAATTTGTATGTGTCATAAGTAGTTGCAGGGTTAAGAGTTGAAGGAAAATGGCTAATTTAACTGCTGTTGTCTGATTCATGCTGTATCCTATATATAGCGGGGTAGTAAGATAAGCTGTGTTTTTGGGCATTGTGAAGTGGCAGAAGTAAACCTATAACCAATAGATTGAATGGCCATTTCAGGTAAAGAATTTTTCCCATCTCCTGTTCTGGCAAGAAAAACGTCTCGATTTCAGAATGGAAAACAGAGTGTCTTGATACTATATATATTCTTTGCCTCCGTTTTTAATTAACGCAAATCTTCTTCCAATACAGATTTGAACCCAAAACAACTGTAGAGGCATTAAAAGGAGTCAAATGTATATTTACCGAACAAATACAAGAGCTTGCCAAAATTTATATGACGGTACCCCACAATTACATCATAATTGCTCGACTGAATTAAATTATTTGAACACGATATGTTCCATAATGAAAGGATAATAGTGAAATCAAATATTTTAGAAAACCGCGTGTACAGAGCTAAAATATGAACTTTCACAGAATACATCAAAATACACTAACTTTTTCCGCATACTGGGATATGCCAATGGAACCTTAGTGTCTAGACACTCCTCCATTTCCGTCTTATTTTTGAGACAAAACTCAACGCTGCATAAAAATCTACCTGGTCAGAGAAATAAATTAATTAAATATAAAAGCTAGTTAGGGCCAGCCGTGGCTTAGGATCACAAGTGTGCGCTCTCAATATAAGTTGAGTGTTGAGTGGAGGACCTCTACACCACGCTTTGCCTCGATACCAGATCATAGAAATAAAAAATATTAAATATTTCATTCATCCGACTGGGAACCAAACTCACGGCCGCGCTTACAGTTGCACTTTGTGGCCCTGCGCCCCAGCGTCCTCAATACTGGTTCATGCTGATCAAACCTATAATCAAGACATTGCCATTTCCCCCTTTTCCCCAAAAATTGACAAATTGAAAATGACAAATTGTAATATACCAAAACAAACAATATATGTGTTATATATGTATGTGAGAATATTGTAAACCAATAAAAAGTTTATTAAAAACTCCACATAGCAGCAAATAAGGTCACGTTATACTGGTTGTATAAAAACTTTGGCTTGAAATACCAATTTTACGGAGCCCGACCGCAGTTCCAATACGCCGCGTGGTTTTCCTTTATTGTACACGTTACCAGCGAGAAACAGTAGTAAGTACATTTTTCACAATTTCACAAACAATATGGAACTTCTTTTTTTATTATCTTTGACATTTTTTCAATGTGTTTGATTACTTTGGTATATCTTCGCTGTTTATCATATTTAGTATATTCTCTTAAAGTCAAGAATATTTAATGTTCTTATGTTCACATGTATAAGCGCGATTTAAGCCCAATAACTTAGTGTAGATAAGTATATGATTGATTGTTTACAAAACATTAATTTACTTAAAGATTTAGTAGAAAATTGAGGAGAAAATTTAGTTAGTTTGATTGAAATTGAAAATAGTGACTACTTTCACTGCTTTTTCTGTTATACAAAAAAGGATGGAGCTGTAACAAGAAGACCTAAATAATTATAATGCAGATATCTCCACTTCAACACATTACACCATTTCACAGTATTTCCGTACATTCTTACCGACCTGCACAACAAATCATCGGTCTAGCGAGCGACCGCAAACTACATACATACATTGTAAATTCGTGCCAGTTTGTACAGGGCTAGTACCTCGAATAGATTTTACAGCCAAAATTATTCTATGGTCACTAGTTAATTACTCATATGGCGGGGCTGTTACTAAATTTGAACAGCATTTTAAATCGGCGGGCGAAGAGCCAGACCACGTCTCTCTATGCTTGTATTTTTGATATACTTTTATGAATAAATATTTTGGTTAATTTATAAAAGTAAATCAATTCGACTTACCTTTCTTAAAGATTTTCCAGATTTTTTACACGATTTTTTACAAGATTGTAAAGTATAATAGTATTTCAGCGTGCTGAGAAAAGCGAACTGAGAAAATCTAAACATAGTATAAAAATATTAAAAGCAAACAGAGAAGCAACACAAATCAAAATATCCAATTGCCGTATCCTATATTACAATATTTAGTCAGACGGCGAGAACAAACAACATTGGCGATCAATGAACAGCCGCCATAAGCGCGGAAAAGGCAAAAACGTGAACAAATAATGCCTCAGAAGTCAAATATCATGAAATATAAATTAAATAATCGGTATCGGACGACGCTCGCCATCAGGCAAACAGTCCGCCTAAACAGAGAGGTATTATCGAATGATTGCGATAGCCGCTCGTCTAATCGGCGTTTGTTTCAAATAAGAAGACCTATTTTCGTTTACGGCGCGTCCGGACCGCTGGGCCGGATAAGGCGTTGTTGTATTTGGATTTTTATTCAATCTGATGGTCGTGAGTGGTTTTTTTTTTTTTTTGGACATTTTAATTTTTACAAGAGGAGGATCTGATGTATGTATAGATTATCGTTATGTCATGAACGCTTGAAATGTTTCCGCGGAGTAATAATGTGTAGAAGGGAAATAATTTTTTTTCTATAATGATCTTAAAATTTCATTATGATACGTCGCTTTGGTGATGTAGAAAATTAAGCCACAGCTTAAACATAAATATATATATAGCCACAAATCAATTTGAACAAATTTGTGGTTTAACTCTCGTCACCATCAAATATCAACGTATGGTATGTACTGCTTCTATATCATAATTTTAAATAGAATATTATGAGATAGGAGACATAGATAATACTTCAAAAAAATTAAGATTGTACTAGTTTATAAGTTAAAAATTCAATATTGTTACTTTAAAAGACATCGTCTAAGAAATCAGCTCTGTAAGTAACTCTACCGCGTGAATATTAAAATGTATACCATTTTTCAATAATGCTAATTTCAAGTCCCTATTTTATTTTATGACTACAACTGACATTCAAAGATTATTATAAAATATAAGAATAAAAATTTGAGGCCGTCGTGGCGCAGTGGCGCAAGGGGGCGCCCGTACACGCGACGGTCGTGGGTTCGATTCCCACTCGAGGAAGTGAAATATTTCTTTACGCTTATATTTCCATTTTTCTTCGCTCTGGTGTCGAGGCAAAGCGCAACGTTGAGTTCTGCCACTCAACACGCAATGCCTCCAGAATTCCGCAGAAAGTGGGGAACGGAGTGTCTTAACACCGAGGTTCCCTCTGCCTTCCCTGCTGTGTACGCTAACAGATAAATAGATAAACAGTCACTAACATATAGTACTGTACAAACATTTAAATAATTGATAATGTTAACTGTGGATAATGGAAATCCGAGAGTCACGGCTTCAAATCCTGCCACGTTTAAATTGTACGATACGAGGAGTTGTATATCATTCTTATCCTTAGATATATCTTCCGATGCAGCTTAAGATCTCCTTGGATTTAAAAGTCACCCCGTATTTAGGTCAGTGTCCCGCACCCGAGTCACGTAGGTACATTTGTTCCGATGTATCGCTCGATGCGCACCTGGCCTCAGTTATTGCCTGCGTCCAACATATTTGGGGTGCATAATATTTGTCTTGGACTTTCGTTCAGAACGAAACGTGAGTTTGATTTATCTTCAGAGATAAAGGTTTGTTTGATCTAAACGCTTCTATTGATTTGCTTTCCCATCTGGTATTTGGAGATTTTGATGTTAGAGAAGCAGGAGCATATTTAGTCACAGGTGTCTGGCCTTTGTAGTTACATGATCTTTAGACTTAGGGTGCTATTTATATTTTATTTTATTTATTTTCGGTATCAATCTTGTGAATGAAATTATATAGCTTACAAAAGAAAACATGCTTTTATCGGACACAAAAAAAAACAAGTGTTATCGAATTTTTTGAAGCTATTTATTACGTTTTTACTGACTTTTCTGTAAGTACTGTATCGTTTACTGTACCGTTTCTTTCTCAACCTACTTATAACTGCTAAGTCTCAAAAATATATCGAAGTGTTAGAACGTGAGTTACTTAATTAATACTAGGTTCACTGCTGTCCTACTATAGCTGAAAAGCTGAAAAAAAATATTGTGCAATTTACATTTATTAAATCGAAATATGTTAGATGGTGTTAACACTCTGCGAACGTCAATATTTTACATTTCCGTTTTCTGTATCAGCCCCTTGCCAGTATGATTTATGTGAGGTTCAGATTGATATGACTGGATATGGAGTGATGGATATATTTCACTAATATACCAAATATTTTATTATAAACCAAAAAAGAAACGTGGGGACTCACGTAGTAGCACAATAAGACTGCCACTGACCGCAAGACTGACACCGTAGTTATGAATTCGATTCCCACTCGGAGGAATATTATGAAATAAAAAAAATTAAATTTTTTCGCTTCACGCATTCACTGTATCCCGCATATAGCAGGATATACCATTGTAGGCTCCCTCTTCCTATTCTGCTCCATGCGGTCATACAGACAAATTTATAGGAGTTCCTATATAAGAACTTCATGAATATTGGATCGACCTGTTCTTGACTCCACGTTCAGTCATCAGGCGGAATGTAAATTAGCATTCAGCGTTCGAAGCCAATAATATCTTCATCGCGTCGAACGCGACTTAGTTAGAATGCAGCGCGAATCATCCCTAACGACTTGTGGCTTTTTAAATTTACTTTCATTAAAACTTTATCTTTGTTTTAATATAATACGAGGTGAATTGTAGACGTGATAGACGTGAGTTCGATGCCAGCTCAAGCAAAGGTTTGTATTGAAAAATTTATTGCGTGCAGCTACATGAATTATTAAATATTTTCATTTTCTCATCCTATCCTTGTCCTAGAGGCCAGTCGTGGCGCAGGAGCACAAAGTTTAACTATAAAACCGACTGATTATGGATTCAATCCCTACTTGAGGAGATGAAACATATATTTAAATTTCATTTCAACGCGTTCATATCCGCCACTCCACACGCAATGCTTCCAGAATTCGGTGGAAAGTGGGGAACGGATTGTCTCAACTCTAGCTTCTATTAGGATGTCAACGAAATTGCGTAAAATATCGAAACAAATCACATTTACACGTCATTTAAAAGTTTTTTTTTATCTCAACGATGTAAAGCGATCGCCCCAGATTCGAAATAATTCCGAGGCTCGAGTGACAAACGCAGCTGCGTACTGCGAAACGAACGGCAATTTTAAATGGAAACATACTTCTTTACGCTAATCTCGAGGTGTCGTTGCTGCGGGGGCGACGGGGGCGACGATACGATGTATAGCCGAGTATCTGTTTGAGGAAAATTTTGGAAACAGGGATTTAGGGAAAATAGATGCGGTTATTTGACTTGTCTACAAAAAATTCCACTTGGCAAGGTAAACAGAGAATTCACTGTCAAAACACTCGTTTTCGTTTTTCGTCCAAATCAAAGGCATTGCCTGTTGAGTGCTGAATTCCTTTATATTCCTCTTGTAATTGAGCTTCGAAAAGTTAGGATTTTTTCAAATTTTCTCCACCAAATTATATGTATAAATTATAAAATATTTTTTGCCTGTAACTACCCTTTATTACATCTACCACAGGAGTTACTAGAACTAGTAGTTTCTGACATTAAAGCTGTGAAATCATATTATGAAACGTTTCCGCTTCATAACAAAAGTAAAAATAAAGTAGGCGCTAAAAGAAATAAAAATATAAAGTAATTTCGAATCATAACATATCTTTTCCATTTCCATCACATCTATGTCAAGATATGGATGACACGGGGGGTGAAATAATTTACATAATGTGATCAGCACCTACCGATGACTCGAGCTTGGGCTGTTACAAGGCAAATCAGGGGATTTTAATTTCGGTTCAAAACTTCGAGCCTATGGCGAACCGTCCTTTGAGACCGTTGATTGATGGTCGCCCTATCGGAAAATGAGGATTTTGTTTAAAAGTTTAAGTCGACCTTTTATATTTTAATTCTTTTAATACGCTGTTCTTAGGGTGCTAGTTAAAATATTTTTTGTAGAATTTTTTAAGGGATTTTTTGTTTTGGTTTTGATTTGTAAGATAGGTAGATATAATTTTCTAATTTAGTTTTATCTATATAATAACTTTACTACAAAAAAACTAAGTATTTCTTGTACCATGTATAAAGTTTTTTTAATAACTCACATTTGCAGTCGGCTTTTTTCTGGTATAAAATCTGTTTTCATTTCAATATGGACTTCACAAAAATTTCCCATTATTAAGAGTAACAAATTTAAATCTATATAATATATATATGTTTTGCAAACAATGTATAAATAAACTTTACGTACTTTACTATCTACGCCAAAAAATAATAATAATATTATTATCTTCCTATATCTTTGGTACATTTTTATGCCTATTTAAGAGACATTAATAAAAAAAACATTGTCAGTGTGATTTGAACTCGTAGATTTGAGCTCTCAACCATCGAATCCGAACAGATAAGTACCGACTACAGTACAATAGCGTTTTTAGATATTATAATAAAGATTAATTCTTGCTTCTGTTTGCTGTCGTTCTTTCGATAATAAAACCAAGATATTTTACATCAGACCCCTTAACAGATCGCTTCCGTGGGATAAAAGAAAGTATCTCAGGTGTTCCGTCCCCTTTCCTTGCTTTTGAACATTTCGAGCACTTTTTATATTACTATCCTTTAGATAATGGCCACTGGATCGACGATTGTTAACGAAAATGGAAGATTTATTAGTATATAGCTTATTCAATTATTAATAAGCTTAAGTATTTATTTTGTTATTGTAACCGTCCACTTTCTGCTCAAATCTAAGACTTTGTTTGTGAACAGTGGGAAATATTTTTTCAGTACTTCCTGAGATAAGCGCGTTCAACCAAACCATTTTTAATATTAGGATACATTATATTAATGATAAGTCGACGCCTGCAACTTTTTGCGTGCCCCTTAAGAAAAATCCCGTTTCACTATGTACAGTATTTCTGGAATTTCCTATGGGAAATGGAAGAAACAGGATTAAACGACCAGGTTAACCTACCTACATTCTAATTTTTAAATGTCAGTCCAGTAGTTTTGTCGGATCGTTATATCAGTCACTCGGTAACGGAAAAGTTATATATATATATAAGGTATATTATTTGAATTCAATTGAAATATTATCCCAAGTTCCCGTTTAGAGGCCGCACGTAAAGTGACTTATTGCTCATTTTACGTCAGAATATACTTTTGTTATTAGAGAAACTTTTTAACATCGCCATCTTTGTGTCTCAGTTATTAAGCTTTAAAAGCGACAATGAAAGCGTTTTGGTCGAAACAGTTTGCCTGATGGGATTTTTAATTATTTTTTCTTCTTGACGGCCCATTGAGATGTGGAGATGAATATTAAATTTTTTTTACGTTTTATTTTATATATTATGTGGTATGTATAGTTTTGAATCTAAATATAGGTTAAAGAAAAAATATTGGAAATATTCAATTTCTTTTGAGGCCGTCGTGGCGAAGCGGCACAAGGGTGTGACTGTAACGCGACAGTTGTGGGTTCGATCCCCACTCGCGGAAGTGAAATATTTATTTACGTTTCTCTTCTTATATTTCCATTTCTTCGCTCTGATTTCGTGGCAAAACGTCTAAGCTTTATATTTCAGATTATTTTGAATTTTTTTTATTTTTATTATTTAGAAAAAAAATATATTCACATACAATTATTTATATTTATCTAATCTGCCACTAGTTTAGAATATATTCTTCTAAAATAATAGTGTTAAATAATTTTTGAAAGATTTTTGGTTTCCACTCAATTTACCTTCGTATTGGGCGGAATTGAGTTATTGCGTGTACGAAACTCAACGCCGCGCTTAAACTTGCCGCGCGCAACTAAATTACCAGAGGTAGGAAGTGAAAATTATTTATTCTCTCAAGTGGGAATCGAATTCGTAACCGCCGTTTTTACAGTAATAAGCTATACCATCACGGCTTAGCCTGAACAATATAAACTATAACCAATTTTATTACTGAAATATCCTCAACATTTTATACACTTTAAAAAAGCTATAACTTTTTTAATGTCCTGTCAACGTTAATAACTGTTACAAATGAAACGATTTTTTTCTTGAATGAATTTTTGGTAATTAAATATACATATATAAAATACTTTTTATGCATTCTTAATATTCTAAATATATTTTCAGCAGAGGCCGTCGTTCTCAGCATCTAAGTATCTGTTCCTAAGCAGTTATGGGTTCTATTCGCAATTGGGGTAATGAATTATTTTCATTTCCCCGCTCTGATGACGAGACAAAACGCGGCGTTGAGTTCCACCGCACAACACGCAATACATCAAAAATCACTTCTATTATAGTTACTTAAGACATGCTATGTGATATATTCATTCATTCAAAGAAATTTAACTTAAAACACCAAGCAAATGAAATGTGACATTAAAAATACAAACTAGTAAATATTTATACGCACGTGCCCTACAGAGTTCTCGTATGAAACTTGGAACTTAAAGAAAATTTACTGCTTCGCACTGTCAGTGTAATGAAATAAAATAGTGTTGTGCCATATTAATTATCCCAGGACACGACATTAAGTGGGGTTCGAGGGAGTACACTGAGAAGTAGGCCAGCGTCTGGATGGATAGTGAGGAATTTATACTACGGTTGGGTTTTAAAATATAGTTAGTATTTGTTTATGTTTATTTTGGTTTAAATATGAAATTGTGTTTGAAATTTTTGCAAATGAATTTAGGGTTTATTATAATTTCTAAATTATAAGTCAAGTTTGTAATTGTATTTTTTTTTTTTGAATTTTTTTTTTCTTTAAACTCCATTTTATTCCCGTAGCAAATTCATGACGTTCCAAAATATTTAAATAAACTCTAAATCCAGTAGTTATGTCTGTGTCTGAACTGTCAGTCGCTCTGTAACTGTAGAAGTTAATACGTACAGATTATCTCAAAATGTATAAGTAACACAAGAATATTTAATAGGATTTGAAACAAAAATACAACGATATTTTTATATTCAGTTACAAAATACATTTCTTCTATTAGAAGCAGTTAAAAATAGAAATTATCTCAGTGGATTGACTCCTGTCGTCCCCTTACATTTATATCTGGACGTAATGTAGCAAAACGAAAAACGAATTTAACGTCCCCTAACTCGTGAGAGAAGAAACTCGCTAATGTTGCGTACTAAAGTTTTGTCTTTCTGTGCGTCATGTCTACGGGAGAGTGGTGGGTAGAGGGTAGAAGGAGGGTAGTTTTACATATAGTATATTATACTATAGTATATTATTTTTGATATATAAATCTATTTTGCACACAGCAGGGTAGGCAGAAGGAACCTAGTGTTAAGACACTCCGTTCCCCAGTTTCAGCCGATTTCTGGAAGCATTGCGTGTTGAGTGACAGAACTCAACGCCACCCTTTGCCTCGACACCAGAGCGATGAAATGGTAATACAAACGTACATAAATATTTTAAATATATATAAAATATATATATAATTAAAAAATCACCATATCCATATCCACACAAAGATAGATAGATAAATATAATTGAGCATTATATAGTGCAGTCCTGCACTTTAGTGCTCTCAACACATTTAGAGAGCGTTCAAGTTAAATCAGATACAATGCAAACAGAGCAATAAACGTGCATTCGAATTAGACTAGTGTTTGCTAAACTAGTCTACGTTATTTACTAAGTCTAACTTGTATGAACGAATGCTGGTGCTATCTCATTAATTATATATTGTATAATAATATATTGTATATCGACTTTTAAAAGAAGATCTTTACATTATGTTCCATCTGCCTAGCCTCCTGTGTGCGGGATACAGCGTGAAGCTGAAAAAAAAAAGATGAACGTCCAAATTAATTATTTTTGAAACGCTGTTTAGGAATTCGTCAAAAAAGGCATGGCTTTTATAAAACCCCATTTTTTCAATACAAATTATTCTTTTGAATATAAACGAAAAAAAAAACACAACATATTAATCTCAGTAAGTCTTTATTACACGATAAGAACAACCTCTAAAAAAGTCAAGAACTTAGAAAGTAACAAATTCCTTCCATTATTCATTTGGGTTTAATATAGGCTCGGTTAATCTTGATGAAGTTACAGGATAATCGGTGTAAAGCGAGCACGAGAATTCCAATTCCTTTTATTCTGACGCTTAAACTAAAAAAAAGTTGATATATTTATTTCAAATAAAAACATATTATTTATAAATGTAAAACCCAAATTAGTAATTTTTAAAGTCTTTGTATATGGACGCGTCAATTGCCAGAATATTGAGGTTTTTTTCCCTTTTTGGCCCAATTTGAAACATTCATTGAATTTTAAATATTTCTTCGGTGTAATTACATCAACACAACTGGTGAATAGAGCGTCTTAAGTAAGTATTAAGAGTCTTGAAGATGACAAATATGAGTAAATTTTTCAATTTGTCATAAACTCCACACAAAGTGAGTGACGACTAGTTTTATATAAAACAAAGAAACATACAACAATTTAATAGAGAAATTATGAATTCTAAACTTATAGCAAGCTTACTTAACCTAAGACACTTTATAAATTATGTATAAATGTTAAAACAGATAAAGAAGTCTACAGCCACACGCTACTTTATACACTAGCGTTATCTCAGTATACCCACGTCTCTTGCCAACTATTTGTCTAGATAACTTGAAAAAGTACACGTTTTACGTTAAACTACGATTGTTTTACATATTTACATATTTTACAGATATCTTATTCCGTTCTCTGCTATCCGTTTATCTGATACTCTTATTATAACTTTTTTTTCATTTTCTCGCTCTCATAACAAGATATAGTGCAGCGTTGAGTTCCGCCAGTAAATAGGCAAAGTAATAAATTGAAGGCTTGTGACACACCGTGAATCTATAAAAAAAGGTCAAATACTGTGTCGAACGGCCAAGAAGACCAATTTCATTTTTTTTCAGCTTCACGCTGTGTATAGATATAATAGTAGACAGACAGTCGACATCTAGGAACCTGAAAACTTACACTTAAGACACACATCACATTCCGTTCCCCGTTTTCCTATGACTTTCGGGAAGCATTCCCTTGTTACCAGAGCGAGGAAATGAAAATATTAATATAAAAAATATTATATCCTCGAGAGGGAATCAAACCTACAACCTGTCGCGTTTACGCACGCTTGCGCCTCCGCTACGATTGGCATCAAGTTATTTAATATGTCATAAATTAAGGAAGCCACAATCAAAATGTATGAAAGTTAGGCCGTTCATTATAAGTCTATACTGTACAATCGTATTTTCCAACTGATAACGAAAATATATACCTATACTCCGCATTTACAGCCAGAGTTTCCCCATACGTTGTCAAAGTTAGGCTTATGGTCCACTTTATTATAAAACAATGAATCATAAATAATATTGAGGCCATCGTGGTGCGTACAGTGTCTGACGATAAGCCAAGTTGGGAGTTCGATTTCTATTCGTGCAAATGAAATAATTATATTTTCCCGCTCTGGTAACAGTACGAAGAGTGGCATTGAGGTATACCATAGGATATGTCACGAAAGTTGGGCAGAAAATGGGAATCGGTGTGTCTAATCTAAGGTTCCGTACAAGTAATATAAAATATATATTTCAACAATTAAGATTATAAATTAACCAAATTCTAACAAAATTTCTCATCTCCTATCCAAAAACCCTTACGGAGTAATCTCAATGTCTGATACCAGCATTTTAACCAATAATAAAACACCTATTTACATCGTACGCAATGCGGCGCGGGTAGCGAGCGCAGCGTCGCAGAGTATTTGTCAAATAGTGTAGCGTGCGGGCGACAAACACTCAAGTGGATGCAAATTTAGTGTCCGTGATGTATTACTGTCCGCTGCTTGATGATGGAGAGCTGATCAAGATAGATCAAGATAGCAGAGAGCTGATAGAAGTCTGAATTATAATGATTTAAGCACATGGTTTTCTTACGAGGGTGGCAGAAGTTGGAACGCAGTGATTTTGAAATGAAATTATTAATATATCCTCGAAATCATTATAAAAATAGTTAAAAAAAATACAGGTTTAATGGCGGATTAAATGAAAATGTTAAGAAGCGCGGAGAGAAAAATCTATTTATAATTCATAAAACTTCTCCGTTACCAAGTGCCTACTAAACTTCAAAATTCTTTTAAAAAACTGTACTTATTGGTCCAGGCAAAAAATTTGATACATTTCTTAAAGAAATACTTGATTAAACCAAAAACTCTAGATAATTACATTCATATGTATTTTGAGACTACGCAATGCGGTAGCGCTGTGAAGTATTTGTCAAACAGTGTCGCGGCCGCCGACTAAACACACCGCTACACTTAATGGGAATGCAAATGCACTACCGAGTACTAGAGTGGTGACATCCGTTAAATCTTTCCAAAAGCCAGAAACGAGATTAACAGCATTAAAAGAGGCCATCGCGGCGCAGTGGTTAAGGGTGCCGCCCGTAAACACAATGGTTGTGGGTTCGATTCCCACTCAAAGAAATGAAATATTTCTTTATGTTTATATTTTAATTTTTCTTCGCTCTGGTGTCAAGGCAAAGCGCGGCGTTAAATTCTGCCTCTCAGCTCGCAATCCCTCCAAAATTCGGCAGAAAGTGGGAAACGGAGAGTTTTAACACCGAAGTTCCCTCTGCCTACCCTGCGGGATAAAGCGTGAAGCTGAAAAAAAACAATCTTAATCTATACGATGTATGAAAGTACCCTATTTCTTATTATGTCCAAATATACGTCAATATTTCTATTTATTGGGGTTTTTTACATACAAACTCTTCTTCGAGTGATGATCGAACAATCAAAAATTTCAGATTAATTGGAAAATGCAGTGGGGGGTGTTTTCAAACCCACCCATACACTATGCACTATACTACGAATATTGAATGAAAAATAAAATTACATCTATATTAACAATAATAGAGTACTTACAAATCTGAACGTTGACTTTAATAAAAATAATGACATATAACATCTACGTATATGGGGTAGATGTTTAATATGAGAGTTAAAATGGTATTTAATCTCACAGTAACATAATATAACGAAGATTTTTCAAATTTTTACATGATATTCTTGTATTTTTGATAAACCGTCGAGGAACGAATTTTTTCTTGAGTGTACTATATGAATATGAGATAATTCCTCATGTAAACCTAAAGCCTGGCTATAAGTAATATTTAAATCGAATTATGTATATAATAACTCTATATCTTTTGTTACATGCAATAAGCCCAAAAAATGCAGGGTAGGCAGCGAGAATCTGGGAAGCTAGTGTTAATACACTCCGTTCCACTTTCATTTTCCATTTTCCACTTGCATTGCGTGTTGAGCGGCGAACATCAATACCGCGCTTTCCTCGACACCAAACCAAAAATATGAAACAAATGAACATTAAATATTTGATTTCCTCAGAAACAAATCCACAACCTGTAGCGCTTACACGCTTGAGCGCCACCAGGACTGGCTTGGAATTATAATAAAAATTAATTACCTCTATATTACATTGACTTACCCTACTAAAAGAGAATAAAAGCTTAATTATGACTTTCTACATACATTCCTGTACAGTACAGTATAGTAACTACATTCTTGATACCTTCACGTTTTCATTAACGAAAATAAAAAACAAAAATAATCAACCAAAATGTTACTCCCAAAAGCGACCTTTCACAATTACGCAGCTCATTTAAACTATAATTATTAAAGCCGATAGGACGTTAAGGGGTTTAAATAAAATTATAATAATTACCCTTATAAATATATATTGCCGTACGCTTAAAGCTTTCCCGGCATTTCGATAGTATTAATGAAATGTATATTAATAAAATAATAGTAAACGAGTGTGCGGACAGATCGAACTGCCTATCGGACTATGGGATGGATCATTTCGCAAAATATATGTGGTGATGAACTAATTTTATTGTTTTATTTTAATTATTATTGTATTTAACGTTTAATGCTATATCTGACACCTCTGTAGTGCAGTGGAGACTGATCTTTTCTATTACAACAGACAAACGCAGGGTTAACTTCCGCCACTGCCAGCGTGTAATGTCTCAAAAATTAAACGGAAAGTGGGAGATGGAGTATCTAAACACTAGGTTGCTTCTACCTACCTTGTTATATTGGCCCTATTCACCCAGATCGCTTATCAATGGTTAAAATATATATTAAATTAAGATTTTTTTCAAAACGGCAATATCCTAATTAATAATATCACATAATTGAGCGAAATTAAAAATGGCTAAGGGAATTAGTTTTAATAAGAAAAAAAATGTGCTTAAAATTGTAATTATAACATTTTTGGAATATAATAATTTCATTAAATTCATAAACACCAATATAAACAATACATCAGAGCAAGAATCGTATTCACGACCGCTTATGCTGCGGCTGCACTATTCATGAAATCATTCACTCCAGTCGTGATTTATAGCGTGAATACAAAATCCCGCACCCCCGAGGGTTCCCGCTCCGAATCCCGCTCCGCCGCAACTTGTGCGACAAAAATGTCATTACGTGAATTTACATAGAAATAAAAAACGCTATTTCACTTTGGGAATACGTTTCAATACGCCCTCGCTTAAAGGGCTGGTCTAGGCAATTCTAGTTTCTTATTTAAGAATTCTTTGGACGGTTTTCTTCTATTATAACGGGTGAGGCTTCATATAGAATTGTATGTTGTTGTTTATAATTTAATTCTAATTATTTTAATAATACACTCTTTTGGTATAATTATGATGTATTGACTGATTGTAATAATTGTCGTTCAAAAATCCTTTCCAAGCAATATTTATATTTACAGTAATTTAATAGACAGACAAAACTTGTTGTGATGATTCTTCTTTCTTCGCTTTCCATTCAAATTCATTTTTTTCAGATTTCTGTCTGTTTCTTGGCTTATTAGTGAGAAATTAAAAAAAAATATTCACCAGAGTGCTGATCGAACCCACAACTACTACGATTAAAGTCAAATACTGTCGCAGTTCACCATAGTAATCTCCTCTAAAATAAATATTATAATAAAGTAGTTCAGAAATCGAGTATCCAAGTTTTATTAAGTAAAATTTTTTATTCAAAAAATACTTTCTCATATAAAACTATATTAACATAGCGTATGACCAGTTACCATCATACAAACCAACCCTTTATATGCTCAAACTAAAAACATATCCATACATTTTAAATATAGCGTACCGACCCTTTGTTTACTTACATACTTCTGCAGATATTAATTTTACAGTAAGTGTCAATTACGTGTTGCTCTACAGCATAACAATGGTGGCAAGTAGCGCCCAAGTTTTGAAATGTGACAGCCGACGTCGGATGCTGTGGAGATTCAACATACTTTGGTAGGAGTCACTATTAATATTCATAGAGTGTTAATTTGTATGTTTGAACAAGACTGTTATTAAAGAAATATTAATTTTGTGAAGAAACGTCACGTACAAGTCATGAAGACCCTGTCATAAGTCTGGAGGACATGTACGTTGATGAGTTTACGAGGTGAAAGGTATGCAAAGACCGTAGCGTTTGGCGTAAAGCTAAAATGGCGATGGTGTTGAATACGTTGTAGTTATATGTACTATTGCAAAATAAAAAATATATATATAAAATTTAAATAAAACCATTGAAATTCTTCCTATGAAATCGTTCAATGTCCATTGCAACTTCCACACGTAATACAGCATCGCAGCCGAGGGTTCGGTGAATCTAAGTAGATTCAGAGCCACAATCTGACAAAGGACAGACCGCCTTACTTGTGGTGAATGCACACATTGTGAATACTTGTCAATTTATATGCGGCGTTTGGAGTAAATGATCGGTTTAAATATATGAACATATATTTAGAGTGAGAAATAAAATAGTTTAAATTTTTTTTTTCAGTTATAAAATTGTTTAAATTTGATTAATTATTTACCTTATATATATATATAAAGATAGAAAGAACTGGGTTTTTCCATTTTATGTCTTCATTAATTTCTCTTAAATCTCTCTCTTCATCTATACATATTACAATAGAAATATTATATTAAAATATTCTTTTCTTGATCACCATTAAAAGTATAGTATTAAAAAAAACCATAAATGCTTGTGTTTAGTTCAACTGGGGTAAGTTGACGACAAGGCTTTGAATTTCTGCCCTTTGTCAGACTGAGATTACAATCTTCTTCTTATATATCTATATTATGTATCAAGAAGTGCAGGGGACGCTCGTACTGAATATTTTTACTAAAATTAAAATCATTGTAACGTAATGGTAAGTAAATTGAGGCGGTTGCGGCGGAGCGGCACAACTGTCTGATTGAAAAACAAGCTGTTCGTGGATTCGATCCTGATTTAGACAAGAAAAAGCGTGTAACTTTTAAACAAAGATTATGATCTTCTTGGTCTGGAGATTTCAGTGTCAGTTCACAATATTTCAGTTTGCGTCAAAAAATTATATGAAAAGTTTAGATTTTACATTTTAGAGTTACATGTTATGAGTTACATGATACATGAGTTACTCGCAAATAGTTAAGTAATATATTAATTCTATACCTATTAAATGGCTAAGTAGCTTTCCAACCAGTGAGATAGTGATTGAAGGGCAATTTTAGCATCAGCAAGTAAAACTACTTATTTACGGCGTTGAGTTCCGCCACTCGAAACGTAATACCTCAAAAATTTTGGTGGAAACTAGGGAATAGAAGTAATCCTAATGGATTGTTTTAACACTAGATTCTCAGATTCCCTCTGCCTACCCTGCTATGTGCGGAATAGAGTGTGGAGCTTAAAAAGAAAAAAATATTTTATAAAAACAATTTATTTACTTAAAAAATTCCTCACCCACGCGTATCCGACGACAACGACGTCATAAATAACATAAATAATTGCTTATAAACTCTCTCCGCCTCGAATGTCTTTAACTGAACAGACCTCACTGGCAACAGCAGAATCCCCTCGCGGATCGAGCGTATGGTTTTTCTCATTTCCTTATCCCGCTCCTCGTATATTTATTTTTATTTCGTATTTGTATTCGTTTCCTGTTCGCCATATTTTTTCGCGACGTCTCCATATCGCATCCGTCGGGCTCCGGATGCTGGCGCAATTGTCGGGCGTGTATCATGAGGAAGTTATTTTGTCATTTGTGCCCTTAATATGTGTTGGTGTTTGGCTGGCTCTTGTGATTTATCGGACCGTCATTTTTATTTCACCATGAGTATTTAAGTCTTTATCTTGTGAAATATAGTTCTATGCAATCTTGAATACGAGTAAAACCCCGTCAAATTGGACTCGCTCACTGTTCAAACTTTCAAGATTGTATAACATTACTATATTACTTCAATTTGCAGGCTTTTTTTTGCAGGCACTTTTTTGCGTGAAATGAAATACATTATAAATTTGTAATAATTTTAATCTATACGAGTATATAAACTTTTCATTTTTCGAAGTAAAGTTACATAAAGTTAAATTAACATATACATAAAGTTTTGATAGGCGCAAAAATTGAGAAATGTTCTATACCTACAGGGTGCTTTATGGAATTTATGAAAGAAATACATCACAAGATTCTTTACAAAACAAATTGTAATTACTTGAAGATAAAAATTTTCACGTTACCATGTATGTATCCACAAACCAAGTAAAAGGTTTCACATTTCAAAAATTCACGAAACGATCATCTGAAATAGCACCATTAAAATATGTTTGAAATACTAAAATCTTATCTGGAAAGGAAATTGAATTTAAAATCTACGTTTTCAACTGGAATATCCAATGATTTGAATATTTTTCCCGTTCGACCCCATAAACTGGAATCGACTTCGCCCTTTCTGGGCCGTTATTTATATACAATCTTTACCCTCTCAACTTTGAAGCGTTGACATTTATAAAATGGGAATAGTAATCTTCTACACTCGAGGGCCTTGTAAGGTCATAAAGAAGAATTTTCGTGTGTTTTACGCCTTAGTTTTGGAGTTATGGCGTTCTTGAACACGTTCCGGGGCAGCTTTACGTACGACGGCATATGTTGGACGATTTACGTTTATTTTCATATAAGTCTTAAAATATAACTCGTATTATTTCTATTAAAAATGTTAGTGAGGCCTTCGTGGTGCAGTGGCACAAGGGTGTGGCGCGTAAACGAGACGGTTGTGGGTTCGATTCCCACTCGATGAAGTGAAATATTTAACATTTATATTTACATTTTTCTTCGCTCTGGAAAAAAAATAAACATTAGTACACACAATTTTTCTTTATTTCATTTTAGCATTTTTTTTCGTGTTGTGATGAAAGTTATTTAAAATATCTTAATCAAAGTATACATGAAATAAATAAACATTGTAAAATTATTTGCGAACACTCAAGAGCACCCATAATATATTAAATCAGTTTTTTACAAAACTTAATGCGAAAATAGCTATTTGTTTGGCCCTAGTTTGAAAGTTTAAAGGGAAAGCTGGCCGCTTTGTGGCAGTTGAATAATTAGAAACTAAAATTGACTTAAACACTTAAGAAAGGAACAACTTGGAGAAGGGACGCACTTTGATGGTCAGACCAGGTAACCAATTAAGTTACTAAATGTTGCTATTTAAAATTTTCTCTAATTAAAAACTGTTTTTAATTTGTTCTTGAAAATTTACAAGTATTCGCAAAAACTAAATTGTGTGTTTGTATTTTGTTCAAAAATGGTACTAGTTGCTTTTAATTTTTTTTCTATTTTCACGAAAAAATTAAAATATTTAATATTATTATTTTCTCTAGTGGGAATCAAACCTATAATGAAATATTAGAACAATATGTATAAGTACAAGTTCCTTCTACCTATCCCGTTATATACGGAAGAGCTGTGAAGCTAAAGGAACATCTACCATATAAAATGGTCTGCTTTTTAATCGGTCTCCATCGTAACTTGAATCCCTGCTTAGCTGCAGGCTTTGTACTTATAATTTTTTCCATTATCTCAGATGAATTTCTCTTTTGTTTCCGTTGATATAAAACAAAAATCGACTCTCCCTCGAACAATTCCTATCAACAATACAATGCGTGTAACATATACGCGACTATTGTTTGGGGTAAGATTTAAGGGTGTTAATATTTTAAATTGTAAGCAAATGGCGATCTAAATATGCTATTATCAAATCTGTTGGTGATTAATAACTATAGTAAATTATATTGATTTTATATAACAAGAGCTTGCACTAGTCGCGGCGTTAAACGCCACTCCACGCGCAATGTACGAAAACACGGAGGTAAGCGGGAAAAAAGTTTCTTTACATTAGGTTTTCTTGGCCTTCTTTTTTTTTATGAATAATGACAAGGCAAACGAGCCTTCGGTTCGTAATTTTCAAAGTCTATTTTTGTATGTAAAAAAGATGAAAAAGACATTTAATTATTTGTTATCATCATGATTTCCAATACTTTCTCCAATCCGATTGAAAACAAAATTTTTGGATATTTTTCTTATATGTGAAGTGTTCCCTCTTTGCAGAACAACAAAGAGGGGCCCCTATCATGAATATAAACAAAAGAAACAATGTATGCACCAAACATCAAAGCGATCGTCTCTAATGAACAATCTTACACTGACACCGTTTTCATTAGAACATATGCAGTGAAAATATTACAGAATAATCCCTTTCTTAAGTTATTTTTACTGGTCTGTCAAGACCTGGGGTATAGGTCTCATGAAAATAAAACTAGGTCCCCCTATTTCGGTCCCCCAAGTTAAAAATAAAATAAATTATTTATATCTGATCATAATGAAAACTAATTCTTAAATTTTTTCCAGTCACATGTTATAATATTACCGTTCCACATTTTCCTTAAATTTTACACCATTTCTTTGAATATTATATGTACATATAAAATAAATTAATTATAATAAACATATAATTTGCCAACACCAACGTGAACGATGACATTATGTTTTTTGTCCCTTTCACGGTTCTCATCTTGAAAAGGATAAAAATACGTGATGTTTAACTGAAAGATACCCGCAGCATTAGTAGAGTGCGCCGCAATTTTTCCCATAAAATATTCATTGTATACCATTCTACGCTAGAGTACGACGCCTCAGAGTAAGGGATTATATAGAAATTATAACATTATATTCTACTTTTAGTCGAATTATTTAGCTTATTTTTTTTTTTAGCTTCACGCTGTATCCCGCACGTAGCAGATTAGACAGAGAGATAGTGGGAACCTATTGTTAAGACACTCTGCTACAATAATGATTTGGAACGTTTATTTAAGAGAAATTGATTTTTTCTGTGTTAGTGCATCATATTTATAAAGTGATGGTTATATTTAATTTATTGTAGACTCACGCTAGAACTCGCACATAGCGGCTAGAAGGAACGAAATGGAAAAAAAAGACGAAAGTAAGCAAGTTTTAAGACACTTCGTTCCCATTAAAACACATCCGTTCGCAAATACCAAAGGCAAAAACAAAAAAATATTAAATATGTCATTCCCCCATGTGGGAATCGAACCAACAACCGTTGCATTTGCAGTCACACCATCATGCCCCCGTACCACGACAGCTTCATATTGATGTTTATACTATTTCTATTTGACTTTCAATTCTAAGTAAGGCGGTGGCTCGCCATATTTTCACCCTCATTTGTGTAATGCTTCTCTGTACTACCTTCAAATGAAGTGAATATTATTTTTTTATTTTATTTATCCCTTATTTTCCTAGACCCATGAAACGTTACACGATATCAAAAATTTATGAGTCACATATTATTTGAGGCCTTAATGGTGCAGTGGGACAGCCCCGACAGCGACTATAGACACGATGGTTTTACGTTCGTTTCTCACTCGGACTTCTGACTATAACTTTTAGTAAATAAAACGTAGCGCAGAGGCATAAACGTGTAAACGCGATGTTGTGAGTTCGATCCGCTCGGGGAAATGAAATATTTAATATTTTAACTTTTTCGCCTCCAGGTTTCGGTTGAAAGTAGGCAGCACATTATTTTGCTGCATGCGGGATACAGCGTGAACTTATACAAATTGCAAACTAGGTAAACATAAAAGAACACGAACTTAAAACGGCAAAAGGTTAATTGCGTTATCAACAACAAAACTTTTATCAAGATTAGTGTACAGCTCCATTCAAATCCCATTTAGAGTCAACCAAAATGGATCTAGACACGACAAACTCAACCGATACGAATGTATAACATGTATTGAAAGCTCAAACGCGATTGGACAGTTTAGGTAAAGGCCTTTTTATTTATTACCGTCATTCTCCCAAACAATGCCCGATTTTGCAACTCTCTTGTAAAACCGTTAAAACTTGGGTAAATTTTATCACAGTGGCCATAAGGTTCACTTTCGAAGACTTTTTTTCTATGAAAGTGATGAATAATTCGAATCCCTGGCCGGTTGCCATGTAAAGACGTTGCCCAAAACGTCGTCTAGTCAAGGATAAAAGGTGTAAAGAATTGTTTCGATTCAAAGTTCGATAGCGTCCATAAGTTTTGAACGATATTAAAATTTTATTGTGAATATTTTGCCAACTTTACCTTCTGTAATACAAAAATGATTGAGGGTATATTTACATGCGATTTTACAAGACAATGTACGAACAAAATAACGGTAGAGAATGATGAAGGTTTTTTTTGATGATGATTTTGTAGTGCCTATTTTCAGACTCGTTCTTTGTTCAGTATTAATGTTATAATCGTGAAATAAATGCAAGTTTAATTTTTTTTTTTAGTTTTATTTATATTATTTTTTATATTCGCATTTAATTTATTGTCACGTGTACATTGAGTTAGAATTCATAAGCCAGGGAATATATGAATTTTATATGGCATACGAACGTGGCAAATTTAGACAGAACGATGAAAATATTGAGATCACGCATTATATAAGCTCGAAATTTATAAATAAATTAAATATTACTGATATATGTTACATTTTTTCTTCGCTCTGCATTCGGGGTGAAATACGGAGTTGAATTACGCCACTTAGCACTCAATGTCTCCAGAATTCGGCGGAAAGTGGAAAGCAGAATTTTAACACTAGGCTTACTTTGCTGCGGGATACAGCGTGAACTGGCACTTCAAAAAAAAACATCAATTGTACAGGCAGGCCGCGCTATTTCTTTTAGCAGAGCGGAAAAATAGTAATATTTCATTGACCCCAATGAGAATCGACACACAAACCATCGTGTTCACGGTCAGTCGCTGTTTTGCTGCGACATATAAACTTGAGAGAACAAATATATATGTGTATAATATGTTATATTATTGAAAATATATAATTAATAATGTTACACTTAGGCAGGGAAAACTGAGTTACGTCACTTTCTTTTCTAATTTTCACCTGTTTCGTGATCAAAACGCCTAAATATAATGTATTAAATTTATATAAGAAATATTAGGAAGAACATATTGTAACATATTGTAACATATATTATATTTGAGAAACAAATAAAATTAATTAAAAAATATAAAAATTTATTATTTATTACAAGAATTTATTATAAGTCCTCGAGTCCTTTGCGTGAACTACAAAACAAAATCTCCCTTTTCTCCCTTTCCTGTGGAAATTTCTGGACATACTTTTTTGGCGTCCAAGATTCTTCAAATAACCTACATGCAGAATATCAGCGCTCTACGCCACATAGTTTCGACTTAAAGTATTAACTTGACAAAAAATAAATCAGCAGATTCAGTACAATATTATTAAAATACCCACAACAATGTGAATGCTGACACAAACATACTACATATTTTATAATATACTTTAATCTCACTACCCTCAACACCGGATTCCATAAATTGATAAAATATTACATGAGATATGGGAAAAAATCAAAAAAATAATAAAGATAGTACAAAATGTTCGCCAACTTATTTATGGTCCAAGTAACATTCTATCAAATGTCAAGAGTCGGCCTTTCCGAGATTGTTTTCAGTGGGACCGTCCACCCGTGAAATCAACGTCATAGGGGTATAAACATCCCTCTGGAGTTGCGAGATATCCATCTTTACTATGTCACGTCGGTATATCCAGTTTGTACTGAGTAGTCCAATTTGTATTATCTATGTTATTATATTATAGACAGGAACGTCTATCTATATCTATATTTATATTAAAATCGTTACTGATCGGTGTCCGTACATGGAAGATATAGGATAAATCTATTTATTATAAGGGGCATTTATTTCTGAAATAAAAACTAAATTGTAATTTTTAAAAAGTTTACATTTTAGTTGATTTTTCGGTTTATCTGTTTGTGCGTTTGCGCAGCTCAATCTTAGAAACGTCTTAACTGCTTATAGGTAAATACAGTAATTACTATTGTATTTTTGCATTCTTACAATCGCAGTATCACAAATTAGACGCTCTTTAATTGTGCCACGATAATTTAAAATTTAACAATTTAATTGAATATGAAATTTTGACGCTGCAACTTCCATAATAGAAAATTGATAAATATCTAATTTTTAGCTTCACGCTATTTCCAGCAGTATTAAGACAGTCCGTTCACATTATGACACGTTCGTTCCTTATTTTTTGCTTAGTTCTCACGTGTTGAGTGGTGGAATTCAACACAGCACTTTCCCTCGAGACCAGAGGGAAGAAATGAAAATACAAAATACTTCTTTTCCTCCAGTGGAAATCGAACCCACAATCTCTCTCGTAATTCAGTTTTTACATAATTTAGTTAATGTATAAATAGATACCCACACCGCAAATACACAATGAGGCTTATGAATAACAATTTAATTAATTATTCGTGGTGTATTATTGTCATTCATTATAATGTTTGTGGTATTTTATAATTATGATAAATCAAAAATTGACATCGTTACAATATTGACCTGACCTGACTTTTGATTTCCTTTTTATTTCGTTTAAGGCCAGCGATACACCGTTTGACTTAAAACTATGTATATATATATATAATATTATTAATTAAGGTTTTAATAATTTACCAATAACAATATTATAGACCATCGTAGCCACGGGCTACGGGCTGTACACTTGGCGTTCGATTGACTGCCTCAAACAATGCCTCCAGAATTCGGTGAAAAATAGAGAACGGAAGTATCTTAATAACAAAGGAACGGAGTGTCAGAAGAGTATGTTCCCAGGATTCCTCTACCTAGATGCAGCGTGAAGCTAAAAAAATACATCAACATACACGTACACGTATATATAAGTATATTTCAAACAATTCCCTTAATTGTAATGTATTCGAGTTTAATGCTTCCTCCAACCGATTCCTCGAAGGGCCTATCAATCGTATGTCAATTACCAACTTTAGCTAGGGTCGTAGTTCGCTGTTCTGCCACAAGTTCTTGCATTTACTGTAATACCCATTGCTGTTAAATTTTCATTTTTTCTTGGCGATTTTTTATGAGTTAATCTGTATGTAATATATATTAAATTCAAAATTAAGGATGATTTACTAAAGAATATTTTGAAAATATTATTATATTTTCATAATTAAGAAGAAAATTAAGAAAAATATTCTTAGAAGAAGAAAATTAAGAAAAATATTCTTAATTTTCATAATAAACAACGACTTGACCGTTACTTATTCGTTCAGCGGCGTTTGTACCCAGTTGCCATTCTACTCAACTTACTCCACTTAGCACAGTGTTCAACGTCCTCAGTGTCCATTGTCTCTATGTACGATATTCATGACATTTATGTATCTTTACTTTTCTGGGGAAAAACAGATACTTCCGACATAGTAGTCGTCGGACATCGTGGTCACATCTCTGGCGAGGCTCTTGGAGCTTATTCGCTACATCACAGACCCCAACAATATCTTCAATTATTGGGTTAAGTATACGGTCAGACCGCGTTATGACGCACATCTATCTCTGCATCTTCATTTCCGTACGATGTTGTATAATAGTACCGTTGGGATCTTGCTCTTGTATAGGAACTCCATAAGCTTGAGTGGTATTCTGCTATCACATACCAGTAATTTTCTGCCAACATGTATCAAGCTTAAAACAATGACATACACAACTGTAAAATAAAAATATTTTCATCAGCAATCTGAATATGAAAGTATTATAAATATATTCAGATCGAAAATATTCACTGACTGTAAATTTTATTATTTAGTTATATTTAATTATAAAGGAAGAAAATATAAACAAAATATTAATATCATGACAAATTCAAATAAAACTCTAAAATACATTTTTCAAGTAGGTAGCCAAAATTAATAAATTTTCAATGAAAATTAGTTCACCCGGCAGTTTAGCTGCAGCAAATCAAAATAACGTTCCCATTAGAGTCTAATCAGTAGTGAAATGTGTGCTGGAAATTTATTTTCGTCCAGGTGAAAGCCTATGTAATAGCAGAAATACTAACTGTTAATAAATATAACGCTGGTGACGCACGCGACCCTCGTACTGTACTCGACGTAAGTCATTCACATTTTATTCAATTAACTAACTAGTAAGGTAATATAAGTAATAAATAACTTTGTAAATTAAAGGGTTACTTTTTAATTATTTGTTTGTTTGTTCTTATTGTATAATATGAAAAATGTTTTGTGGCTGTATGCATTCTAGAAGGCGATAAATCTTAACTTAATTCCATTATAGTTTTTCTTATTTTATAAATGAGGAAGTTTTCGCGCAGCGGCACAGTGTGTGACTTTAAACGCAATGATTGTACATTCAATTTATAATCGGGGTCTAAAATTGACTCTAATAAAAACGGATTAAAGTTATAAAAAACTATTTAAATTATAAAAGCTTATAAAACAAATAGTTTGACGCTGAATCTCGCAGTCGCCAGGATAGGTAGAATATATCGTATAGTCACTTTCACCTAATTTCCGAGACATTGCGTGGTGAGGGTCACTCAACGCCGCGCATAATCCCGTTACCAGAACGATGAAATGAAAATTACCTATTTCTTCGAGTGAAAATCAAACCCACAACCGTCGTGTTTATAGTCAGACCCTGTACCGGTGCGCCATAAGTAGTGAGGGATATAAAAAATTACACAATACATAATATAAATATACAGTCACTTAACGTATCAATATGGAGTAAATCAATAGTTCCAGGACGTTATCACATATGGGGGCACGAAGGGTCGTTCTGCCACCAAGTCGAGTCGAGTCGAGTCGAGTCAAGAGTTATCTAAACATTCCCCCATAAGAATGTTAATAGTAATAGTAAACTGACTCGGTCACGCGACCGTCTCACGCCACGCCACGGTGGTGCTCACCCAAGCCTGGATGCTTTTGTTGTGTCAAAATTATTAGTAATTTTCTAAGTAAATTTATTTTATGGGAATGAAAATTTGTTGTTGAGACGCAGTTGGATAGTGTGCGACTGTAAACGCAGTTGTGGGTGTGTTGGGAACGCAGTGTCTCAACTCTGGGTTCACTCTGAAAGAGAAAACTATATGGGTACGGGTTATATTTAAAATAATGCGTATAAAGTCAATATTTCTTAAGTAGATAAGGTGACTGGATTTTATGAAAATATAAATTTAACTATTATTATTAAAATAATATTTCTTACTGAAAATGCGACGGTTGTGAGTTCGATTCTTAGTCGAGAGAATGATTATAAATAAATTGTTATTTTTTTATCATTGTCATTATATTATCTTGAAAACTATACTTATATTCAATATCATAAAGAGTACTAAGCTAGAACACTCTGACAACATATTCTGATAGCAGAAGCGTTTGAGATTCAAGATGATAATATATAACTTTCTGGGCACTCCACACGCCACTATTCCAATATGCTGAGAGAATTTTCAATTTTAAGTCGACACAGCGCATCGGCAGACATTAAAATAAAATACAGATCGTCGCCACGAGTCACGTAAAAACCATCCATCAGTAAGGTTTTATACTGTATTGACGCGAGCCGAATTTTTGAAAAATGTAAAAAAGGTCACCTCCAGCGGGACGTCACGTAGTGTCCATTTATTACTGCTTCGAATTCTTGAGGGGTTGGAAGTGTCAGGATATTTTGGGTTTCCGTTTTCAATGAACTTCCGTTTTTAATTTAGTCTGTTGTTTTCCGTTTCGTTTCATCTTTCTGGTGCAATTTCTCAAATTTTAGGGTTGAAATAACATTTATAAATATTTAGCGTATTTATAACAGTTTATGATTGTTTTAAGCTTTGCTGTACTATCCAAAGTTTTATCATAAAAAAATATTTATAAAAAAAAATGTACTAATTCTGCGTCAGAGATTTCTAAATGAGAAACCCGCACTGGCTTATCGAAACTAAAAAAAATGTCCAAAATAGCGACATTATTATGTATCTTTTATTACATATTTCGTTCCTAAGAAAATATAGTATGTTATTGTTATTAATAGTTTAAATTATGTAAAAAATTTAAGTTTATTTTGTGAAGGTGTTTGATATACCTAATACCCGTTAATTTTCTAAATTAAATATTGTTATCTATGCTACAAAATAATCGTCGTACATATCTCGAATAGTAATAAAAATCATCTTGAGTATATGCATGCGTATAAAAATCTTCTATAGAAATCTGTCACATATGTCATACATATGTGACTTGTATGATGTCTTCATCATTCTTAATTTTCTGTTATCTCTTTACAGGCCAACAAAATGCACAAGTGGATCTCCGCACCGAGAACGCAAGAGGCGAGAGGAGGACCCTGCATCATCAGGATTCAGTGCAGCGCTACATCGATCCCCTCCACCTCCCCCGCCAGCGTTGTTGAGACGACTGGGTGTAAAAGAACCTACAGGAGTGGGGAAGGTTGGTGGATTTTTAATTTTATTGTTCAATAAATGTGGGTATTTTTACAAAAATAAAAATTGCAGGCGCGGCTTTGCCCCTGCGTCTCCCCCATACATACTATGTATGGTGTTTCATATGTCGAATTATACTTATATATAATACATATAAACATTAATTCAATATAAAAATTAAGCTATGCCCATCCAAACTGAAGTCGTTTTACCAATTTGTGAACAACAAGGAAGCGCGAACACCAACACTTCACTGAACGACCCTCAGAATAAATTCGAGACGTAATTCGCGTTAATATACCGCTTTAGGTACCGCCGGAGCGGACGGGAGTCACGCTCGTGTCGGTGTTAGGTTGCGTTTATTTGGATGTGCTTAGCTAAAGATAATAGATTAGATTTTTTTTGTGTAGCTTCACGCTGTATCCCGCATATCCCGTAACTGAGTATGTAGAGCAAACATAGATATTTACACTGAGTTCCCTCAACCTATACATCATTCTCAAGTTTTGAGACATTGCGTGTGGAACGAGGGAACTCAACGCCGCGCTGTGTTGTATTTCCAGAAAAACAATAAGGTTATAATAGGTTGTGTTAATCGACGTAATTCACTGTACTGCTGTTAGAGTTCTCAAACCAAAACTTTTATTTATTCTTATTTCACTACAAGGGTAAAGTCGACTTGTCCCTTAAAGATTTAATTGGCTTAATGTATTATTTCCTGTATTTTATAACTCAGTAATAACTATTAATATTAATTTCTTTTAAAACGAATATATATTCTTAAAATGTAAAAATCTCTTTCCAAATCTCAATATATCTCAACATTTCACTGGTCAGGCGTCTTTCTGGAGCTCGGAGCCTCGCTAATTGGTTGCGTTTAATGAGACAACTGATGATCTAGCAGTAATGAGGGCTCTCGACGCTGGAAGCTGTAAAGATATTAATCTTTTATTAGCCTCCCAGCTCAAAGATAAATATCTAAAGAGATTTGTTGCTAAATTAAATATAGATTTTCTTTGGCATTTTACAGGTTGCCGTGGTGTAATGTGCGTACCGTACATCTAATAGTTGTGAATTCGATTTCCAATGAGAAGAATCATTGTATTTCATTTTTTTTATTTATCTACTAATAAATTTAAATAAGTCGGACAGAAAAGACTGAGTGAGAAAATAAAGTAGTAAAGAACTCGCTCGGTTCTAGGGAGCGAAGCGAACTAATTAAAAATTCCAAAACTCTTTATTAGTGGAAATTTAAACCTATTTTATTTAAAAGGAGTCCTTACAGCCTCCATTACCGCCCACTTCTCGTTAGCGGTGGAAACCGAGCTTAAGTTTTGTCACTCAACACGGAATGTCTCGAAAATTGAACCGTACGTGATAAACAGAGTGTCTTAACACTAGGTGTTCTCTGAACGTTTTCCCTTTATACGGGGGTAGCCCCGTATAAAGGGAAAACGTGAAGCTGCTTTTGTAATTTATAATAACTTACAGAAAATCACACGTTCTATGTACATTTGCATACATGTCATGTAAAAAAAATATTTGCATAAGCATTTTTACATGAAACAGTTATTAATGTTTAATTTTATTGAACGTATATAACCTCACCAGGTTTCATAACCATGTTCATTAGCTCGTTAGAGTGTAAAGCGGATTTAATAATTCAGTGCTCCTTCCGGTTGTATTTCTAACAGGAAGTGAGTATATATATTATATTTATCGTATATTGAGTGAGTACTCGTATATTATTTAGATAGATATTTAAAGGTGTATCCATTTACATCTGAGTCTAGCAAATCGGTAAATAAATGAATCAGGTAACTAAATGTAAGCAAACTTGGGGCAAATTGCAGGATTCATTTCCTCCATTCTTCGTAAAGTTACTTATATTGGAGGAAAGTAATCATAATCATATTTTTTAGCTTCACGCTGCATCTCGCACAGTGCAGGGTATACAGAATAGAGTATTAAGATGTAATGTATTCCCAATAAGATACTTCCGTTCTCCATTTTGGAGGAAATGAAAATATTTAACATATCATTCACCGAATGGGGCTCGATCTCACAATCGTCCCGTTTACAATCAAGCACGCTCGTGCTGCGCCACGGCGGCCTCAATTTTAATTTTAAATTATTTTTCATAAAATTGTTTAATAAAATTTCAAAATTAATATACAAAAAAATTATAAATGTCTTATACTGCATACCTACATAGCTAGTTAGTTATTTACTTATTTTTTCTCGCACCTTTCATAATGAACTTGCTAATATGATTGCAGCAGGTAGGTGCACTATAAAAAATATCCTCGACACTAATAATTATTAAAGTAGCTGCAGTACAAAATTGCGTTATTTATTTTCATACCTGGAATTACTACGGTACAACGTTTTAAGTACTCGTTAACTATATGTAACTTGATTTTTAATGTTTTTAATTCTTTTTTGATGAGAGTTTTAAATTGTGAATGGATGGATTTTAAAAAGTTGTGTTTGTACAGCAAGTGGTCTGGATACACTTAAAGGGTATATAGATTCGATCCCGCTTGTGGTAGGATTGTTCCTCCACTCAAGACATAATGTTTCGAATTGATGTTAAAAGTGGAGATACATGTGTCTTAACTTCTTTCTAGAAAGAAAAATAAATTCAAACAATAATTATATTATAAAGATGAAGAGATTGCTTACTTAAGTACTGCTCTAGTAAGAGCTACTCTCCTTAAGTACTGGTTCAAATTGATAAATTCGTTTTGAGCTGGATAATTTATTTAGAATCGTTACCTCAAGAACTGAAAAATCCATCGGAAAAAGGCTAGTATACAAAAAAATTTAAATAACTTTTACGTGAGACTTTGTGTTTCAAGCTTCACCATAATAAGTTTACAATTTACTATATTATATCCTTACAGTGATCTAGAATTATAATAAAAAAAGGAACTGATCGCTGTCTGTAAATGGAAGTTATATTAGAAAAAATAATTTTTGATAGCATTTATTAAAACAATTCTCACGCACAACATATCTCACGCAGACGAGGCCACGGACATAGATAGTAGTAAAAAAATCTTAAAGATTACTACATATATATATTCTATAGACACGATAAGGTAGTTCAATGCAAAAACGTGCGGCACACGGGAGCTTGAGATAACAGAATTTGGCGAGGCGGCCAATAGCCGTGGCTTTGGCACGTTTTAACTTATTCCAAAGTGTTTCTATTTTATTTTCAAACTAAAATTTATTCATTTTGTTGCTTTTGTATACAAAAAATGTTAAATTTACTGTTAAAATTACTTTTAAAATTACTTTACTATATGAATTTACAGTAAATCACGGTAGTTGCTATAATAATATTATAACAATATCCATACTAAGAAAATATGACAAGAAAGAAAGAATTTGCGTCATCCACCAATTGAAGAATGGTGGCGCATTGCGGCGGTTGTGGGTTTGAAATCTAATAAAGGAAATTAGTTGTATTTTATTTATACTGCATCTTTAATACAGCTTTAACTGAAAATAAGCCACACTAAGAGTTTCTATATAACCCGATATCAGATTGGGAATAAAAATCGGAGGGAACGAGCGTGTGAATTACCTAAAAACCCTAATCGTTCTTTTAGGTAAATAGAAGTTAAAAGATTAAACAGCACACGGTATTGAAGAAGTAATGTATATGGGTACTCCTGCGAAGTCTAAGGATATGTGGTCATATTTCCGAAGACCAAATATAAGCCGTATAGAATGATTTTGAAGTTGCTCAAGTCTAATTAAATGCTCATCGAGATAGCAAGCATCAGTATAATCAATAATGAGTAGAAATAGCGCAGATCCAGGGCAATTTAGGTAGAACCTACCCATGTCAAATTCTCATCTAATGTAATATCTAAAATTTAAAAAAAAAAAACATTTTCATTTTTCATAAAGAATTGGAATTCCATCACGTGTTAGAGTTGGTTGTAGACATATGTTTTGCGAAATATAGCTAATAAACAAGCTTTCATCTACGGCTTCGGCTATATGGCCTATTAAGAGTTGCGAATTCATGACACATTCTTAGTGTGCGAAGCACATCGACAATATGCAGTAATATAGGCTATAGATAGATTTCCTTGATAGATTATTCAACAAAAAAATATTTTAAATACAAACCTGTTGTTCCAGAGATCAATAAGTCAAACGAAATTTAAAATCTTCAGCCTTATAATATTTGTTTAATTTTTTTTTTCAAATATTTTATTTAGTATATATAAACTTTAAACTAAAACTTCATTTATACCAAAATCTCAATGTGTTTGTTATAAAATGGATTTATACGCTTATAAACATCAATAAAGATAATAAAACGTGGGATAAAGCGTTTTCATTTATCATTGTAATTGACCACGGTATTTTCAACTGAAAATATACTTTAACTAAAAAGTAATAAAGCACATTTTTCTTCAGAGAAAGTCATATATTACTCTCATCAAAATGTCTCACAGCGTCTGAAACTGCTTTTATCATTCAAAGGATGAAAGTATTTAACGTGCGTCTCTTACGCCTCGTTTTCGTACATACCCGTAGTATATATGTTCTTATATATACGTCTCAGTTCTTGTATCAGCTTAGGAAGAGTGTAAAGCAGTTAACAGCCTATTAGGTAAATTATCGAGTGAGACTGAGTCGGAAGGTTTTTGCGATTTCGAAAATTAATTCAGATTCTCTAATTTTGAATTGTAGAAACATACACACATATAGAAAAACAAAAAATGTATTAAGCAGGTTTAAGTCTAAGGCGACGACATCGTCGGCAAAATATACATATATTTTATAGTCGGGTAGAAGGAATTCATCAAAAGCATACTTTGTTCTTCGAGTCTATTAATTCCTAACCGCTAAAAGGAAAAAAAAAATATTCCAAAAGTAACAATCTAGTCCAACACAATCATATGATGAAACACTTATCCACTCTGCCACAGCGGCTTCATCCTCAATCATTCAATCTGAAAGGCTATATTTGATTGAATATATATTATTTTATTTTTAATATACAAAATTATATCTGTTCCATTCAGAAGAGTCACAAGTTTGAATAATTACCAACTTTAATAATAATTTAAAAACAATTAAGAAGAAAGAATTACACAGCTGAAGTGGTTGTGAGACCAGACACACAACGAGGAAAACCAATGGTCCACAGAGGCGAAAAGATTCTCAAGTTTGTGGATAGCATTGGGTGGCTCAACGATCTGGTGAATGTTGCCGAAAGCTGATAGATTCGGGAAATGTAGAGCTGATCGTCGTGAAGATCTGATCTTTTACTGCTAGGAAGAAGTTTCAAAGTTCCATTCATTTAAACGCAAAATTTTTCAAAACATGAGTTTATTCGGCAAAGTAAATGTTTGAACAAATAACTTAAAGTAACTTAAGGAACACTTAAAAGTAAGTAAAGTAAAGAACAGAACGCCACTTCCAAGCTGTCAATTTGTATCGGCCAATGAGATGGTGGCCGGTGCCTGTGGGATTAAACTTACTATTGATTCGACCCTTTTTTTATTTATATAGGACTTAAGACATAAGAGGTAGCGTTAGTTATTTAAAATTACTTTTTACACTACAGTCAGTAGTGACTGTTTTATGTAAATAACGTTAAATAAAGTATATTATGACCTACACTTAATTTAATTGACAATATTTTGATTTAGATTTTGTAGTGTATATTTTACGCTTCAAATTACTCAGTGTAGTGTGTTCTATTGTAGTTGCGCTTGGACCAAACAAATTCAACAGCAAGTAGATGATTTATACAGTAGGGTCTGCGATATTGATACGGAATAGGCCTTTTTTTGTACTTTGATGTGCACGTGCGTCGGGAAAACATATCAATTTGCCTTGTTTTCGCCACTTCTTTTCTTGTTTTTATAGAGCTAACAAAATTGTTATAGAGAAATACTCCAAAGAAATGTGGCATATAAATAATTATATTTACATTGCCATCGTGGTCCAGTAGTTTTGTTTTTATTGTAGTTAAACATAAGGATTACTAGTTTGAAATGGTTCGAGAGGATATTTATTTACGTATATCAAATCTAGACTATGACTTTTGGTCATGATATTTTCGGAAGTTACATTTGCAAGGTGTTTTTTATGTGAAAGTAGTATGTGCTACAATAATATACTAGTGAAAGAACTAGCTATTGTTTAATTCAGGGTTTTTAACTTAATAATATAAGTCTTTATTTTCTTTAGCTTAATAATATAAGCAAAATAAAACCAAATATTTTCATAATAAAATAATAGGAGCCAAAATGTCATTTTCATATTCTTGGATTCCTCACTATGTGGGTCATATCTAATAAGAAAATATTTGGACCTCGCATTCCGACGGACCTCGACAACGTCTCAGAGAAAAATGAACTAAATCAAATATATCTAAATTTGTAACTAACATATGTATTCATTTCTATTTATTAGAGATTCTTAATATGACGACGGTTTGTTTTATTTAAAATTCTCAATTGTTTATCAATTGTGAGTTTTTAATTAATATGTTACTAATATAAAATATTAATAGTGCCATGCGTGCTACTGTATACTCGACAGGTAGTGAATTCAATTCCCACTCAACGCAAATTAAATATTTAATAATTTAATTTCTTCGCTCTGGTGTCGAGGGGAAGCGTGGCGTTTACTTTCGCCACTAAATACCCAATACCACCAGAATTCTCTCTCTCTCTCTCTCTCTCTCTCTCTGCCTATTAAACTACCCGAGGAATACAGCGTGAAACTGACAAAATATTACATTATTTTACGATTTTAAATTAACACTCCATATTTGGTTGATTTTAAAGAATGTTCGACCTCAAATCCAGGCAAACTAAATAATATAAAATATTCTCTTTTTGCGAATAAAATATGTTAAGGCACTAGACACTAAAAACTAAAGAATATTAACTTTCCAACTTTAGTTGTTAAAGCAGTGATAATGAAGAATACGGCGAAAATAACTGGTAAACTCTACGTAAAATAGTGTCATTAGCACACTGTTTATCTTCTTAAAGGAAACAACGGTTAAAACAAGTAGAGCCATAACTCTTATTAAGTACATTAAAACTACAAAACAAATAATAACAAGAAGTGTTGTATATTTGAACGATTACAAGTACTCGTAGAAGTTGGAGATAATGGACAATGCAGAATATTGTTACGAAAAGATTGTAATAAACAAATATTATAAGCAGGATTCTTTATTTTACAGTGAATTAATTTAAAATAAATAAGATTACAGGGATATCAAAAACTTATTTCTTTTATTCTTAATTTCGGCGTTGAGTTCCGCTTATCAACACGTAATGCCTCCAGAATTCGGCAGAATGTGGGGAACGGAGTGTCTTCACACAAAGTTCCCTCTGCCTACGCAGATGTGTGCGGGATATAGCGTGAAGCTGATTTTTTTTTTAATTTCATAATAACTAACATCACTGCCAGAGTAAGAAGAGGTTCCTAACAGAATGTGTTGCATTTCGTACGTTCCCGTTCTTTTGTTCGCTCGTTCGTACTTTCTTTGATAATATCTAAAAATATTTACACTACTTTATTATCCGACGGTTTTCGAGATAATGCTTGATTAGGTGGTAGAAACAAGCAACAAGACAAGTCAAGTCACCTTCATGCGTGGATTGAACTCTCAACCATCACATTGCATTCAGTTCCTGTACCAACACACAACAACGACAATAATAATTGGTTAAAATGTTACAATTTAAGCTTAAAAGGCGGCGATAGTGGAGAATACGGACGTAACAGAGCTAATAAAGCGTGTCCAAAGTTTGGCAGTAACCCGTTGTTGGGCGTTTTTATCAAATTACCCGCATTTGGCGGATCGCCAGGGGGTGTGGAGCGTCGCGCGCGAAACACTCTATATTTTATTATGAACTGGCAATAAAGGAAAGTTCATAATAAAATATAGAGATCATTTTTATGAAAATTTATATTCAATCAGAAAAGCATTTAACAGGTTTTGTTCTTGATAGTAAAATATTATTTAATTTGCATTGTACACAGATGTACGTAGTTTAAGTCAAGAGTAAACAATATAAAAATTGTTTTTGTTAACAGTATAAAAACTTTTCTTGAAAAATATTTCACACTGAGTATTGTATTTCAAAAATAAATTAATAAATGAAACAGGCCAGTGAAAAATTTTTTTCGTTATTAGCTTACTAAGCAACTTACCCAATGTTTCTAAGTTACAACATTTTTATAATTTCAGTCCATAAAATTTCAAAAGAATAAACTTTTTATAATAATATATTTCAAATGAGGCATGAAAAATAAATAGTTAACGACATTATCAAACTGTTTTCAGTCAGATCATAAAAAAAAGAAAAACGACATAAAAAAAAGAAAAAAGAAGTGTATCCATTTTTGCATTATCCGGAGATATCCATTTACTCTTCAGAGCAGAAACTAAAAATAACATAAAATTCAACGTTTTAGCATTCGCCAGTCCGAGTCACTCACTCAAACTAATAAAAGCTATTACAACCTGTTCACTCCAAGCCGCGCTCTGTGACACTTTGGGACTACAATTTTTATTATTTGTTTTGTATAGGCCTTTCAGCTAGTTTAATTTCATTTAGGTTTATATATATATATCTGTCCATCACTTATGGCAAAGGTAAAGAAAACTTTTCTCAGGTTCCGTAGGGTTAAGACACTCTGTTCTCATTAAGTCACTTCCCCACCGTTCCCCACTTTCCACTGAATTCTCGAAGCATTTTGTGTTCAGTGAAATTTGACGCTGCACTTTGCGTCTTTACCAAAGCAAAGAAATGAAAATATTTCTGTCCCTTGAGTGGGCATCGAACTCACAACCATCGAGTTGTCAGCTACACCCGTGCGCGACCGTGCAACGATGGCCTCACATTTCTTTCTGATTCTTTCATTATATTTGTATGTTTTACTATTCTATATGTACTACACATAACATACAGTAAAGCTTTCTCATCATAATAATTAACTTGGTGATTAAAAATTACACAATTATACTCAAAATACTTCAAAATCTCTAAAAATAACTTTGATCGCTTCCACAATTTTCAACTTTCGACAGCACGTACTGAATATTCAGTCCTGCACACTCATACGGCTACATTCGATGTAACTGATGCATGCTATTAACTTGTATACAAACGTAAACAGCGTACTGACACTCTTTCACGTGTGGAGCTTTGGAAAACTTTTAAAATCGGATATGCTTTTAAAATTATATAAAAACTATTTTAATTTTTGGTTTTGATATTGTTTTTATAGGTCAGTACCTAGTTATAGTTAAAGTGAATAAATAATTAGTAATTATTTAGTAAAAAAACATTCTTGCGGTCAATTATATATGTAATGCCAGTGCCAAATATGGACATATCGACTAGAGGGCGGAAACTTTTTATAAAAATATTCTTTTATGTTAAAATATATAAAAAACAGTACCTATAAATATATTATATGTTTCATTTAAGAAACCAATACAAAAAGTATTCTATACCACTCCAAGAGAAATAGAAACAAAGGGACACTAAAATATATTTCGTCAAGATAAAAAGAAAAGTGAATCATACAATTTCTTCCACGTCACTGCTGACTTCAAAATAATACAAAGAAAAATGTACAACAAAAACCCATACAACACATACAACACATACACCCGACACCATCCAGTCGATCTAACAGATGCAACCTATTATCTCCGTCCGGGACGTACTCGTATGTGAGAGCGTTGTCAATTTGTCACTGTTCTTCTCTTTATGTTCACTTTTTTTTTATAAAATGGTCTGTAAATATAATATATTTTATGGTGTTTTTTTTATAATTACTACAAAATTAATTGACACGTACAAAATTTGTATTTTATAAAGCATTAGGGGAGGCCCATGTCCAGCTGTGGACTTTGAAAGGCTGATGGATGGATCGATGACTTACTATTTGGCATATTTATTGTAATAATTTTATGTATACTGAAACTAGTAGCGTAGGGGCACCATCGTATAGGTACTGTAAACAAAAGTGCAACTAAAATACTTAATATTTTCATTGTTTCGCAATCGCGGCGCTAAACTCCGCCACTCAATGCCTCAAGAATTCGGCGGAAAGTGGGAAATGGAGTGTCTTAACACGAGGTTCCCTCTTCTTACCCTGCTGCGTGCGAAACAGCGTGAAGCTGATTATATATTTTTTATTAATATAATGTACCTATACAGATGCTACAACTTTAAATAAGAATTGAAATAGATGAAAAGTGTAAAGGCGTCTGTAAATGTAACTGTAAATTCTTTGTTTACGGGTTCGATTCCCCTTCAGGAGAATAAATGTATTTATTTATATGTTTTTTATAAGGCAAGACGCGACGTCAAGTCTCGTGGCATTCGGACATCAACAATCAGCGTAAATTATGATTTGGGAGTGTTTTACAGCTAGGTTTCTTCAGCCTACCCTCGTGCATAATATCTATATGGAGGATACAGCGTGAAGCTAAAAAAAAATATTTCTTTGTCCACGGGTTACTGACATATTTTATACAGGTAGGTAACAATAACAATTAATTAACGCTCGAAATTCACTTCGTTACTGCATAAAATTAATTATTACACATACTGTATATGACTTCGTGTCGTGTTCTAAACTGCTATGTGATTAAAAAGTATAATGGAAATTAAATTATAAAATGACGTTGTTTTTTCTTAATATATATTATGTTAGAAATATTGATAAATATAATAGCATTATTATTTTTTGTAGTTTCATGTTTTTTTGCACATATTGTTTGTATAGGCAGAAAATTGTTCGTGTTATAACACTCCGTCCTCCTATTCAGCCAATTCAGAGACGTTTCTAACAACATTATCGTATTTTAAATGTCGTAATTTTAAAAGACTTACTACAAACAACTTTAACGAAGGTTAAATCTTTCATTGTGACTTTTAATCTATTAATTTAATTTACTTTTACTTTTTACTAGAAAACCAAATAAATTGACTTCACTTTCATTGGTAGTTACCGGTTTCTAGTACCATCTTGATTATTGTAATTGAATTACAGATCACAGACCTTTTGTAGACCATCATTTTTGTTCAATACATCAACCAGAAGCCTTCCTGCTACGTTTCTAAAGCCTTTTATTCCGCTGTTAGCCTATTATTTTATTTACTTACCCATATGAACTAGTGTTTCGTTTCCGGTGCCCTCTTGTACTTCTCCGTATGGGTTCCATTCCCACTAGAGGAAATGGATTGAGAACAGATCAAATCAGACTAAATAAAAATAAAACTACAAAATATATAAGAATAGCAACAATATCACAGACTAAAATAAAATATATGAAAACAAAAAGACAAATGAATTCGCATCAATCTTTCAGCGTTAATATTTAAAGACACTTTTAAAAATAACAATGTGTGATTCAAAAGCGGCGCTCGGTCGAGGGCTCGTTAATCTATTATTCGCTTGTTTTCACTCAAATTATCGCCCGTTTCTTTTACCGTTGGTTGGTCATTAAATTGGCGTGTTGCTTTTCTATATTAAGAATTATTTGAAAATATTATGATCAAATCAAATCAAATCAGCTTCACGCATGTATCCCGCCCTCAGCTGGATAGGCAGAGGGATCCTTATATTAAGACACTCCGTTCTCCACTTTTAGCCGAATTCTGGAGGAAGTGTTGAGTGGCAGAACTTAACTTAACAATTTCGAGATAAATGATCTTGACAGACGGATAACAAAGTAAACCTATAAGGATCCGTTTTCCTTCTGAGGTACGGGACCCTAAAAATAAAAAATCCAAATTCAATATCATAAACCTCGTGGCCCGCGATCCAGTAGAACGGTTTCACAACTCCGTTCGGCCACTGTTTTTATTGTAATTATCGCTTGATTGACTTCTCTGCGAGCCCCAAAAGTCCGACGGCATCCGCTTGAAAGCCCATCAATATCAATTGCCTTATTCCGTTTGTTATATAACAAGTTCATAGATAACGGAAGCTCTATAATTTTAGATTGTTTTAATTTTATTATGTTTTTATATATCAATTTTATTAATAGTTTTCGTGTAAGGTCTGTCAAGCGATGGCTGTGGGTTCGAATCAAATTAAAGATAAATCTCAACAAGCACTGCATCGAAAATTGAGCGAAAAGTGTGGACCGATGCTTCTTAACTCTGCTCTTCTGATATTTTAGCGTATAGCTAAAACAGAAAAAGACAGTATATTTTTATAACTTTATAGAATTAGAATAAAATAGCATACAGAAGGTGTTAGTTAAGTGATCTGTCTTTCATTATTCTCTATTCTAATTGAACAGATTTCAGGACAAGTTTCAGGTGCAGATTGTTGATTGACGAAACTCAACGCCACACTTTGCCTCGTTACTAGAGCTAGAAAATGAAAATATTAAATACTTCATTCCTCATAGTAGGAATCCAACCCACAACCCTCCCTTTACCAGTCGCATGCTTGTCTTTTTTATGATTGCCAAAACAGAATAAAGCAAATAACATATACAAGTGCAAATTGACACTAGAATAACACACGAAAATAATGTTATTACTAGCTGAAGCTATCAACAATATTTTCATAGTTTCAAACACAAAACAAATATATGTGATATTTTCAACAATTCAACCGAGATTCAATCTAAATTGGATACTAAATCCGACGCAAATATTATTCTTGACAACAGCATTGTTTACAAAACAGAGCATCCGAAGACAAAGTGAACGTAAAATATAGTTTTTCGAGTAAATATTATCTATTCGGTTTTACTTGCGGCTTCGTCGGCGTGCTCTCGCGCACAGCAGGCACAGGGAACTTAGTGTTAAGACACTCCGTTCCCCATCTTCCGCTGAATTCAGGGGACAATGCGTGTTGAGTGGCGGAACTAAGCTCCACCGTTTTCTCCGTCTTGACACCAAAACGAAGAAATAAAAATATACATTTAATGAGACATTTCCTCTAGTGGGAATCGAACCTAAAACCAGCAGTATGGTACATTTGATACATTCTAAGTGTCAGAGGGTTAAATCTTAATAAATAGCTATTGCTTTTCTCGATACTTGGACTAAGCAACACAAAACAAATTTTCAATTCTAACCAGTAGTTTCTCAGGTTTGCTCGACCAACGAAACAAACTTGTCTCAGCTTTTTCAGCTTTATAATATTAGTGTAGATTAAAGTGTATTACACGAACTACCCACAAACAATTTCAGCCGAACCAACCTTTGCGTGTTTCCTTCGGTTAAACTAAATACATAGTGACAATTTTATGGGACAATGCTAAATCTAGTTTAAAGTGTAAAAATTAAAGGATTTACGAGCGCGCGCCGCCTTCACACCGCCGATTAATTATACGATAATGCGCTCCCATTGTTACCAACATGAAACTGATGAATGTAGCAGGAAAATATGTAATTTGCTGCTTTTAACAAAGAATCATGATATATTTCGTTTCTTTTATTATAGTTTTTTAAATAAATATTAGCTTACCTTGGATTTAAATTAGTGATATATTTCTCTGTGCACTAGTCTTTTCTCTATTAAGTGACAATATGTGCTGGTGTACAAATGAATTAAATATGATGTAAAAAAATAATAAAATATTTGCTTCAGCTAAATTTCATAATTATTAACGTAGTATTTCAATATGGACTATTGAATTATTTATAACAGTACAATATTACGTCTTTAATCATCAAATGAAGCGTCAATGTACGAGATCTGGAACTAATTAATTGCAAGTCTAATTTCAGCAGTAATAATTCCTTCAACCGTGACTTTGCGGATAACTAGTCAATATATGTATTGAACGTTAATGTATTATCATATAGCAAGATGAGCAGAGAGAGGTAAGATACTCCGTTCTCCGCTTTTAGCAAATTTTGAAGACGCAAATATTATTTAAAAAGTTATATACAAAACGTACAGAAGATTGTAGAATAAATGTTGATATTTTTTTACAGCTTCATCCTTTTTCCCACATATCAGGGTAGGCAGAAGAAACCTAAATTGAATATCCTCAGATCTCGATTTTTCATTATTATATTGAAAGAGGCTAAAAGACTATATTAAAAAAACCAACACTACAAATTTGAACAAAATAACTGAAAAATTAGTCAAAGTACGTATTAAATCTGAAAACGCTTCCAATAAAATAAAGACCAGGACTGCACCACCGGTTCCACTTCTGTTTCTTTATGTAATGAACACCCTAATTGATCCGTCAGTTGCGGTCTATAAGAGGGACTAATTAATTTAGGCAGTTTGCGGCAGTAATAAGCTTATCAAGCGCACATTTGCGGACAATGGGCCTTCCTCAATGGAGAATATGATACCAATTATCGAAATATGCCTCGTTTTGTATCGTTACGGCTTTGCTGTTAGACATTTAATTGGGACTTATCATCTACTGTAGATTGTGCTGTTGATATATTTTGAGGCTGGGATATTTATCGTAGGTGATGGTTATAAGTTCGATCCCAATAGAGGTGATGATCATATTTGAATTTTTACTTCTCTGCTCTGAAAAGAAAAATTCCATTGTTGAATTATACCGGCTGACGAGTAATGTCTTTAGATTGGGTGGACAGTGGACGTGGAGTGTCTTAGCACCAGATCCTCTGTGCCTACCAATAGATTAGTGGTGAGTGTAGCCAAAAAAATTGGACAAATTTTTCTTTATACCTATACCTATGTACCTAGGTAAAATTCAATATGATATTTTTCATACACATCAAATAAACAGAGTCCGTTTCTTATTAGAGTTCTACAAATACATGCATCTAAACGAAAAAAATAAAATAAAAACACTAAACAGCACCGCGCTTAGCAGGTATTTTATTTGTAACTAATCACAGTTCCCATAGACATGACAATAAAAAGACCATTTTAATCTCGAATAGTTTTTCTCCAGTTAACAATTTTTTCGCTGCCAAGCGTGTCTGTTACCCTTAGATATAAGACAAAATAGAAATTTCCGCTTATAAATATTGTACATTAAAGACTATAAGGCTGTTATAATAAAGTACTGATTTAAGTGAGTATATAGTTTATAGCTAATTGCAATAATGTTCTGGAGTCACGTGATATCCACGCCCTCAAAGAAAAATAAATACAGCGTTTTATGGATCATTGGAAGCGGTGATTTTTCTTTTATTTGTAATATTTATATGAAAATTTAAAATCTTCGATAAATAAAGCGGTTTTATTTTAGTTTTACGCTGTATTTACGCATACAAACGGGTAGTCGAGGAGGACTTAGTGTTACAACACTTTGCTCATCGTTCTTGGCTTGGCTTCGAATCTTGTGCGTTGGGCGGCGGAACTCAAGTCTTTGTCGTACTGAAGCGGTTATATAGAAAATAATCGTCCGAATGGGTGACTAACCCACAATTATCGTTGTCAAATCAAAACAAGAGCGGCGTTAGCTTCGATTAATACGCAATGTCTCGAAAATTGGGCTGAAACACACTAGGCTCCCCTTGCCTACTCATTTATATAAGGAATGCAGTGTGAAACAAAAAAAAGAGAAAAATCGTACCAAAGTTCACTTACTAAAGTTTAAGTACACTTAAAATAATTGTCATACATTAAAAGATACAATAAACGTAGTGAGCTCAGCTTAGTATCATTAACCGCTTTTAACCTTCTTAGCCAGCAATGTGAGCTCATGCCTTTCTTGTTACCACGTTACTACTCTTTAATGTTTACGATACGATTTGTCGTATACCTGTTGTAATTTCTTTTCGATTTTCATCTATTTCCCAGTTCTACCGAATTCTGGAATCATTGCATGCAAAGTGGTGGTATTCAATGCTGCGCTTTGCGTTACCAGAGCAAGGTAATGAATATATTAAACATTTAATTTTTTCGAGTGGAAATCGAATCGACAACATGTCGTGTTTGGCTGGCCTCTACACATATATGTATAAACATAATGTATTAATTGAATTCGTCGTGGCGCAGGGGCACAAGGGTGTGACTGTAACGCGACGGTTGTGGGTTCCTTCCCTATTCGGCGGAATACATTATTATTTATTAATATTTTAATTTTTTATTTTGGGCACCAAGGCAAAATCCTGGCATTGACGTTCATGATCCTGGGATTCGACACGCAATGCCTAGAAAAATTCGGCATAAGATGGGCCTTCTATCATTCCTCTGCCTACACTACCACTACTGCATATTATATCGCATATTATACCGCATATACATATATTATGTATATGCGGGATACAGCGTGATTGTTTATTTTATATATTTACATATCATATGCCGTTAAATATAAAACTTATTTGTAAGATGAAACATGCATAGCAAAACCGCTCGTTAGAACTCAAGAGATGACATAATGGCATAGAAAGGGTTACAATCGGTAAGCGGCTTGCCGCTACAGCTAACAGTATAAAATACAAAAGAAAACTTCAATAGTATTGAAGGAATGCAGTTCAAATCCAGTCTAATTAGATTGTATGTATGTTTTGTGTGCTATTTAAGGAGAAATAATTGGCTGTTGTGGATTTTTTTTTACATTTTTAATAATTGTAACCAACTGCGTAATTTTAAGTAGGGTAGGGTAACTTAGAGCTACTACTCTCCATTCACCGCTAATATTCGCAAAGTAATTAATAAACAAATAAAACATTTTTACTTAGTTTCACGCTATATCCCGCATGTAGGTGAGCGATACCTCTACAATTTGGTAGAAAGCGGGGATCGGTGTCGTAACAATAAGCTCCCTCTGCATAACCTGCTCCATGCGGGATACAGCTTGAAAAATCAAGCTTACGCTTATTATATGAACAAAACATAAATTTTCGAATCTAATGATAAACAAACTGCAGACTATTAAATTATATATACGCACAAATACAATTCAATACTTTACTTAACGTAAACAGAAACTTAAAAATAATACTAACAAAAGTTTCCGGACTGGTTTATTTTAAGTCGGTACTAAAGCTGGTGCCTCCTCGCCGATGTTGTGCTCGCCTATAACATCATAATAAATATAAAATCTATTGTAGCTGCCATCTGACCTAAATCCGAAACCACCGTTTATGTCGAACGACCTCATTTGTGAACTGAAAAAGAATTTTTAAATTCAAAAAAGCGATAACAAACGGTCGTTCGATATTTTTAAAACAATGATAATTGTAGTTTTCATTGTTATTTGTGTTGTCGTATTGTACCTGATGTAAGTTTTCACTATTAAAGAATAGTCGATAAAATCCGGTTTATCTTTCTGTTTTACTCATTTTATCATCTTTTTGTGAATCATACGACGACGTCAGCATAGATTATACAGTGAATTATTGTAATGTTCTTCATTTGTTTTCTTCTAATCTAAAATAAATATTTGATAGTAATAAATTAATAAAAAAAGTAATAGAAAATTATAATTAATTACTACTAAATTGTCTAATCTAATCGACGAAACGTCTATTTGCCTGCCATGTTTTCGCCTCCAAAAAGTTTGTAAAGTTTTTTTTTTTAAAGTTTGTTTTTAAAAAATCAATCTTTCGCCTCTTTGGTTGTATAGACATATATGCTCTTACATAACCTCTTTAGATTGAAATATATTTTCTAATGACATTTTTTCTAAAAGCATGTAGAGGATAAATGACTAGCATACGTAATATGGCACGCTGTGGTCACGCCCGCTGCAGTTGACAGAGGCATAGGCTTTGCATATCTCTGCGAGTATCGATTCTTTGACCTCTTTTATAATAAAACTTATATTCTATCTGGAAAACAATGGTAAAAGAATCAAATGTACTTGAAGATTCTATTTTTAGAATTACTTAGGATACCAAATTTGGCAAACCAGTCGTGGCGCGGGAGCACAACAGTACCACTGTAAATGTGACGTGAGTTCGATTCGCTGTCCGGGGATATTCTCTTAATATTTACGTAACGAGGATAAGCACGGCACTTGTTGAGTTTTGCGGCGGCGTGGCGTCCTGCATTGTGGAGAACTTTCTCTGCGTATCCTGCTACTTGCGGGATAAAGCGTGAAACGTGAGGTTCTAGATTCTACCAAGAGTAGAATCAATTAACAAAGAAGAGAGTGATCAATTTGACAAGAAATTTGCCAGTTTAATATTGTTTTTTTTTCTTTAATAAGAATTCACTTTACTAAGGCCACACGGATATTATTTAAAATATTTTAATCGTATTATAAATAATGAATAATTCCTTATTTTTATATATTATTTCATAATATTCACATATTCTCCTTGATCTCTCCTCCTTATACAAAGCTGTAGTTGACAGAGGCGTGGACCGCGTGCATAAAACATTCCCAGGCGAGGGTATCGATTGCGTCCCGTAATTGCCCGCCTAGCCTTATTGACAGCGAGGATGCCTTTTTCTGAACGATTTTTTTCCCACAAATAAGATAAGGGACTTTTTAAAAAGTAACCTTAGAATATCGTTATGGTATGATAAAACGTATTATTAAAATTTTGACTGTAATTTATTTTTGTTAAGACAGAAGAAAGACACACTGTGTTTTAGCGTCTCTTAAAAAAATCTTGATCGTTATATTTTTCTGTTTGTTTAAACTATGTACTCTAAATCATTGAGCTCCGCCCCTCCACTCATTGTATGCCAATTTGGGGGAAATATAGGAAACGGAGTGTCCTAACACTAAGTTCTCTCTGTCCTGCTATGGAGGAAAAGCGTCAAGCTGATTTTGTTTTTCATTAGAAACATATTCGAAAATATTTATTTGAGACTACTGCTCGAAAATGCAGTGCTTTGATATAAAATATAAAAAAGAATATTGAGGTGAATTGAGAAGACAAAGCGCGGTGTTGAGTTCCGCTATATAAAGTCCTTACTATATACAGAACACAATGTGAAGCTAAAACAATGTGGTATTTTATCATACACAACGTAACATCATCACATTCGCTATTTTAGCTTTTTTAATTTAAAAAAAAACACCTAAACCACTTTTAACAACAAAAAGGACCCATTGCAAATAAAAAGGACCCATTACAAAAAAAATGGCCGCCAACGCAAAGCTTAATAAAGTAAAGGGCCCGTATGTCATCGTGTCACCAATTCACACCGCAGGGCCGGAGCCGTCGTTGCACTGTAATATTTGTTCGAAATGCATTATTAGTTCCGTACAAACCGAACTGAAACCACATTTCAACGGTCTCTGGAGTGCACGCGAATGCGGGAGAGAGAGTATATTAAAGCGGGGCACAATAAATTTGAATAAACTATAGTTATGCAGTGTTCGCGTCCGCCGGTGTGTTTAAGTAACTAATGGTGTTAAGCTAATTAAATAGTATCTCACGGGGTTTCGTTTTAAATATTTAAAAAATAACTTCTTTTTTATTTCGATATGTAATATTGAAAAAAATTTACTTCTTTGAGATCGCCACGGCGCAGAAGCACAAGCGGGCGGATTTGTAAACGCGACGGTTGTTAGTTCGATTCCTACTCGAGGGAATGAAATATTTTGTGAGTTCTACTACCGAACACACACTGCTTTCAGAATTAAACGGAGAAACGGAAATAAAAATCTTAACGGGAACGGAGTGTCTAAACACTAGATTGCCAGGTTCCCTCTGTCTACAAACCTATATTTTTCTACCAAAAACGCACACGAACATCATTCTATGCGTTATTTATTTAAATGTAAAAGTGTTTAACAATGGGTATTGTTTCTGAATCACTTCCATATTATAAAAATAAAATATATTTATAATTAATATTCCAACATTAATTAATACTCATATAAAATAACTAAAATTCTAATGAATGATATAATATAGTAAATAATTAATTAGTCTAACAAAAACAATTAATATCTAGTGAATAGATTTTTTTATAATAGAAAACTGCTATTTTCCAATATAAAATAATTGATAAGATACAGTATACAGGAAAATCTTCTTAGCTGTGCCTTCTCGACCTACTTTGTAGAGCCTTTCCTGTGCCGTGGAATAGCATATATCGTCAATCAATAGAGCACTTCTAATATCGCTGGAAAATGCTGATGCTGGCTAGTAATTGTGTGGCTATCTGGTGAACTGAAGGAGGACCGACTGAAGAAAAGTAGGGTAGTTATAATAATTTGGAGTCAAATTAAATATTTAATGTTTTCGTATCCTCGCTGTGTGACTGTAGCGACAATGCCTCCAGGATCCGGTGGAAAATAGAGAACGAAAGTGTCTTATCACTTTACCCTCTGATTAACTAAAAACGTATGTCGTATAAAAAAATAAATTAATAAGTTATCCGGTCGTTGTAAATGAGTGTTTGAATTAGTTAGTTTCACATTCAAATTACATTAAGCACGATAGATAATATTATTCGAAAGTGAAATAAGTTCACAATGTAATACAGCAAATAATTAATTAAACATACATACAATGTAGAATCTTTTAAAGAATTAACATTTATTCTGAATATTATTTATTTTATTTATTATATATTTTATTTACTTGATATATTTTCAACTGCTAAATTGTATTTTTTAAATAAAATACGAGATTTCTTTTGTTAACGTTTATAAATAAAAACTACGCCTCCTTTTGTGCCGCGCACTACATACAAAATTGTATGGTTTACTAGAGTATTACGTATCTCTGAGTATTTAGGTCGCAGAATAAATATTTTCACATAAATTTATAGGATTTTTTCTATAACAAATGGACTTTCCTTGAATTGAATCAATCATAAAGTTACGTTTAATTTTTTTCTTTATTTTTATGTATTTATTTTTTTCAGCTTCACGCTGTATCCCATACCTCTTCCGACTTGCGGACTTATACTACTGACTAGATTAGCCTCTAGTACTAGACTGGCCTCGATGGATATTCCTCTTAAAAATTTCATTCTGCTGCAACTTTTCGCTCAAAAGTTGGTCAAGATTTATAAAAAATGTCTTAACGGTACTTGTTTTCGTCGCAAAGGTTCGTGAAGTGACCATTGTCCTAAGCGTTGTTAGTCACGAATTATGGTTCGCCGGCTCATTATTTTGTAGTGCAGCTTTATAGTAATATATAATACATTTTCTTCTACGAGACGCTTTTGTTTCGTATCTTGACTAAGTATAGGATTACTTTGTTGTCCGTCTGTCGGTCTCTTAGGATGCAATTATTATCAAAATTGTATGTGTCCAGTCCCTTAAAAATAAAAGAACTTTTCGTGGACCTTGCAAGATGTGAGAACTTGTGGTACAAATAAAGGAAAAAATTTAACATTTATAAACATTTCATTAATATTTGTCAACTTATTTATCAACTTTAACAAATTGAACTTTCCATTGACACACAATCCTGAAATTGGTACGGAACCCTCGGTATACGTGTTTGACCGGTTTTGTTTTAATTATATTATTTTAAAATACATTTAAAACTATTTATTTATTAAGAGTCTACTCAGTCAACTTAATTATAATTTTCAATTGTCCAGAAGAATATTAATAACAAAGTATACTTATCTTATGTACATAATATACTAACTAGAAATCTTTATATATATTACAAGTGGTAAGTTCAGTGAGTGAAGGAACAAGCGACACTTGTGATGCAAGGTATCAAAAACTTTTCCCGTTAATAAGTTGGTTTCGGCTATATATCCTGTATTCGGAGTTTACGAGCGCACGCGACATGTGTTGTTTGCTAATTTAATAATAAAATAACTTTGACTGATAATAAATTCTGAGTGTTGCTATTGCTGAATCATATGATATGGTAGAATAACATTGAAGTACATACATTGAGTCGTGGGTTCGATTTCCTTTTGGTTTTGGGCAACGCCCCACACTGTCAATACATTCTGGAAAGATTTTTATTTTGTCATTTATCGATAATTGATATGATTTTTAAAAAATATGGGTTCTCTATGTGTTTTTACTATCATCGACCTAACAGCACTTAAAGTCAAAGATATTAAATAAAAACTAAGATTAACTCTACATAAGCTTGAAACTAGTCGCCCCGTCATTTCCATTTCATTACCGACTCAAAGGAAATCCAAGCAAATAAAGTTGAGGAACGTTTTTTGGCTGAAAGTTAAGTTTAAATTCGCAACCCTAATTTACCCGACTCCCGCTTGACACTCGAGGCACGTATTTTTCCTTTAACTCGTATTTTTCCTTCAACGCACGATATACGGCCAAGTTCTTAGGAAATTATAACGAAGAAAGTCGTATTTGTACCACTAGACTAGTTGAAATATTGTTATAAGTTTACAAAGTTCTCCTCTTCATATAATATATAGGGAAGCTGATGGAAAGTCTGTAATGAGATGTAGGGCAAGCTGCATAATATATGACATTTTAATAGTTGGACTAGTTTGAACGAGAAATGCTATAGACGATGATTGACCTATATTTGAACAGTTGTTGTATTTCATTACATGTTTTCATAGCGCAGTTATAGGTAGGTGGTTGTGAGTTCGATCTTTATTCAAGATTTATCAACCTACGCTTTATCCGTAGAAGCGAGGCTAGAACGCCAAACGCTACGGTTTTTTACTTAAATGTTCATTAAAAATGACGCAATGCAAATGTATTGCGTGTTTAGAAGTGAAATGCATCCATCATTATACTTCAAAATACGCAATGTCATAAAATCTGATGGAAAATAGAAAACAAAATATGTTAACTCTAGATATTCATAGTCTTTGCTATTATATTCTTATCCTGCTTCATCACAAAAAGAAGACCTCTGAAAACAGTTTGACCCACTTATTTTAACCAATACCCTTATAATTGTATCAAAGAAAAATATGGAAAAAATCCAGGTAAGCAGCAGCAAACGAGGATACAAACACGCGATCCCAATCCCGGGACCGGTGAAATCAAAAGCTTAACTAATTATTAAGTTCGTCGGCGCGCGACAGAATTTCAGAAGTTGTTTAATTTGTGGTGCAGAAGAAGTGTCCCCAGTTCGCGTTTAGTCACGTAATCGCTCTCGCAACTTGTAACAATCGTTAGGGCAAACCCACTGGTGCTGGAGCTGGAACTGGAAATTATTGAGTTTGTCCTTCATATAATTGAGATTTAAATATGATTGTAATATGGTAACTTTTTATTTTTTATTTTTTATGTCCTCTAGAAAGGTATGTTGATAAAAATCCATGCAATTAAGAATTTAATTATAGTATCGATTTTGTAAATGAAATTTACAGTCTTTTTTTAATTTATTTCTACTCAGATTGTTCAGTTTTATATTCGCCTTTTTTAACTTTAATCGTAGCTTGGCATGAATCTACTTGCTGTTCGTTATTTACTAATTGTTAAGTGATTCTAATATTTATTTTTTTTAGAATTCGACACGTAAGGGATACATAGTGTTAAGATACTTCGTTTACCCACTCCGCCGAAATTTCAGAGGAATTGCGTGTTGAGTGGTGGAAGTCAACGTCAAGCTTTTCCCTTGGTGCCAGAGCGAAGAAATAAAAATATTAATTAATTCCCCTGAATGGGGATCGAACCCGCAATCGTCGCATTACAGTAACACATTTAAGCCCCCGCGCCACGACGGTCTCAACTTTAATTTAACTAGAGTATATAATTATATTAATAAGTATATATATATATATCGTAATGAGTTCCGTTGTCTGTCTCAAGCTTACGAAGTGTTTGAGGGCCATCAGCGCTAATGAGACTCTTCGCTGTCCCTCGCTGATTAAATATTTTGCTTCTACCACCTTTTGATAAAGGAAAATAATCTTAATTTTATTGTTCGCGATCATTAATGTAATGATCTTGAAGAATGTGCTTTTTTGTTGAATTTTATTTAGAATTAAAATTTGGATGTCAAAATATTGTTATTTGTACATTATTTCACATTTAGTCGTATCTAAAGAAAAAATTATCCGAAAAAATATTATTTTGCAAAAATCAAATAAAATATTCGCTAATATTTGAATTGTTTTTTAAAAATCATCAAGATAAATTATATTTTTCGTTCATTTCGAAACTTATATTATGATTGTGATTATATACTTGTGTAATTAGGATTATATATATTTAAAAGGTTTTTAGGTGCTATTTATTTATACTGGTACATTATGGCAAGACATTCGAGCCTTTACGGAGTTTTCGGTCCGGTAATTTTCCCTAAAACTTTGTAAATCATATACAATCTAACTCTATTGACACTTGGTGATCGTGAGATTGACAATATAATAACATCGTTCAGAAAGTTTTTTTTTCTATTCAGTGTTTCCACTTGACGAAATGTGGCACTAAGTTCCACTTATTAGTCAGTTTATCTAAATGAATATATAAGTATATACCTATAGACAAAAAATACTTTTTTTGCCTAGTGTTAAGACACTACTCTTATTAAGACACTTCGATTCCCCATTTTTCGCCGAATTCTGGAGGCATTGCGTGTCGAGGCAAAGTGAGGAAATGCAAATATTAAATAACTCATTTCCTCGAAAGCCAATCGAACTCAAAACCAGTCGCGTTTACAGCCTTACACTTGTGCCTCTGCACCATAGCAACCTTTAAAAAAAATCATAATACAAAAAAGCAAACTAGTCTATGCACTATAATCCAATTGAAAGTAACTTCCCAGCAACTTGGTAGACTTAGTGATTTAAATTTACAACTCGCCCTGTCCTCTCGCACTTGCAATTTTAACGATCACCCACTATCCAAGTTTATTTAAAGTCAGATTGCAACAACGGCTGGTGCCTACTTCTAAATTAACTTTTATATTATATTTATTTACTTAGAAATTCTGTTCAACCTATGTTATCATTGCGGGTTAAAAATTTTATCGAGGAAATGAAGATATTTTAATAATAAGCAATTATAGAAAATGTGCTCAAGTGCGCCAACATATCATCTCTTAAAAATTATAGGTATAACAATTGTATTCTTTACACCAAATAAGTGGTCATATACTATATGATCACTGTATCATAATAAAAATTAATACTTAAACAATCATTTCCCAGAATAAGAATCGAACCCACTACGCCACAATGTGCTTTTGAAAAAAAGGACTTATTGCAATAAAGTAAGATATTATAAGAAAAATAAAGTTTATCGCTCGTAAACACTGAGTTATAGATAAAAGAAGAATGGAATCCACTTGATAGCACCTCAGGATAATTTAGTTGGAGTGTCTTTTTATTTTTCTCGAGATTACGAGATCGTTTGCGGCGATCTCCACCTCGCTCTCCTCCTCGCAATTTATGGCCGCCAGTATCAATTGTCGCGAATTGTGAAAGTATGGTGACTGCTAAAGCAGTGCTTTAATTTACTTTAATTGCTGTTAAATTATTATATTATCTTAATGGTAAGAAATAATAAAAGAAATAAAAAAATAATGAATGTCAGAAACAATGAAAATATTAAATATGTTATTTTCTCGAGAATCGAACCCAGAACCTTTAGCATTCACAATTGCACGCCCCTGCGTCATGACTGGCCGAATAAAGGGTATACCTTTGTATAGTCAAAAACTAATTTAAAACACACGGACAGACAATTTTCAATTACTGTGGAATTTCATCCTTATGGGGTTTAAAGATTTTGTTTTTCATTCGGATTTAATTCAAAGCAATTATTTGAATAAACGGTAATTGAGTTCAACCCTTTCAGGAGCTCGGCGGGCAAGTATTTTATTTTATTAGTGAATTAAGAGTCCACTTTGTTTAGCACTTGCAGATTTTAAGACACCTTCTGTAATTAAGTTGTATTTTATAATTATTATCTGATATTAATCTTTAATTTACTTATGTGTGTTATGTATTAAAATACTTATGTATGTTCTTTAACATTTTAGTGTGGAGTAGATTATAGTGGATACATTATTCCGTCACTCACTCTCCGTTCATTATTTAGATAACAAGACCATGCGCGGCACCTCACCTAACTAGGCCAAGATATTTTTTCCAAATATTCATATATGCTATATGCATTTTATGGCACATAGGTTAGAGCGAACCCAGTGTTTTGCATATACGTTAGTATGACGGAATTTAACGCCGTGTTTTGTCTTGTTACCGTAGCGGGAAACTAAAAATAATTAATTCCATCCAGTAGAAATCAAACCGCCACTAAACGTGGAGATGGTATCACGTTTTAAACACTTCTTTTACAACAACACATAATATATATATATATACTTATATAAGTACATAATGAAAAATTAAAGTTTTCTTATAATAATTTAAAAAAAAACACTCGATTCATCAGATTTTGAGCCCCAAAAATCAATCCAAAAAAAAGCACTTCACTATCTCTACAGATACAAGAAAAAAGAAAAAATATAATAACAAAATGTAGTAACTCTCCACGTCCCCGCACTATAACAACTAAGCTGGTGTAGTGCGCAAACGAACTGTAGGTACTCACGCGAGATCGTCCCACCGCATGTCGTTCACATCTCAGAAACAAATCAAACTTAAAATTGGTTTTCGAAGTGAAAACTAGAAATGGTTCATATGATATTTTGTAGTTTATTTTTTTACAAATATATATTTTTTATAAAAAATACTAGCGACCTGCTTGCGGCTTCGCCCGCTTGTAATATACTATTATTTAATTGCTAATTTGTATTACATTCGAGAATTAATTATATTATTACTTTAAAGAATTGTCTTCAAAATTTAAGTATATTGACTTATATACATAGAAAACTAAAGTTTCAACCAATTCAATAGAACAGTTATTTTGTAGTAATTTGGTCAAACAAAATATTTCATATTTATATTTATATAACGTTTTTAACGTTGCTAAAATTTCCTTTTTCTATACAAGCAACTTCATATTATATTAATACCTATTTTACTATGCTATTATACAATTTTCCAATATTTAATTTTAATTTTGCCAATATACCATTTCCAGTGTTCAGAGTGAAAACTAGAAACGTTTCATAATATATTATGGGTTAGATAACCAAGCATTTATATACAGTACGAAAGTCGTAACTCGGTAACTGATGGCAGCTAAATCTGGCACCCCCAGATAATTTTCACCTGAGGACACCCCGCGACGCTGCTGTTAAATTTATGGCAGAAGATACAATCTTCATTGTAAGAATTTTGAATCTCGATGTAAATTTCAAAATTGCTTATACTGGATAGGATTGCTCATATGTATTTAGCATGTATTTTGTTTTATGATTAATATTATTTATTTGTTTTTTCTTTATTTCTTTTTCTCGTTTTGAATATTATTATACTCAGTACGCAATGCCTCCAGAATTCGACGGAAAGTGGTGAACAGAAATGTCTTCATGGAAACGGAGTGTCTTAATACTAAGTTACTAGGTTGCCACTGCCCTGCTATATAAAGCTAAAAAATATAATATGTATAATTATAAAATAATGTTATCAAATTTGTGAAGAAAAAGTTTATTATTTTTTATTTAATTAGGCATTGTAAATATTTAAAAAATGCCTGTAAAATATATCTTTAACCTCATCCAGAATCCACATAGCTCTCACCCCAAGAACCTAAAGTGTCGCTTACAATAACGACGTTAACCGCCATAGACGATTTACATAATTCATTCGGGTGTAGGCTCAGCGTATGGTTAGATATAATGTACGCGACACGTTAATTTGCCCTTTTAGCTACCTTTACTTAGCTAAGTGATATCGGCATCACACTTCAAGATTACAAGGGATGATTTGAATAGATAAATTATTAATATATTTGTATAAATATTTAAATCATTTAAATATATATTGCATATCTGCGACAACGTCAACTCCGTTGTCCTACGTTATTATTTTGATTATTTGACAACGTGATTTAATATGACAAATGAAATGCATACCTACTTAAAAAATAGAATCGTTTAAAATTCTAATTACGTTTTGCCTAACGAAATTAGCGTTAGTGTGCGTGTTTATGTCATACTTCACAAATGGCGTTTTATTTTAATAGGATAATTTTATTATTTGTTTTATTTGTTTACGGTAAAATCACTTTTTTGTTTACGGTTTTTTTTTTATTCTTAATTATATAAGGTTTTTATAGAGTGGTTAAAGTGTTGCTTACACTTCCATCCTATATACTCGTATATATATATATATATACGAGTATACAATATATGTACATAATTCATTTGCCACAAGTCTCCACTCTTTGCATCACAAAGCTAGTGTGTTTAAGTATTCTTAAATAAAGGTATGCTTTGTTTTTTCTTAGAAAAGCCTTCCAGTTAGACGCGTGTCATTGTCGTAAAAGCATTTCCTTTGTGGTTCTTTGTTGGTCTGATTTGTGTACTACGAGTATGTCAAGCGTATCTTTAGACTTTATGGAGCGTCTTTGGAATTATATCTGTAGGCCGATTGTGAACGTGAATTTACAGTTGCGGGTTCGATTCTCAATCGGGGGAGTAAAATATTGTTATTTTTTTGTTTGATCTGGTCAATTGGAAAATTGGGCGGAATGCAGAGAATGGATTGTCTTAATAGATTGCCTCTTTCTATGCTTTACGGGGCGATTGTGAAGCTTATAGAATTTATCTTGATTTTTTCTAATAAAATTAATATTATAACGTAATGTTAATCTGTATTTGTGGCAACGTAGCAATTAAGCTAATGACAGTTTTCCAACAGCAATCTTAATGTCTCAAAATAAACTTAATATATATATATGTATATAAATATTTAATGACAAATATTTCTATATAAATTTTCTATTCTAAAACACTCCCTTCGCAACTTTTCGCCCAAGTTGTATAGACACATGTTGAATGGCGCAACTCAGCGCCGCATTTTCATCTTACTACCAGAGAGATGAAAATATCCAACGAGTGAAAATCGCACCCACGACCGTCGCGTTTACGGCCTGACACTGTGCCGCTGCGCTACTACGGTCCCAGAATGAATTATATTTAAAAATATTTTAGCACATTATATTCGCTTCTAAAGCAACAATAAACTACAATAGGAGAACTATACAGCAGATATCTTAATAAAGGCAACTTTAATATAAAGTTCACAATGAAATATTCGCGACAGGGACGATACCTGCAAAATAGAATTACAGATGCCAGCACAAGCTGTGAACTCTTTCACCTGAAATATGTCTCTTTATTGTATCTCTCCTGTCTCCTTGTGTTTATTTTGACGTGATTTGTGTATAGATTAAGGTGATTCTTTAATATCTAGTAGCAATTTTCTTGTACCAAATGCTGTATGTAATATATAAATGTCTAGATTAAAATAGTTGTTTTTAAATGTGCGATTTTCTTTGTTTAATTTAGATTTTATTTTGTAGAGTGAGCAGAGGGAACATAGTGTTAAAACACTCAGTTCCAAATTTTCCATAAAGCGGACGAATTTTAAATGGAATTGAATCCCCCGAATTTGAAACGAATTTGAATTAGGAATTTCCGGCGAATATATATATATATATATATATCTTAATATATATATATATATATATATATATATATAGCGTGAAATAAAGTCCATTAATTTCAATCAGTGTAATATCTGTTGTTGTAAAACATGTTGCATGAAACGTCGGTGCCACCAATGTTTTGTTTGTCCAATTGCCTATAAAGACTTGCGTCGACGCGCTCTGATTGATTTGAGCCTCATAAAATTTCATGAGTTCGCATCGTTTTTCAGTTCTATTGAAAAGATTTCATATTTTATTAACAATTCTACATGGCAGTTCAATTTTTTTTTAACGTTATTATTGAATATTTGTTTGTTATTATAATATACGGTGTTCGGACGTTGTGGACACTTGCGGGTGAAAAGAAAATATTATATATTTTTTCCATAAATATTTAGAGGTCTATTAGATGGCATGTCCCAACACTATACTTCTTAACAATACAAAAAAATATTATTATAGTATTATATTTTCCCCAATTATTACAAAATTCATCAAACAAAGTTTGTTTCTGCTCCTCCCCCTCCAAACTTTATTACACGAACATCTCCGCTTAGCACATGGTGACTCGTTTCGTTACCGCCTTTAATTTTATGCATGGACGCGTGCACCGTCATAGAACGTCTTGCTCCAATTTTACACGAGAATGGAAATATTGGGGGTGGAAAACCGCGGAATTTTATAATGTACGTAAAATATTTGTTGATTTTTGTGACGTTGCGTGATTTGTTTTTTTTTTTTTTGCCTTTCGGTGTATCCCGTACATACCATAGGGATAGATAGAGGGGAACTGGGGGCGTAGTGTTAAGACACTCCGTTCTCATTAAAACACTTCCATTCCCCACTTTTCCTGCTGAATTCTGGAGACGTTGCGTGTTAAGTGGCGGAACTTAACACCGCGCTTTGTCTCGTTTCCATAGCGAAAAATTGAACACATTAAAAATTTCATTTCCTCTAGTCGAAATAGAGCCCACAACCTACAGCGTTTATATATAGAGGGACATTTGCACCACTGCTCCATAGATCCCCTATATTTATTTAAATTATTTTTGAATATAGTTACGAGATATCTATATTAAATAAGCTCTCATACACTCACTGTTTAATATAGAATATATCTAAAAAATCCATAACTATATAGGGATGATAACAACATGGCTTAGCAGTTAGACTGATTCAACCGTTTCCAAGAGATGAGGGTAAGACTATCTTTCGATCTCTTCTCAAATAATCACTAGAATAATCTCCGTTCTCTCTGTCTATCATGTAGTGTGTCTGACTATCAAGTAATCTACATAACTTCCTATAATACAAATAACGCTATAATATGTATAAAAATAATGAAAAATAAATAATTAAAATAACAAGTTACACAGGATTTTCTATATCCGAAAATAACAAACAAAATTCTAATTAAGCGTTCGAAAACGCTGGTCGTTCAGCTAACAAACTGCCGAAGCTGAGCTAAATCGTCCGCGGACGGATACATCAGAAGCATATTTGATAAAGTAAAACACTCATAATATAGCGAATGCTACAAATATTTGAACAGTATTTTACAGGCGAACAGTTAGATTAATAAATTTTATTTGCTGTTTTTTTCAATAGATATATACACTTTGTTTACTTAACCCGGGTGGAGGTTGGTTCAAAATTAGCCGTTATTTTGTAATTTACAACGAATATATCTATAATTTTAACAAAATTCGTCTAATTATTTTCATTTTTCTCGCTCTGGTAACGTGGCAAAGCAAACGGTGCTGTGTTCCGTCGCTCAACCCGCAATGCCTCCAGAATTCGGCAGAAATCTAGGAACGGGAACTTAATGAGAGTAGAGTGTGTTACCAGGTTCCTTTTGCCTCCTCTTCTATGTGCAGGATACAGCGTGCGGCAAAAAAATCTAGTTTCGGGATCTACAAGGTGTGCAACGTGAAAAAAGTTAAATATACTCGTATTTCATGTGACTATCTTACACCATTTTCTTAACGCAGGTTAAATAGTTTATTTTTGATGCATTTTTTTTTAGGTATTTCAGTTATACTATAAATGGGATATACAGGGTGGAAGTATCAGCGATCCTTTTACGGAAACAGCATATACGTTAAAATATTTCAAACTAATACCTAAAGAAATTAATCAAGATATCTTTACAAATGGCGTTTTATTTTAAAGATAATTTTATTATTTGTTTTGTTTGAAAAAATCACTTTTTAGTTTTTTTTCAGCCTGTAGATAACTAATTACGATATAACTAATTTATAAAATATATTCGAACCCACAACTGTCGCGGTTACATTAGCACGTATCACCACTGTACCAATAGGGAGTTAACAAAAACGTTTCCGCCAAGAAATTTAATATTTTCAATCATAACACTCATATATTATGTTATAACTCGTTGGGTTACTCTGAAATATAGATTAAATCCTTGTCACGACACCAAATGGGTTCCTCTTATTTACCGGAGGAGGGAACAAAAAATGAATCTTCACGAAGCCATTCCGTTCGCTGACAACAAAATGCGTTTGTCACTGACATGATGTCAGTATGTCATTTTGTAAAAGATTAATATTTTACGCTTGCAATGTTGATAATATTTTATACTGACATATTGTACTTAAATATTATGATACAAGTCGGTACTAGAGTGCAGCTGTAAACGCAATAGGTTGTAAGTTCGATTCCCACTCCAGGAAATGAAATATTTAATATTTTCATTTTCTTCACTCTGGTAACGAGGAAAAGATCGACTCCAAAATTTGGCGGAATGTGGGGCCTAGAAGTGGCTTAAAGGGAACGGAGTGTCACAACGCAAGGTTTCAATGTTCCCTCTAGACGACTTTGCTGCCTTCTTGCGGAATACAGCATGAAACTAAAAGAATATTATACTATTATTCTGAGCGCATCGGCACAGCGTTTGACTGTAAACGCGACGGTTGCGGATTCTCTCTCTCTCGAGGGAACCAATTATTTTTATTTCTTCGTTCTGGTAACAAGATAAATAAGTAAGTAAGTTTGAGTTTTGACACTCAACGGAATGCCAAAATCGTGAGGAAAATGGAGAACGCAATTTCTTAACAATACGTTCCACCTATTTACCCCTGCTTTAAATGATGACAGGGAAGTGAGGATTATAGCACAGCTATAATAAAAGGAATATTAAAAAATACATACTTTTATAATATCCGAACCACAAGTCCACCATTAATAACAGTAATATTAATATTTTATTCAATCTGAACATATGAAGCTTATCTAAAGCTCTCTTTTGCACATTTTCTATTCTGTATGTAACGAAAACAGATAAAATATTAGAGGCCGTTGTATCGCAGCAGCAATTAACGACTGACAGAAAACGCGACGGTTGTGTGTTCGAATCCTACTCGCAAAATAATTACTTTAATATCCTCGTTCTGGTCACAGGGTAAGCGCGACGTTGAGTTCCGGCTCTTAACACGCAATGTCTCGAAAACTGAGCGAAAAGTAGCTAACAGAGGGTCTTAACACTAAGTTTTTACACGTATTCAGATTTTGAGCGGGATACATTGGCGTGATTTTACACAGATAAACGCATATATATTTCATATGAACGTCACTCAAAAACATAATTTACGGTTAAAAATGAATATTCAAATACGTATTTCGAATATGACTCGTGGCTTACGTTTGAAATGGCGGCCCGGTATCTGGCATCAGCCAGTCAGCGTTTCAGGATTAACTAGTCAACTATACTCCATTGCTCTCGTTCTAGAATTAAACTATTAGTCGGCCTTTGTGATGATATTATGAACAATTTTCTCTCATATACTTTTCTTTTATTCTTTTCTTTCATTTCAATTTAGTACTTAAAGTGAAAAAAGTAAAAATACTCTTTTTTATTTTATTTCCTTTTTGTGCTCTACGGTGGTTTTGTAAAGCTTTTATTTTTAATGTTTCATAGTGAAATTACTTTTTTTTTAACTAAAATTCTGCCTAGTCAAATTATAATATATTTTAAATCTTAACGGTGTGTGTGGTATAAAATAGATTATACGATCTCCATTTACATTTTTTTTTAATTGAGGATATAATAGTATTTATTAATAAATATGCCATAAAAAGATTCTATCCTATGATAAATAAATAACTGATAATTATTATGTGCAAATAAATAAATTGACATAATTATGGATTCGATTCTCACTCGGGGAAATATAATACAAAAGACAAAGTGAGGCGTTGAGTTTCGCCACTCAATTTTACAGTTACACTCACTTTTAGTAATGCTTAAATTAAAATATTTCCATTTTTACTGCGTTATTTTATTTTTTTATATGTCTCACTATATCCCACACATAACACGGTAGGCAGAGGGACCCTGGTAGCCCAGTGCTGAGACTCTCCCTTCCATTAAGGCCACGCAATTTTAGAAGCATTGCGTAGTGTGCGGATAGCGGCTCGTTATCAGTGCGAGGAAATGAAAATATTAAATAGATATTTAATTTCTTCGCGTGGGAATGGAACCCACAACCTATCACGATTATACTCACATGCTTGTGCCCTGAGCCATGACTGGCCTGGTTATTTTAATTTCCATATAAATATTTTCCTGGTTACTAATAAAACAAAAGCTGATGGTACAGTAATTAGGTCAACATTGCGTCGCCCACTGCCTCTCTTACCGCTTAATGAATGAAACAGACAAATGAAGTTTATACTTGAGAAGTCCTTTTTCGCTTTATACCAGGCGTACTTCAAGGAGATAAATCAAAATATTATAGCTTTTATTAAATTTGTAGAAAAAAATATCCCTTTAACTTTATTTCTCGAGTGAGCAGAGAAATACTACTAATAATTAATAGGAGAGGGGAAACTATCGCTGCCCCGATTATTACCCACGACTGGAATCGAATGCACTACTATTTCGTGTCAAACACTTCCCTAGGGGATGCCATGTGTTGTTATATTTTTTCTAATAAAATTTAATACTTCACTTCAAATCTCTCGGACAGCTCTAATCTAGGGACTTGGAGGTGAGCATTTAAGCGCAGGGGACTCCAAAAACCCCCATGTGTACTGCTCTGAACTCCTCGCCTGAATCCAAGGCATGCTAAATAGTTTCTTCTCTCAACCACAATGGTGAGGTAATACCTCAGCTTTAGGTTCTATACCATACGGAATAACAGCAGAGGCAGAAAGAACATTGTATTATGACTCTCCGTTCCTCACTTACCACCGAATTTCCCGGGGCATTGCATGTTGAGTAACGGAATTCAACTTTTTTACCAGACCTTTTAACCGGGCTTTTGTACCAGAGCAAAGAAATTATAATATTATAAAGTTATAATTCATTCCCTCGAGTGGGGATTGTATCCACAACCAGTCGTGTTTACAGTCACACACTTGTGCCGCCGCGCCACGACTGGCCTCATATGCACACTACATTATTTAAGAATTATTGAAATTTCAAAATTTGACCATACACTTAATATTTCAATTTCACATTCGATTTTACGTATATATATACCCATTTCATCATTTCTATTATTATTTACTAATATATCTCTCTGCTATACGTACATACATATATCTAATATGTAGTACAAAATGAACTGACCGACATTAACTCATCCAGATCAATTGACGTAATAGCCGTCATTTGCATAACATCTGCCTTACCACGATAGCCTCTATTAGGAAACCTGGCCTTTGGGTATAATCCTTATCAATCGTTAAACATTGTGCTTTAAGTGTCAAGTTATGGGTTCGATTCCCCCCGAGGTAATTAAATATTTAATACTTCCATTTTATCGCTCTGATAACGAGGCAAAGCGTATCGTTGAGTTCCACCACTCACACAGCAGTATCCCACACACAGTAATATAATAAATAATTTCTCATTTTGTCATTTTCTCATAAAATTATTTAAATTTGAAAATTCATACAACAAACTTACTAAACCTAACACAATATCTTGTCATATTTGTCTTTTAACATGACAAAATTCTCATGTTAACACAAAATGCCGTATTTCTATTTTCTCTTTTTCCACCGGACTAAAGGCTTATTCAAACTATGAAACAAAACGGTGCCCCTGCGTGCCATGTTTTCGTCTTTGATGTACAAAGACATACATACATACATACATACATACATTCAGACAACAGACCATGTTTATAATTCAGTCGGAGCATTCACAAATTAGCGAGACGACTTGTAATTATGTAATGGTATTCTAATGGGAGAGTGGCTGCTATGGCTTATCAGCCCGGTTTAACTATTAGCTGATTACTTAGGAAATTTTGGATAACCAGTTTTTTTTTTGTACAAAAAAAGGGTTTTTTTTAAATTAATTATTATTTTTCATAGGATTTGTATGGACACTTTTTTGGATTGTTTTGATTAAAAGTACCAATATTCTTATACGTTTACATCTAGCTAGGAATTTAGTTCTATAAAGAATAAAATGTATAAAATAATTTAAAGAATTTTCTACTCAAAACTATCTTGAAATTATATTAAGGTTAGTATTTTTATACTCAAAAAATTTAAGCAACATCTATAATATACTGTGACCCAGGTAATTGCATCGAATCCACAACCATTCAAATTAAGTATTGTGCATATATATATGCACAATACTTTATATATATATATATATATATACATAATAAATAAATCATCTTAAAGACCTACATTTCCTTAAGAACTCTATTATCCTCCTACCACATAAAAATTTCAATATTCTTGTATTTTAATATACTAAAATAAAAAGCACAGCGAAGCAAAACATATATATAAATATATATTAACAATAAAGCTACAGTGTGTGCGTTCCAGTAATTAGGTCAACAAGAAAACGGAATAACTTCAGCCGCTCGAGGCGGACGCGTTAACACATCGTAAAATATTATCAGGCTGATGAAAATTAAATTTTCTATATACTACTTGTAGTATATAGAAAGAGAACTTAATTCAGCAGAACTTAATGGCAGATTTTATAAATATTTAGTTGATTTTATAAATATCTTCCTGAAAAAGAATAAAGTAGGATAAATACTATGTAATATATAATAATAAAACACATAAATATGATGCTGTTCTGATCTATACATTATACGAGGCTAGTAAGCCTATTATTAAGATAGTCTGTTTACTATTATACTATCCACCGAATTGTTTAAGCATTATGTGTTCAGTTACGGAACTCAACGCCGCGCTTTGGCTCGTCATCAGAGCGAGGAAATGAAAATATGAAATATTTCATTCCTCCGAATGGGAATCGAATCCACAGCTGTCGCGTTTATAGTCACACGCGCCTGTATTCTTTCGTCACGACGACCTCAAATAATCTACAAATATATACTAAAATATTCATATTAACCTAAACAAGTAAAATATGTTATTCTACAAATAACAAGAGCCTCCCACCCTCACAGTACCTAATTCATAAAGACAACGAGTAATTAATTCCCATCTAATTACAAATTTATTTGCGACGCACGTCTAAGAATTACATGCTACATATAACGTGTACTGACTTTAGAAGATTACTCCTGAAACCACGTGATGTCGTTTTGAGGCTCACTTTATGGATTTAGATTTTTTTAGATTAGATTAATGGACTTAGATTTTTAAATATCTTATATTAATTGATTGTTTCTGTGAACTCAAAAATAGTGACTCAAGTGGCACAATGTCTCATAGTAAATACAAGGGTAGTGGGTGCGATTCTCAATCGTTGGATAGAATTATTTCCATTCCCTCATTCTGCTAACAAGATAAAGCCTGGCGTTAAGTTCCGACACGAAACGCGTGATATCGTAAAAAGTTATCTCGGAACTTAGTGTCTTAACACTGAGTAATATCCTTGTATATTTGGGATGTAATAAAAATATCTTAATACTATCGGTTCGGATATTTTTAGTACTATATAAAAAAAAGAAAGAGGAATTAAAAAATGTCGGCAATCAGATTAGTCTAGGCTTAATCGTCGTCAGCGTAGGATTACGATCTTAATCTCAGAACATTTTCTTATAAGTACAAAAAATAGAATCTGCCCAATTTATTTTTTATGTTATCTATAAAATATAATATGGTCTAACTGGCACGTGACGATTGACAATTGTGAATTTGATTCCTCTTCGAGGCAATGAAGCCTAATTAAATCTAAAAAGTATCTATAATAAGTAAACATTTTCTAGTTCTAAGAATAAAAAACATATATTATTTGAAGCCTTTGAGACCGGTTAAAGACAATTTAAAAACATATAGCTATACCAAATCCCTGCTGTCTTCCACAGATCTTAACCAAATATCGGTCGCTACGTAACTGTGTTTAACGAAGCATCACAAACTCGGCTTTGAAGTGAATCCACGCTCGTTTTCAGTACAACTTGGAACATAGCAATAGTACATTCATATATATAACCTCGTATATTTTATATATATTCGTACTATATTGTGTATGTACTGGTGTTTTATTACAGTCACATGCTATAGAAGGGTAGGGAACCTAGTGTTAAGATAAATTTTCGAGACATTGTTGAGTGGCAGAACTCAACGCCGCGCTTTGTCTTGTTCGTGAACGAGGAAATGCAAATATTATAATATTTCTCTAAGTGAGAATCGAACTCACAGTCATCTGGCTGTTCTTTACAGTCAAACTCTATATTGTTGGTGCCGCGTTTGTGTACAATTTTCATAAAAGCTTCATAGATTGGTGTATAATTAATAAGTGCTTTACTAACGTTTGCATACTTGTTTACAGTAGCATAATGTTTGTTCTAAATATTCAGGACTTTCTCAGTATAATAATATGTAAGATGGTGAGAAGCCTGATTCTGCAAAAAATTATAGTTGTATGAGATATTACAAGTAACAACATTTTTACCACTTCATAATATAAAAATATTTCCCCGAGTGAGAATCGACCCGATAACCGTTGCGCAGTTAAGCTTACATTTAAAAAAAAAGCAACAAATATATTTATAATTTTGTTCCAGGTCAAAGTAATGCTCCGAGTCGGTGCAACCGGCGAAGGTCCTTTCACGAGTGGCACACAAACGTTCTCTTTGGACAAACGTAAGAAACAGGTGACTCTCTGTGAGACAGTTCCGGTCGCTAGCGCTCCAGAAGACAGAAAAGTAGGTGTGGCCGCACCTAAGATGTTCGCGTTCGATGCTATATTCTCACAGGATGATCCTCAGGTATATATAGATATTTAGGTTGCTTCTGTATTCTTTATATATTATGGTAAAGTAAGATAAGGGAATCTAGTGATAAGACACTCTGTTCCTCACCGTCTAGCATTTTCGAGTCATTACGTACATACCAGACTCATAATTCATATATGTATATGTATATGAAAATGCATATGTATATGCATATGTATATGTATATGTAAATGCATATGTATATGTATATGCATATGTATATGTATATATATATCAGACTGTGTAAGCAAGTAAACTTAAATTAACGTGAAATCGTGTGTAGAGTCATCGGATATTCCGAAGACACGCCCGCGTCTATGAAACTCTGACGTCGAAAGAAAAATAGAGGACTTGTTTAAGAGAAAGGATTTTTATCGACGTCCGATGCTAAAATATATATAAAACACTACAATGCTTCTTTAATGTTAAAAATGTAATTGTCTGTTTATTGTATATATGTTACACTTTAACTAAATGCTTTTTGATCCAAGTCACTTTTAGTCAAGGGTACTCAGAATCCCTTTTTCAATTAAGCTTTAAGCTCATTTTTTCTAATCGTGAATGTTATTTATAGAACAAACCTTACACCAAAAAAATATAATGATTACGGAAATAAAATTATTTCATACAAAGCCTTACAATAAGCCTTTAATGTTGACACAGCTCCATTTATTATTAGGTAAGCGATGTGACAAGTTCACAAAACTCCACATGAAACCTAAAAGAGACATACATAAAAGCTTCCTAAAAATATTATAACATGGGATAAGAAAACGTTTTTAAACGTTACGGGTACGGTATTCAACAATCTTCTAACTTGCCTCGTTCGCTGTCGCGACGCTCCATACTCGTGATAGTCGAGCGCATTTTTCCTCGAATTTCATATGTTTAAATTGTTAAAAGGCTGCACTACGTTCGAATATCCACCAACTATGTAGTAAAATTTCACATTTTGCGAGTACATTAAAAGTTTAAAATATTTGGGAAAGTTTGGGTACGAGACAAAGTTTCGTTGCTTATAGATTTGTTTTGTAACATCTGCTTGCTTTACGGTTGCGATTTGAAAAGATTTTGAAAACAAATAAATAATACGTAAGGTTTTGGGCTTTCAATTTTTGCTTTACATACTTCTTCTTGTGATTTCGCTTATAACTTTCGTATTACTGTGCGCTAATGGTAATGGTAGCTTAACGTCTCGTTTTGTCTAGTTTGACACCTTACATAAAACACAATTTTCGTCGATCTTGACTGGAAAATTTAGTTTAAAACGTTAATTTATCTTGAATTGACTATACAGTGATCTAACACGGCCATTTACGCACATTTCGCGCACTAAATCTCTGCAATCCGACGTCATTAATACCGCGTAATCTCTGCATGCTGTACGTTACATACACTTGGTAAAGTTTAAATTATTGCTTGATAATTATTTTCTGTATGTTTGAATTAATTGCATTTGTATTTACTTAGAGGGTGGTTATCGTGGTGTAAGTAAGAAACGGTGGTTGTGGATTCGGTTTTCACTAAATGTTTTAATAAAAGTTTTTTTTCTAATTGCACCAGTAAAATATTAAATACATTTTGTAATTCGATATATTATTAATTAATGATTTAAATTTATATATATATTTTCACTATTTCGTTGGCATTTATTACAAACTGAATTTTAAAAGAACGATATCGCTAAAAGAAAAACAAAAACGGATTTGTTTCAAATACTAAATCTAGGTTTACATCTAGATAGACCTATATGTATGCCTAGGGTTATATCTATAACTCGGCGGTCGGCCGACGGCGGCTTAGAGGCTTATACGCACCGCTTGCCCGCCGACGGACTGCCCGTGATTGTAATGAAATTTAGCTTTGAGTGAATATTCGTATATGAAAACAAAAAAAAATCAGTATTGTTCTTTGTGAGTACAGCGATAAGCAAATTACGGTTGAAAATATCATGAACACGGCGGACGCCAAATTTGCTTTTGGTAGCTCAGTTAGCATTTACATTTGTGTTTGTGCTTCGAATTGGGAAGCTTTGAAAGTGAATGAAAATTTGTTGAGAGAAACAATTGTGTTTTAGATTTTTATTAATAGATTTGTGTATCTATCTATGCTTCTAGGATATATTTCGGTTGCTATGTATTTTATTTTGACTTTCATTATAAAAGAATATAAATTTTAATAAACTTTCACATTAGTAGGATATTAGTAGATTATTAGTTTCATATTAATAGGATATTTATAAATTTAAAACTAAAAAAAAATTTAAAAGGTATTTAAATTTTTTCACCTTCAAATTATCTTATTTATTTTTTCTCAAAAATTTTACCCTCTAGACAGATTAACAGAGACTTAAGTATATTATTAGAATCTCAACAAAATTGTTCCATAATAATTTAATTATTTTCAGCAATAATCGTTTAAATAAAAGCATACACGGTTCCAATAAAACGTAAAACAATAGAAATACAAAATTGGGACGCGTAAAGGGTTTTCCTGGGTCGTTTGTATAATACTGATTGTTACGATAATTTGATAAACTACCCCCGGTATTAAATCCAAGCGACCCCGGCCGGGGCTGAGGGCTGCTCATTAAAATTTTCACTCAAACCGATCTCAATATTTTCGTACCTTCATAACAAGGTCCCACGTAGTGTGACTTTGTGTATTTACATGAAATTAACGTTGAATTTGGTTAGTGAATGGGATGGATGTAAAAAATATATACAGTACCTATATAAGTATAATATAAAAATATATATATATATGAGAGAAAAAAGAAACAAGAGACTTAATAAAGATATTAACTTAATATTTACAAAAGTCACTTGTACATAAAGTATGTTATAACGTGCGCCCTACAACGTAATCTAGGCGCTTAAGCGTAAGTCCATTTAATTATCTGGCAAGCCTCGGCGTAAAGAAAACAGTGGAACACGGTAAAACCCTAACTTTACTCTTAAGTACGAGATTTGCTTAAATTATTCAAAGCATTATGTTGAGCATACGCTCGTTCAGCTTTATTGCAGCGGTTCCAAGCAATACATAAAATATTGACTCTAATATTAAATAAATGTATTTAATAGTTAATCCGGCGTTGAATCCTGCCACTCAACACGCATTGCCTCCAATAGTTCGACGGAAAGTGGGGAACAAAATGTCTTAACACAAGGTTCCCTCTGTCTACCCTGCTATATGCTAAAGACAACGTAAAGCTGATTTAATTTGATCCAATTTAATAGTTAATTTAAAAGTTAAAATGAAAATATGTATATTGTAATAAGATGCCTTTGAGATATATATTAATATATAATATTTTCTTATCTGGAAGTATCTCCAGCAGGATAAATTTTTATTTCCCTAAATCTAGTAGAGAAACTTGAGTATTCCATGTATTTTCTTTACATACTATCTTTTTCGAGGCTACCCACCAACATTGTAGTGATACTAACACTCCGTTCTCTCACCCATTTATTTTAAAAATCATAAATTTTCTCAAGTACAGTATTCTTCGAGTGAGAACAGTAGCATTTGCATAACTACTATTACTATAACGAGTCAGGAAAGGTTTTTAACAAAAAAAACCTATGCAAGTTTAAACCACTCGCAATATAACAGAATGTTAATGAAAATTTTATGTACTCGTATATTAATTTATGTATGAAACTTTATTAAATTTATTATTCATAAAAACCTTTGTTTCAGAATGAAATCTGCTCGAGCGCTTTGACCGACGTTATTCACGCGGTCATCAACGGCACCGACGGTTGCCTCTTTTGCTTCGGACATGCAGGACTAGGTATTGTGTGTTTTAATGTGTTTTAATTTTTACCATTGTTGTGTAACTTATTTGTGTAAAAACAAACACTACAGATGTGTATGCATGCATATACAAAACAAATTACAATTTATTTTTATTATCAGCTTAATATTTGACTTAAGCCCTCTAACAAGTGAAGTATAATCTTCGAAACATCATTTATAAATATTAAAAACCACAGTGAAGCCACTTATTATTCCTTAAATTTGATTATATATATTAATTATTTAATCGAAATATTTTTGTTATATATCTCTTCATATGATATTAGTACAAAAATTTAATACTAATCTGTCTTTTTACCACATTTTATAACAATTTCTAAAGTATTTAATCTTCCCTCATGTATCCATACGTGCAAACTAATAAGTTAGTCCATAGTAGAAGCTGTGTTGCTTACCTTCCGCTTAGGTTAGATATTAAAGGAACTTTACGATTCTATTCACCTCGACGTACAGCGACGAACCAACTATTCACCTGAAAGCATTCTCTAACATCTTATGCATGTCTATATCCACATTTATAACAGTTAGATGCGTGAAGATACTTGAATTGCTTAATAAATATCAGCTTCACGCTGTATCCCGCACACATCAGGGCAGGCAGAGAGAACAGAGTGTTCAGACACTCCGTTCTCGATATGAAAATATGCATATTGTAATAAGATGTCTTTGAGAATACTATTTTACACAAGGCAATGTTTATGTTACAAACATTTTAGTTTTCGGGCGTGCTTATGGTAAAAGTTGAAATGTGGATTGACATATTATGAATTTATGCTTAGAATTATTTTATTTGCATGATTAAAATTATAAGTAAATTTGTACAGACAATAAACTGCAACAATCATGTGAAAGTAAAATAAATCAGCTTCATGCCCACTTTCCGCCGAATTCTATAGACATTGAGTGTTGAGTGGTAGAACTCAACGCCGCAACACCAGAGCGAAGACATGGAAATATAAATTTAAATAAATATTAAATTTCCTCGAGTGGGGATGGAACCCACAATCAGTTGCGTTTGCGTCACACTTTGTACCCCTGCGCCACGACTGGCCTCAAAAGTCGGAAACTTAATTAATTAAGCTATAATTTTAAAGTTTACACTTGATTCGAATGAACGTTCGATTCCAATGTAAACCAGTCTATATGTATTTAAACTGGTGTACTACAAAGTGCAGAAACTACTGTATTTCGGAAACACTTTAAATATTCAATCGGAGACCAGCTCTCCGAGTCGCACTGTTTATCAGTCCTCAGTGGGGAACTTATATATACGTACGACGAGTATATAGCCAGAATTTGCATCGAAATGCAAAGACGGAAGTTGTTAATTGAAACTTTAATGCATTAGATACGGAATTACGATTCAACTTTTATTAACTAAGTTCCGACATTAATCCCCTTATGAAGCAAATAGATACGTTTGTGCTTACAGTTTTATTAATAATAAAAAATAACAGATCTGGAACTTATCTGAACGATCAGGATAGTTTTGGATTGAAATACAGATAATAAAATTAAATTATGCTTTTTAAGTTTATTTTGTTTTACCTTCACCGATTTGGCCACTGTCCATAGTTTAGAATCGTTTTTGCATTTAACCCATTTTTTATCTTTTTTACGCTACTGATTTTCGATTTCTGCGCTTACCCAATAATAAATATTTTCCATCTGAAAATCACATAGAGACATTAAAAATCAAAGACCAAAATATTAAATACTTGAACGCGAAATATTATTAACGAGTTGAGCCATTGTAAGACTTACTCAGCGGGAGGATTAAGGTTTTAAATGCAAATTGAATAAAACCCTCAACTTAGCTCAGAGGGAAGAGGAGAGGCGGTCGCGAGGGAAGCTCGGCTTAACGTATCATCCTGCTTATTTCGATGTCGATAGAGTAATTACAACGTCTTGGGTTGTTCGCGTTTAATGTTATTGTTTAGATGAAATAATTTAATAATTTAATACACAGTTAGGGATATAATATGTGAAGAAAATAAAAATTTAAAGATGTCAAAGAGACCCTAATATTATGACACTGTTCTCGCACAACCCCAAATTTCCATAGCATTTCGTGTAGAGAAGTGTCACTTCAATGCAACTTTTTATCTCGTTACCTCCAATGGTAATAGAACCCACAACCGTTAAATGTAACTCAGACCACAACGGCCTCATAATCACCCACCTAATTAAGCTTTTTCTTTTTATAATGTTATTTGAAAGTGACAGGTTTTAAAACATTTTCCATTGACATTGTTTAATTTTGTTAAACAAAAATAATAAGTATTATATTGATTTTAACTCCTCATATATGGTATTTTCCCAGGCAAATCGTATACAATGTTGGGGCGACCGGATGCACCATCTTCCCTTGGTGCCGTGCCATGTGCAATATCTTGGCTTTTCCGTGGCATAGGAGAGCAACGACACAAGTGTGGTACTCGTTTCTCTGTGAGAGTGTCGGCTGTGGAACTTTGTACCAATACGAATCAAATACGAGATTTGTTGGCACCTTATCACAACGGTGAGTTCACTCATGTCTATCATGCCATTTATATATATATATAATATATACACATAAATGGCACATCAATATACAGGCACATTTATTGCTGTTTTATTATACTAATAGATAAAATTAAATTAACATAATAATATATTTTTTTATCTTTTTAATATTAAACCAATATTGTTTTGGATTACAACAGACACGGAACAATCGCCGGGCGTCTACCTCCGGGACGATCCACTCTTCGGCACTCATCTACAAAATCAATCAGAATTGCGAGTGCATAGTGCTGAAAAAGCAGCGTTTTATCTAGACGCAGCATTGGCCACACGAGGTACCAGAGAAGAAGGAAAAGACAGCCACCTCCTGTATACATTACATGTATACCAGTACAGTGTTGGCGGTAAAGGGGCTGGTGAGTCATTTTTTTCTTAAATAAATATAATTATAACTGAAAAAACCGTATGTGGCTGTAAGCTTAACAGGTTGTTGGTTCGATCCCCACTCGAGAAATTGAAATATTTATTTACATATACATTTTCATTTATTCAGTCTGGTGTTGAAGCGAAGCGCGGTGTCGAGTTCCGCCACTCAAAACGCGATACCTTCAGAATTCAGCGGAATATTGGGGACGGAGTGTTTAACACTAGGTCCCCTCTGCTTACCCTGCTGTCCGCTGTGAAGTGCAACGTGAAGCATTTATTTATAATAGTGACATTTTCAATCCATCACTTGTTTGTACTGCAATGCTGATTGTACAGCGCCAATGCAATTGAATATTTGATTATTCACTTTCAAGCAAATGTCTAGAGCTTTCTCTGTCGAGACGGACTTAAAATAACAATTCGTTTCTTTATTTACAGTTGCCGGAGGGAGGAGCCGCTTGCACTTGATAGATTTAGGCAATTCTGAACGAGGAAAAACTAACGGCGGCATACCACTGTCTGGCTTAGGAAATATACTACTTGCAATTTTTAATGGGCAACGTCATTTACCTTATAGAGACCATAACTTAACGCATGTATTAAAAGAATGTTTAGGCTCGTTAACGTGTCACACTGCTATGATTGTACATGTTTCTCCCAATGTCCAAAACTATTCAGACACTTTAACAACACTGCAGTTGGCTTCAAGAATACATAGATTACGTAGACGAAAGATTAAGTATACTTCAAATAACAACGCTGGTTCTGGAGGAAGTTCTGGAGAAGATGCTTCTAAGCCTAGCAGCAGTGAACCTGATCCGTCGAGTAGTGATCTGTCTGCAGATACAGTTATTTATGTAGGCCCTTCAGATGATGCAACTGATGGTGAGCACCCACCAGTATATATACCCCACATAAATACAGTTTTAAGTAAAACTTTAAGGGGCTCGGTGGCAGATCAGAAACACAAATCTTCTCTTTCAAAAGTTATAGAAGAAAAAAGTCCTATACATAAAATTCACGCATCACCTAAAGCGTCTCCCATAAAAAGTGTAACACAGCCAAATTATACACCAAAGTCTTCACCAGTACATAATATCACATCTAAAGCTACTCCATTAAAAAAACAAAACTTAAAACATGGAGAAGAAGGAAAAAGTACAAGTGATGAACAATGGATTGATGGGCCTAGAATATCAAAATCAAAATTAGTGGAAGCGCGACATATTATTAAAGAAACACAAGTAAAAAAGAGAGAAACTTGGATAGATGGGCCAATGCAAGAACCTAAAGCTCCACTACAATTTGAATCTGTGCCAATTCAGCAACCTAATAATGCAGTACCTCTACAAGTTGAAGTTCTTAACTCCTATGGAAACGAGAGTATTGGATATGGTTATATGGATAGCCATAAAAAAAACATGATTAAGAAATGGGTCGAGAATCAAACATCCCAAATTCATAAGTCTAAACATAATTCACCAAGTCATAAAGCCCAGCAACCTCAGAAAGAAGGACCAAGACTACCTGAAGAAATGGATTCTGCCACTCACAGAATGGAAGTTAAAGATGCAACAAGACGAATACATGTAGAAGAATCTACTATAAGAACTGGTTTAAAAGCTGGTTCAAAAGGCATGGCTATAGAAGAAGAAAATGTTGGTCCACCTGATCTAAATTATATCAGAAAACAATCAAGTGCGAAATCATCAATTAAAAATGAACCGGATGAAGACGATGACAGTGAAGAACTAGCAGAAATTCCCCCTGCCCTACCATTAATACAGCCAAGTAGTCTTAGTAGTAGAGAAGTTTCAATGGAAAGTTTGGATAGTAAATATAAAGAAAGAATGAGAATGGACGACGAGATGGTTTCAAGTCATAGTCGGGATATTGATCCTCATGGAATGAGTAAAGGTCCAGCCGACGATGAAGACGAAATATTAGAAATATTTGAAGTTGAAGAACCGTTAGAGCCTGTCCCGATGCAGGACTGTTGTCTCCAAGTTACCGAAGAAGATATTGCTCTTTGTATGGGATATGCAGAAAATCATTTTGAACAATTTGAACACGGTGAAGGTGATGATCACCCACTCAGAATTTTAAGTCAAGAAAATTTAACTGTAGCATCAACTTTTACTGATACTCTATCTTTATATAGTGAAGTTGAAAGACAAATTAGGACAGAGGCGTATCTTCGACAAACAATTGGATTTTATATGAATAATTGTGTGGACCAACCGCCAGATTTAAATCCTCACGAAAGTTTACCTTCGTCACGCTCACGCTTAGAAGAGTTACTGGGATTGACTGAATTATATGGATCACGGCGCGCATTGGACAATAGCAACACTCAAGCGTCTAGAATCGCACCTCAATTCCAATCTCTTTCTATGTGCAATGTTAGAGACACTGAAGACTATCATGGCGATGGATCTGTTTACAGTGAACCCGCATATCGGCCTAGTGATAAAATATGTGATAGTTGTAAGCGGTCTATGTCGAGACCTGGTAGTGCTGTAGGTGAATGTGACGCATATCACGATTTAGATGTTACACGTAACGATTCGTACGGCCCTTTTGAAAGATATCGTTCTAACGATATTACAGATGCCAGAATAGCTTCACTAAGGCATCCTGATGGGGCATCTGATCCGAACTTAAGAGAAGAAAATCGGCAGCCGGGTAGTGGTGCCCCTTCTAGTACATTTCGAGACTTAAAATCAAATTTACACCTCGAAGTAAAACCACCTGTTGTGACCACGGAGCCGCGATCTGAAAAATGTGAGAAAGGAGATAAAAACGTGGCAAGAATTGTCGCTGGATGTAAGCCAGATGGATACGACAGCGGACATGAATCGACGCCTAGAACCGGCAAACATAGTCCGGCAGGAACATCCAGAAGAGCTGAATCGGGCTATGACTCTGTTCCTAGAGATTCTGACGCATCATCTCTAGATTCTTACCCAACTAGAAGAGCCGCGGTCGCTAGAGCACACGCAAAAAAGCACACCACCGCCAAATATAAGCAACATAGCGATCGATCGTTCTGCTCGTGGCTGAGAAATCCATTCACTTGCAAATATGCGGACACGGACCCCGAGATTAGTGACTTTTAACAATGAACGAACGAACGATTTACAAAATTGTACTGATACATAGTGTTAATTCTAAAATATATCATTAAGCTACGTTACCGAATTTAATCTGGAGACTGCTTTTGTACTCTAGATGTACTCGTATTTAGACAACGGCTTGGCACTGATCCAACGATGTTACTTACCATTGTATTTTTCTAAACCTTACGAAGCTTCTAGTTGCTCCGAAATATATTTTTAAAGACGTACTTAGTGAGTTTAAAACGTATAATAAATAATACGCAACGAACGTTCGACCCAGATAGTGTTTTGCTCATTTTTTTATACTTTTATATAAATATAAACTTGGATTAGCTTACAATATGAAAAGAAACAAGATTGAACGTCTTCCTCTGTCTTCCGTTTAAAATCTTATTGAAGGCACCGCCGTTTCAACTATCCTAACTCTAAATACAATTTTCGAAACTGTTTAATATATTTCGGCCAATCACTTAACTGACTCTTTATTTTGTTATCATTAACAAGAGTAACGAAATAAAAATTTAACTGTTTTTATTTTCTAACTTTACCTCATATTATAACCGATCAAGTGAATTGATTGAAAGTAAAATTTTATATGAATATCGAAAATTATCTAGAAATAAGACTGTTGTGTCATTGGCCATGTTCTAAATAGCTTTAATGTTTTTTAATTATTATGATCAGATTCGATGTCGGCGTGTCCGTTTGTAAATAATTGGAATGCAATCACATAAGGCTTTATACGATGTTGGTGAATTTAGTTAACGCTTTATTGTCAATGTTCTGTTAAACCATTTAATATTATATTAAATATATATATATCGTAAATTCTACTATACGTTCGTATTAGTTTTAAAAATAAAATGTTCGATTTGGACTGATGCTATATTGGTTTTATTTCTTCTTCTATTTCATTTTTATTAACTTTACTGTTTCAATTTTCAAAAAAAGACATTTCATTTCCGATCATGCTCATCAAGTCTTGAAGCTGCATACTTAATGGCAGAACTCAACGCTGAGCTTTGTTTTTTTACCAGAGCGAGAAAATCAAAATAATTCATTCCCTAGAGTAGGGATGAACCCACAACCGTCGAGTTTACACTAAGACGCTGTCTGACACTAAACAGTAAAGCTGCGAAGGTAGCTTTTAACCTTTTCTCGTTTAGATGAAGAAGCAGAGGGAACCTAGGATTAATACACGCCATATCGACTTTCGGTTCAATATTTGTGACAATGTGTCTTGACAAGCCAGTGGTAACCAGACTCGTTACCAGAGCGATGAAACAAAAATAATTTACATTATACAATTTATAAATTAAATGCCATTAATTTGTAATTCTACATATTAGTTAAAAAAAAAAACCTTAAATTAATCTAGAATTAATTAATTTTTTACAATTTTAAAGTGTTTTTCCACACTTCGGTTAGGATGATTTCCAAGAGGCGCGGGTTCAAATCCCGCTACGTTCAAATTTTTACACGTTTTCTAAAAAGTATAGAAAATTGTTTTTGTTGTTTAAGAATGTAAATTTAAAAAATATCAACAAATATAAATTATAAATACTTAAATTTTATTGTGTAATTATTATTACCATTGACCACTTTCCGTCGAATTTTTCGAGGCATTGCGTCTTGTGTGGCGCAACTCAGCGCTGAAATTGTTGCCTTGGTGCCAAAGTGAAGAAATTAAAATATTAATAAAGTTCATTCTCTCGAGTGAGGATCGAACGCACAACCACCGCGCTACAGTTACCCCTCTGTGCCCCTCCGCTACGACAGCCTCTATAATCAATATCTAATCTAATAAGTATATATCTCCCGAAAAGAACATTTCAAATCTAAAATATAACATAAAAAAGCAATTCTGGTATTTACTTTCGCATTTGCACCAAAAAATCTTAAATTTCCACATTAAACTTCTATTTATTAAAGCGATCGTGAAATACACTCCGCGCCGAAACCCCATGAATAAATAACGTGAAACTCGCAACTCCCTGAGGGTAATTCGGAAATCTTATGGGATACAAAGTTTATCCCTGAAAAAAAAACTTTTAAGGAGCCGCCCCATTATCTTTCATTTCTGTAATTTGACATTCTTCTTACGCCTGGAGAAAATCATGCTATCAAACACTACACCCTCTTCAATGTGGGGTGACAACTTTTGCTTGGAAATCTTCCAATAATTTGGCAAAGTGGCAGCTGTTTAGCCCATAACGATTATCGAGCGCTAAAAAGATTTTCGCCTTTATATTTTTGAGTCAAGATTTTCAAGAGGGGGAGGCTGTTGCTATTATAAAGTGACGTTGGAGGTCGTTGGTGATACAAAAAATTCACCAATTTTTTTTAAGTTAACATTTTAAATATTACGTGTTAGTTAGATATATTACTCAATAAACGCTCATTATTTACGATTAGTGGGTTATCCATACTACTATACGATATTCTATGATACTGGCGAAGTAATTTAGATTTCTAAATATTTCCTTAGACAAATGATTGTAAAATTTTGTCAAATCAGGGATATTTTTCTAAAAAACTGAAAGGGATATAGCGGTATCTCTTTCAATCTATCAATCGTTTTACTAATAGAGGATATCATCATTTAAATATGAGAATGGCGAAAATATAATATATATTAATGTATTTGCTTTTACTAAAAGTTTAAAATCCATAATCTCCGTTTCAATTAATTCTTTTAAAAATTATGTAACATCGAAAAGATCTAACGACTTCCATTTAATAATAACAACTGTGTCACAATATATAATATGATAACAAGAACAAAATAAGGAGTGAGGCTGTACACGCGTCGGCCGGGGAGTCGAATCTACGTGACACGCAGACCAAGCGAAAGACATATCGAAATATCCAAGAAACGGCACCAAATGAAAAGACACCTTATGCCGTCTTAGATAAAAGTTAAAAGAAAATTGGTTATTTCATGTGAAATATTTAGTACGTGACGCGGAAAATAAGCTGTTCGGAAATAATAAAATGTACACGTACACAGATGCGTCATAATAACCTATCCGTAATGCGGTACTGCAGCTCACTAATCATGGGATATGGTGAGGATAAGGAATGTGTTGTTATCTTATACTTGTATGAAAGATATCAATCTTTAGTTTCTTTTACAAGTATTTAAATAATGAAAATAGGGTTCACGCTGCATGCATCGGTTCTAGGTTCCCTGTACATAGGGAACCGAAAGTTCTCAATTTTCGAGACATTGCGTGTTAAGTTGTGGAACTCTACGCTGCCATTTGTCTTTTTAGAAGAGCGAGTGCGTTGTATTTATATATGTTTTCTAAAATATGTTTCTTTCCTCAGTGTGGAAAAACACTTTGAAAATGTAAAAGTGATTAAGAAATTCTGAAATAAAGTAAATACATTTACCTCTGAAAACTTTTCATTACGGAAGCTCAGAGAGACTTAATTTTATAAGCATAAAACTAGAAATCATTTCAACGTCTATTTTAATTTAGCATTTCTTTGGTTAAACTATTTAGCGATTACATAAATAAAACTAATTAACAGCTATAAGCAGAATTCAATATAAGTTTCTAGACAAAATATATAAATAGATTTTTAAGTTCCTCATTGTAATGCAATAGGGATGCTGATGGCAGTTTTTTTTGCTACTTACTGAATCTCGCAAATAGCAGCTTCCCTCAAATTATCGTGACATTGCATTTTGTTGAGTGGCGGAACGTAGCACCATGCTTTGTGTAGTTGATTAAGAAGAAAATTAAAATAATTAATTTATGAATTAAAATAATTATTATTTAATTAATTATTATTATTCAATCAATTAATTAAAATAATTAATAAGTAAGATATCCTTAAAATCATTAAGGCCATTGTGCTGCAGTTCTATTTAAAGAGAGAAAAGTAGAAACTATTTGAGATTCCATGGATTCCCGTTGCGGATTTCTATTGTGTTGCTGGGTGAGGAGTTCAGAGCAGATCTTAGGACTTGTGACTCGTGAGTAGGAGTAGTAGGAAGACTCTTAGAAATGCACACACACGCATAATAAAGAATGAATTGTGGTATGGACTCTAAAACTACTTCTTTCAACATTGTATTCTACCTAAACATAGATATAAACATTACCTTTATAAAATTTTAAAAGTATAATTCAATTTTCTTATGTATTCATATTTCAATATCAATAAAAAGTACAAAAAAAACATTAAAAGCGAAACTTAAACGGCAAAAGTTAGATACAAGTACGCGAACTTTCTTAAAAACAGAAAATACATTAGCATTCGTACGTGGTGGCAGAATAGGGGGGTTGACAATACTCTTGCAGTCCACGAGATATGATAGCGATCGGAATACAACGTATGTTAAATGTATAACAGGGGTTGTATCGATGGGTTTTTTTGATAGAATCGTGCCTAGATTTTTAAATCGTGACAAAATCTTACCGTTTGTATGTATGATGAATAAAAGAAAATTTTATATGTGACGTTTCAAGAGTAAGTATATGTTTTGGATAGTACAAGCCTTTTTTTATGACTGTTTATAAATTACTTGTAGTCAAAGTTAACGCTTAAATAATAATTGATCCGTATATTTATATCCTTTAGTGTAGTAAATATTTACCATGTGCATAAGAGAAAACACAATCAAAAATATGGTTTTCAAAATCAACTTTGTTACGACAAAACTTTACCTTGAAAGAGATCACATAATTGCAGTGAGAATAAAAAATAAGAAATAATAACAATAATAAAAATCAGTTATTACATAATTATCAGCTTATTTGCATATATGTCGTCTGATAGAGATATGACGAGACATTTATCAATTAAATGAACTTTTAAAATACATTTAATTTTTTTACATCTTTTATACAAATAGACTTTTGTAAGCACTCCTTATTGTTATGGAGGTAGTTCTGCTGAGAAGAAGAGAATGGAGTTACTCCTTTCAATTTAATTACTTCATACACTAGCAGCCATTAATTTCATTCAATTTGTATTAAATATACCTGAACAGAATATAATAAATAGTTACATAATATATACAACTAATAAATATGTTTAATAAAATAAACATATTTTCGTCGATTGTTTATAGTGATAGCAAATCTTGAACATTTTTCACGCCGTCGAATTCTTGCGGTGAAAATAGAATTTGTCTCGTCAGTCTTGAGCTGAATCAATCTGCATTATCCAAGTAACGACAACAGTGCGGCGTGAGTTGTAAGCATTGAACAGTTTCTTATTCGTATATTTAGTAAAATCATATTTTAATATATTATTTGTATCTGTTTTTAAATAAACTATTACATCTTGTAGATAAATGTCCCTCGGATATCATGGTAGACAGAAGGAACCTGAGAGCTTGTTGGTAAGTAAGTATTCCTAACACTAACCCACATTTATAAGCTATCATGAATTTAAGATGATTTTTTAAACGTGAGAGAACGAAATTTTAATAACAAATTCCAAACTGACTACACATTTTTACATCTCTTTTTCAATTATTTTTACAGTTACATGAAAATATTCCGGTAACTTTTAAAAAATATATCTTATTCAATATGAAATTTATTTGGCAAAATAAAATTAAGTTATAAGTGTCACTTTCAGACAAAGGTAATCTGTGTAGAATAGAATATTATAACACTACTAGTTCTACGTGCTCAAAATTTGACATAGACACTACCAGTAAACAAAATATACTTGTTTTCGAATTTTAATTACAAAATGACGGGAAATCTTGTAATTTGGACCACATAGTAAAATGTGTTGAAAGCCATCTGAAGCCGGCGCGATTTCTCAGGATTTAAAGAGCTTCAACTTTAAGGCACGCACTTTAGAATGTTTACACTGGAGATACTGGAAATTTTATTTCTGGCCACTGTGCTGAAAAATTGACGAAACATCACTGAAATGTATCGAAAGATATTTGTAAATAAGTTGTCTTGCACTTTCGTAATATCTGAGAGTTTATTACTTATTCTTGTTTATTGTTTTGATAATAGTGTATATGAGGTGTTTTTGGCAGAAAGAACCTGTAAGCCTAGTGTTAAAACACTCCGTTTTCATTATTTCACTTCCTTTCATCACTTTCCGCTGAATGAAAATAAAACTTTTAAATATTTCTTTACCCCGAGTGGGAAAAAAATCCTTATATATTTTAAAAATTTTATAATTAACAAATTTTTATCATTAATTATATAATTAACAAAGCAAACATTCTTACTTATACAATATATAGTTAATACATTGTTGGTTTTCTCCTCTCTGGATCTGGTTACACAGACAGACAAAAATATAAAAAAATATATTTTTGGCCTTCTGGCATTAGTATAAAGACTCTACGAAAGATTTAATTTATTTTATATTCAATGTATAGAATTGAAGTCACAGTTTTATTTCATTTATAGATAATCTCTACTGCGTGGTACGCAAACCAAAAATAAAAGTAAAAAAAACTACATTCAACGAGGCGAAATTCTTTATACGTTTCCTTTAATACGACAGACTTAAATTTTATAACGACAATTCAACACGACTTTTGTCAACAGTACCAGATGTCAATACTTAGCCGGTATTAGCCGTATTTTTATCACTATCTTGCAATTTACGAGGCTTTACATATTACAGTCTGCAATACCGTTTAAGAGTATCATTTCTAGTATTATTTTTAGATTTATTATACAGAGAGTATATTTTCTGTAATAATTGTAATCCGTTTAAAATTTTTGTATTAAACGTTTGTTTACTTATTTATAGTATTATTTATAGGTTCGCACTTTATCCCGCAATAGGTGAATGGCGGAACTCAACGCCGCGCTTTGCTTCGTGAGGCGAAGCCGCATGTAAAGGCTATATTTTTTGTCTAGCTTCACGCTGTATCCCGCATGCAGCAAGGTATGTAGTATTAAGACACTACTCTCCCCATTTTGAGACTGAAAATATTAAATATTTCATTTCCACTAGTAGGAATCAAACCCACAACCTATCGCGGCTACAGTCACACGCTTACGCTCCCTACGCCTACTCTCATTATATTATTATATTCATTATCCATATAAGTGACTTCTACTAAATTTCACTGTAATTTTATAGCAATGATGCTAAAAGGCGTAAAATTCGTGAACAAAATGTATGTAAGTACTTAATTCGCCAGACTTCGTTATTTTTGAAACTGATCATTCGTATTTTATGAGACACCCCCCTTATTGTCTTCAATAAAAATTCCAGGCGATGGACTGTAAAATTTAACGCACACCCTGTAAAACCTACCCTTAATAAATGTTGTTGTGAATCAGTTGTGATTTGGAATCAGTTTATGTTTTATGTATATAAGTAACTTAGTCACCATACGTATAAAAAATTTTGATCTGTCGATAGAAAACTAGTTTATAGTACTTTGACTACCTACCAACCAATATAAATTATTTGAGGCCGTCGCGTCGCTGCGCACGAGCATGCGTCTGTCAGTACGATGGTTGCGAGTTCTATATTCTAGAAATATTAAATAATTAATTCCCCACTCGGGCGAAATAATTATTTAATATCTCTGGTAAGCTATCTCATTATTAAATGTGTATTTTCTCGCTCTAGTAACAGAGCAAAACCCGGCATTGATTTCCGCCACTCAACATACAATACTGTGAAAATTCGGCGGAAAGTGCTGCCTGCTATCAGGATACATCGTGAAGTTAAAAAAGACAATGTAATTTAAAATAATTTAAATAATAAAAAACAAATAATGCAACTTTACTAACAACCCATTGATTTAATTTCTCTGGTAGTATTTTACCCAAAAGCAATCGATATGTCCTGGTTAGAGTACGTTTAATGGCCCGCAATAGCCCGCGCCATACACCACTAAATCTAGGTTTAGGCAATTTAGGATGTAAATTATTGCCATATATTATAATAGATAAAATCAATTGTTTATCGTATCAGTTAATACATCTTATTATGTTGGACTTCGTCCTTGTTCGCTTCGCTCGCCAACCCTCGCTCGCTTCGATTGCTGTAATCGTAAAAAACTAGTCTTTGAAGTACAACGACATAATTATTCACGTATTATAGCAATTACAAAAATCGGCGGAAAGTAGGGAACAGAGTGTCATAACACTAGCTTCTCTCTGCCTACCCCGCTGTGTGGGAGATACAGCGTGAAGCTGCTTTAATTTTGATTTAGTTTTATAGCAATAAAATTTTAAATTTTTACATAAAAATCGTCCATAATAAAATGTTATATTTAAGAGATAGATCATAAATATATATTTTTTAAGATAATGCAAAGAAAAACAATCCCATTTAGTTACTTTATACTTATATATTGCTATTGGGCAAAATTAACCATCCATCTTTCAATAACACATACGAGTACTACTCCCACCTGTAAAGCAGAGCTCGATTTTGGTTTTAGTGGAACAACGTCTGACTGTAAAAGTGCTGTTGGTGTTGGTTCGATTTCCACTCGGGCGAATGAATTATTTCCATTTCCTTCCTTTGTACAACGCCACCAGACACGCAATATTTCGAAAAATCGGCGAGAAGTGTGGAACGAAATGTCTTAACAGTAGGTTTCCTTTGCCTACCCTGCTATATCCGGGATATCCCAGATTCAAATTGAAGAACAAAACATAAAATCTAATCCTTAAAGGAGTTAAAAAGGAACCTCTATAAAGAATCACGTTATATCACATAAAAATATCTTTTATTCTCCAATAATAAGCTTACAAAAATATTCTCAAAGTTTTACCAAAAATTTTTCAAAACAAAAGTTTAATACTTATAAATTCACAGATTCCAAGTCGAGTCGAGTCGAGATGTCCAAAATTTCCCGATGAATAATTTATACTTGTTTCTCGTTACGCGCCGTTAGGTTTCTTCTAACTTTAATTGTACTGTAAATTTACTTTGGTTCTTTACTTTCTCATATGAATGCTGATCTTTATAATGTTACATTTGATATGATTTTTTTTTCTCTATTTATAACAACATTACTTGCATATTGAGGCCATAGTGGATAAATAGCAGTAATAACATGTACATGCGATTGTCGTGGGTTCTAGACTCATTCGTAGTTATTTAATATATTAATTTTTTTTCTTTAGTTGATGTAACAGTTGTTTTTTTTTAATTACACAATAAATTTCATTCACTAAAAGACTGAGTGAATAATAAGATGATACAATGTTAAGATAAAGTCGAGAATTGTGTAAGCCCCTTCACCAATATAAATAAAATATAAAAAGGAATTTACCTATGAGCCACCCCAAAAACAATGGTTATTTCAAAATCCTTATGGTTAGCAATAAAATTTATTGTCACCAGACATCTGCCTCCATGTTGGCTACGCTGTGTAAACAGTTGTGCCACTGTGAATTGCATGGAAACTTCTTTGAATTTTAAATTTTACTTGCCACTTAGAAGAGATTTTTGTTTTTCTATACTATATTATATGGACTGTTTAGATATTTGTTGTTGTTTATCTGCTTTAAGAAGTATTTTTAAGTTTTCTTAACCGATTGATGAAAATTTTAACGCCACAGATCGTCATGTCTGTTTGTTTGTCCGTCCGTATGTCACAGCAATTACTTTCTTTTACATATATTTTTCGAATAGATGCTCCACTTTTTAATGAAATGGCAAAACCGAAGTCCGAGATTCCTTTCATGCGGTGCCTATACCCTTTTCACAAAGGCAAGAGGTAAATTTTATAGGTCACGATTGATGGAGCTGAATACATTAGATATATTGTAAAACATGAGTAAACGTGCGGTTATTTTCACAAAATAAAATGTCATAGTCAAAGTTGAAAGGGTAAGAACCTTTTAAAGTTATTTTTTATAATAATTGACAAAATCGGCAGACAAAGCACAAAATTTATAAAAGTTAACTTTTAAAGTTTATGACACATTTCCCCATTTCCCCTGGTGCGCGTACTGTTGACACTAAACCTGCTTGAAATATTTTTGATTTTAAATGAAAAACTAATGAAAGACAGCACAAAGAATAACTTAAAGCTTTTTCTCGGAAAGCAGAGTATGCAGCGGGAATCTAGTTTCCCTTCCCTTTTTCAGCGTTAAGACACGTCTTTCCTCACTTTCCGCGCTATTTTCGAGACGATGTGTTTTGAATGGAGGATTCAACGCCACACCTTAGAGCCCCTATTGCCACGCCCATTGCCAGAGCGAAAATATGAAAATTAATTCACCCGAGTGGGAATCGAACTCGCAACCGTCGCATTTACAGCCAGGCTTTACTTAGCCGCGATACCACGTTGACCTCCGGTACATCTATCCTTAGTATTTTTTTTCTAAGTTTTAAATATCGGTTTTTAATATACCTACATACGAAAGACACAGCGTGTTGAGTGTCGGAACTTTGACGCAATTTCTCTTATAAGATTCCAGAAATACAATTCTGACAATTGATATGTGTGGCCGACAAGCATGCGACTGCAAACACCACGGTTATGGGTTCGATTACCACTCAAGAATCTTCATTGCCGTAGAAGCTTAAATTTTTTCTGAGCTTTATAAGGGACCTCGATATCTCCACGCATTCTCGAGATATATATATAGTCTTGACAAACGGAGAGACGGACGACATAATTATCGTATAAGGGTTCTGTTTTTTGCTAATTAGGTACGGAACCCTTATATAACAGTTCCATTACGAATTTGTACATTTAATATATATATATATATTTACACTGCCATTTTTATATTATCCTCACACTTTCTCATATTCTTTTCAAACTCCTGCAATCATCGAAGTTAGACAACCATGACTATAATTCCTTAAAGTTCACCCCCAAAAATGATGGTGAAATCGAGATTTCACAACAGAGCAGAGGTGGAAAATTTTGAATTTAATTCATATTCATTATATTTCCCGAAAGGAAAACGCATATACAACTCCTGGGGGCAGCGTAAAGTTTCGCTTTGCATTGTTTAATTATACTCCGGCGGCCGTTGGGGCGCGCGGAGTTAAAAACTTAATTAGCTTTAATTTTAACGACGCGAACGGTTGGATCTTGATGTAATAAAACAAAGCGTAAAACGCTTCCTTTCCAAAAAAAAATATCATTACTGACTGACCATAAAAAATTAAATTGCGACACTGATAAGAACTTTTTGACTGTAATGTCGAACGGTTCCCTTCTACTGCTACGCGATGTTCCACCACCCATCAGGCAATGCCTTCATTATTTAGATGAAAATGGGAAAACGGAGTGTTTTAATAGTAGGCTCCCACTGTCTATCCTTATATGCAGGATACAGTGTGATGGTTAAAAAATTACATTTATTAATAGCTTTGAGCAATTTTCATTGTCATCATACGTCTTTTTAACTGTTAAATAAAAAAATTACATTTTCATTACTCAAAATTATATACTATGAGCTACTGATATAGAGAATAAAGTCCCAAGTCTCTGTACTAAACAATCGCATCTGCGACGCAGAAATCTATTGCAATGCAGTTTTCCTGAACCGAAGATCTCCTTCAAAATTACTTTGGACGTGATCTGAAGACAAACCGCCTTTATTGTTTTAATGGTCTTTTAAAACTAGCCGAGTGGAAAACTAGGGGTGAATTTACGGCATATATACCTCAGAGAGGTATTGGAGATACAAGTTGAAAATAAGGAATATAAATACTTATGTAGAAAGTCTTTTGATAATAAAATGGCATAGAAGTTGGAACGTACGTGTGTAAATATTTATTTATTTATTATAATAATTTAAAAAAATAAGTCTTTGCAGCGCTATGAAGAGTTTATATTTTATAAAAATTCATTTCTCTGGTTATCTGCAGATCAAATAACACATCTATAAAATATACACACCCCCACTTTCTACCGATTTCTGGATAATAATTATAACATATATAGTATATAAATTATACAATATCACTCTGTATTTTGCATGTAGTAGGATAGGCAGAGAGAGCTTAGCACTCCGCTGCCCACTTTCCGCTAAATTCTAAAGGCATTGCATGTTGAATGGTGGAACCCAAAGCCGAAGAATAAAAAAAATCATTAAATTATCATTATGACAACTATTGCTCAAAGATTTTACCTTGCAAGTCACTTTCCTCAATCTGGCCCTGATAATAGAGACGGCCGAATGATTTGTACGATCGATTCTCAATTTCGGAAATTGGATTTGTAGATCGTCTGATAAGGGGATAACGGTAAGAGTTCGGGCGGTGTTGCCACTCATTTGCGTATTGATTTTGCTCCCTGACACCGATTTATTTACGTTTTTAGGTTATTTTTCAAAAGGTTTTTCTAAGGGCGTTTTTTTTATTATTTTGTGATAAGATACACGAGTTTATTTTGAGAGTTGAAGATATTTTCTTAATATGTTCAGTGTATACGTGAACATATTAGTAATAGAAAATTTATTTGTTTGAAAGTATATGCCCATAAAAAAATATATTTATAACATATAAATATAACATATATAATATAAAAACCATTACAAAATTATATTTGTAGTTACTTTCATATAAAATGACTTTCAACCATTTCAACCCAAACCCGCTCAAACCCAGCACACAAAACACACACAAAAGCGAAGAAATAGAATTATACATTTAATTTAATATTTCATTGCCTCGAGTGAGGATCGAACCCACAACTCGTCGGTTTTACAGTCACACTTTGTATCTCTGCGCCATGACTGGCGACTTTAAAACATTACGAGGATAATATGTTTAGTATCTAAATGGTACAATTCTTCGAGATAATGAAGGGATCGCCCTCAAGCTATGCTAGGGGTGTTTTTCCCATAGAGTCCAATAGTTAAGGACATGGGGACACTCTGGATCCCTTACACAGCAGGACAGCCAGAGGGAACCTAGTGTTAAGACACTCCGTTCCCCATGAATTTGAATTTAAAACACAAAATATATACAAACCTCAACCTGGTTTGAACCAAACGGCTTATGTAGTTCAGCCCTTCACATGTACTCTACGACAGGGCCAAATAAAATAAAGTACATTATTAGGAAATCACGATACGAGTTGTCCCTTGTGAGAGTTTATATCTTTTAAAATAGCTCCCATACAACCCCTGTCAAATCGGTGAAAAAAGTGGCCTTTTATAGTGTGGAGTGGCCATGAATCTTGTTTTTTTTATTTTCAAGCTGTTTCCTGTACATAGCATGGTAGGCCCATAGCATAGCATGGTAGCATGGTAGGGTTCCCCCTGCCTGGACAACTAGTACTAAGACTTACGTTTCCCTTTTTACGCCGAATTCTGGAGGGAGACCAACTGTCGCGTTTACAGTCACACAGCTATGTCTCTGTGCCAGGACTGACACATATCTTTACATGAAAGTCATTAGTTTATAAGATTTATATAAAAAATGTAATGTAAATGTAATTACATTTATATATTTTAATTAAAATAACATTATAACCATCCACAAAAATTACTAATCACTAAGCTACCTGAGTGGAGAAATAAAAATACAAATAAAAAAGATACACTTATATACATTAAACAATATATTATATCTTACATAGGAATATCCTGAAAAACTTAAATGTCACAGTCAACCCAGAACGAGCGATGTCCGATCACAAAATTGCCTTATCGCCTCATCTTACCTTAGGCTTATTCCCATTCCCGTATTTCACATTTTCTATGTTTTCGCTATCTGTGTAACGTTGTAAAGATTAAATATATTATACGAATACACAAATAATACTTTATTTATTATGAACACAATTTTTTTGCACACAATTAAAATGAGCTTATTTTTTTTGTGTCCAGTCCAGGTACGCAGAGAGGACTTAGACCTAAGGAATGCTTTCCACCCAAAATTTTATAAAAGTATAAATAAAGAATTATTATCAGGCCGTCGTGGCGCAGCGGCACAAGGGTGTGACTGTAACGCGACGGTTGTGGGTTCGATTCCCACTCGAGGAAGTGAAATATTTATGTGCGTTTATATTTCCATTTTCTTCGCTCTGGTGTCGCGGTAAAGCGCGGCGTTGAGTTCTGCCACTCAACACGTAATGGCTCCAGAATTCGGCAGAAAATGTGAAATAGAGTGTCTAAAACACCGAGACCCTATTGCCTTCCTCAAGGGACTATCTAACACCAAAAGATTGTATCAACTCGAACCAACAGTTCCTGAGGTTCGATCGTTAAAGCAGACAAAACAATCTCAAAAAAAATATTCACAAATCGAATAAAGCTCAAATCATGTAAAAATGCATAAAAAAAAAATCCTATTACTTTATTCGACATAATATATTTTAGATCATTAATAGTCTCTTTCTTACTCTCCTACAGTGTAAAGGAACACATGTGTTTGAAAGTTTACAAAATATTTCCCCCTATAATAGGGATGGGACGACGTGTGCGTCGCCAGATGCGACCTAACGTAATTTTATATATATTACAAGTTTTGTATTGGAGGAAATCTATGATTTATGACACAGAAAGGTGATATAAATCAATTGTGTTATAATTTCAATTTCTCTTTCAATGGCAGCTTTTGTGTGACCGAACGCTTTTAATATTTGGACTGCGGGTATTTCTTTTTATGAAACATTTCGTTGGCAGGTTATAGGTGATTTTGCATCTATATACCTATTTTGGTTTACATATTTTACTGGGATATATATATTTGTTAAACTAACTGTATCCCGTATATAACAGCGTACGCAGAGGGAGGCTGGTGTTAAGACACTCCGCTCCCCACTCATTGTTAATTAATAAATCTTTCCTTATTCCCCCATTACTTGTTAATTATTATAATCCACAAATAATTTTATCATATTTAAGTAAATACTAAACTTAACTTCCGTAACTTACTCTAATTAACCGAAATAACAGTACGAACAGACAGAACATCTCATATTACTCCGGCTAAGTGCATCGCGCGGTCGTCGAAATCTCTCCAAAGCTGTTGTCTACACAGTCGGGACGATTAAGTATCGAGTTTCGATCCTATTTGTTGAATTTCAAAGCCCACTTCCGTTTTGAGGGTGACATTAGCGACAAAACGGCCTCTGTGTAGGTAGAGAGCCACCTTTGAGTTTTGTAATGAATCGGTGATACACTTGTTAAATATAGACGGATGTTAGATATGTATTCGTTTGATTATCTGAGGTATTATTAGTCGTGGTGCAGTGGCAGATGGCATTGTAAATGCGGAAGGATGCGGGTTTGATTCTCACTCGATCTGGTAACGAGACAATTTAACACTCAACAATTAGTTAGAATGTGGGGAAAAATACTACGCCGTTCTCGTCGAGATACTTTTTTATACGTGTTTTAAAATGTATTTTATTTTATTATTTAATTTTCACGATCTCGCAAAACTCGCGCGTTATACCGTCGATTGTATTAAATTATCAAATAGGTGATGAAATTCTACGCTAGGCTTATGTAATTTGACCTGGGCGAAGCCTATGTTAGGTTAATAATTCTGTTTCACTTAACCTACGTGTTATATCGGGTAATAATTAGGTACTATGCAATGTACATACTTACA